>OZ038481.1:135773581-135876081 GCA_964036315.1 Acanthosepion esculentum | reverse complement strand
TATATATATATATATATATATATATATATATATATACATACATGTACGTTTCATTGAATATGACAGACGAATTGCTTTTCTTTTCGGAGGGTAAATTAAATAAAAACTATCCCATCGGTCTTTCTTTCCCAACACTTTCGGCTATACATTTAGCCATTTTCAAGGTTGAAATATATGAACAGTTAACAAGAAAAAGATTGTTGCATATATGTATTTATATAATATTTCATTTTCAAAACACGGTCAAGATGTTGTGTCCATGTTCATTTTTGATATTATTTAGTGCTGTGTTTTTTTGTATTTATTAATAAGGCTTCCATAATTTTTAGGCTTTTTTTAAATGTAGACGATGCTATTACATTTGTGTTGTAAACAATTATGTTACGAATAGTGTCCAGTAGTTTTCCATGTGTATTTAAATGGGACCCAATTGAGCTTTGATCAGTAAGATGTAGTGTGGGTATTCGTGTCAAACATGTTGTAGTATGGCCTATATAATTATATCAATAATATCATATCAAATAGGAACATGGACACAACATCTTGACCGTGTTTTGAAAATAAAACATTATATAAATACATACATACAACAATCTATTTCTTGTTAATATTTAATATATTTCAACCTTGAATATGGCTAAATGTATAGCCGAAAGCACTCGGAAAGAAAGAACAAAGGGACATAATCTTTACATAATTTATCGTCCGAAAGGAAAAAAAAACAAATTATGAGATCAAAACTACATCAAAGTACCTTCTTTGTCATATTCAATGAAACGTTCATGAAAGAAGGATTGCAGCTTAAATACACTATATATATATATATATATATATATATATATATATATATATATATATATATATATATATATATATAATTTAGGCAGCAATGTTTTTAAAAAGAAACTAATCCCTACATTAAATTTCCAAGATAGACCTTTCCATAGTTCTCACACAACCTCTGTCACCATATAGCCATGTAAAATTGCCCAGCAAAAATTGTATTTTAAATATAAGAAAAGTATATATTTTGTAACTAGAGATGAACAAGGAAAATATATTCTCAGGATAAATCAATTATAATCATGGAACGTTATGGTTGTCTCTTTCTTAATTATATAATTTATATATAGAAATATGATTATATATATATATATATATATATATATATATATATATATAATATATATATATATATATATATATATATATATATATATATATATATATATATATATATATATATATATATATATATATATGCGTGTGTGTGTTTGTGTGTGTATCAGGGACGTGGCGTCTGAGTAAGTAGGTTAGGCAGTGTCTACCCGGAATAAAACAGATAAGCAGCTACATTTTCCTTCTGTGTCACGCTATGCACCTAACCCAACAAAATTATTAAGGTTACTCAGATTATTATGCATAAAATGAAAAATATCTTTTTGTAGATTTACTGCATAAAGGTCACAAGCATCATACCCTGAGTAATTAATTACTGACGGCACGTACTTGATATATATATATATATATATATATGGATGAATGGATGGACAGATGTGCATGTATATGCATGCACACACACACACACATATATATAAGCATATACATGAGTAACAATGTAAATGCTATATATGTATATATATATATATATATATATATATATATATATATGCATGTATGTATGTAAATATATATATATCATTTACAACTATATGCACATACATGTAAATACATACACACACACACACATATATACATATATATAAATTTGCATGAATTTACAAATTTTGAATATATACCTGCGCATATATATATATATATATATATATATATATATATATATATATATATATATATATATATAGGGATGAATGGATGGACGGATTTGCATACATGAGTAACAATGTAAATGCTATATATATATATATATATATATATCATTTACAACTATATGCACATACATGTAAATACACACACACACACACACACACATATATATATATATATAAATTTCATGAATGTATGTATATATATAGAGAGAGATAGATAAATAGATAGATATGAATTGCATGAATGTTCAAATTTTGGATATATACCTGTGAATATATATATATATATATATATATATATATATATATATATATCTCGGTATCAAGAATATCAACAACTTTTACAGTCGTACAAATATTGACGTCGTATGATCTGACACGCTTTTCTACTGGAGCGTAAATATCTAATTTATTGCTTACAGATTTATATATCGATTTGCGTTGAGTATATTGGCATTGGTTGTTGAAGATTCGTAGGTTCCTGCGAAAGACTGAGGCCTGGAAGATAGTTTTTTTGCTCCTTTTGATTGCACCCCAACTCCCAAAACGTAAAATATAAAATGTCAGATTGGCAGCACAAGATTCTAAGTTAAAAGAAAATAGTTAAATAAATTAAATAAAACATGACGAAATAAAAACACTGCGTTAATATTCAGCGTCTAAAAAAAAAAAATTGAAAAAAATGTTTGCGAAACAAGTATTTCATTTTCCACTTTTCTCTTTGCCTGTTTTCATGAATATCTTTGTTGTGCATGTCGATACATAGACTTCGATATACATGTTGCAGGATATATACATAATTTACATATATGGATTAGGAAGTCGAAAGAAGGCGTGATAAAATACATGACAATAATCATATTACATGAATAAAAAGAAGAGTTGTAAGCGTTGATGGTGATTCATTTGAACGCTTTTATCCTATACACATATATATATACAAATACTATATCGCTGTACTACATGGCTGATACCATCGGTGAGTTTTGAAGTTTTTTTATGTAGTTCTGATTACGAGAAAGGCAATCAATTCCTCTTAATATGTTCTGACGTTTATTCCCCGAGACTACGTTGTCACCGAGAAAATCTTATAAAAGCAAACTGATAAGTTGATAAGAAATTCGATTTAAGTTACGTGAGATTCGCACTAGAGATTTACCAGTACCCTTTTTTTCTTTTTTATAAAAACAAAACAAAACAAAGGCAAACATAAAACACTTCTGCATCTTTCTCTGTTTCTGACATGAGGTATTGTAACTATTTACACTATTTACATTGTTCGGGCTGTTGTCCTCATCTTTATTGTAAAATTCACAACCTTTCGGCCGCTGTACACTCCCGCCTTCGTCAGGATCTGTCTATATTTCTGAGATGTGGTATTGTAACTATTTACACTATTTACATTTCTCGGGCTGTTGACCATCATCTTTTTTGTTATATTCACGACGTTTCGACCGTTTTACGCCTCGGTCTTCTTCAGAATCTCAGTATCTCTGAGAGAAGGTATTGTAAGTATATACACTATTTACATTTTTCTGACTTCTTCATTTGATTGAAATATCGAACCGAACTGTTTATTTCGTCCATCAGGGTAGATTCTTCTAGTTCAACGTGTCCGGATATTTAGTTTTCAGTTATTTCTCTTTAACTCATTTTTTTCATGTTTTTGTTCACCTCTGCTTTGGTCAGGTATTGAACTAACAACTCTTTTGGTCAAGTCTCTCTATTATTTCAACCAAAGTTTTATTCACCGTCCGTGATGTATATATATATATATATATATATATATATATATATATATATATATATATATATATATATATATATATATATATATATATATCATTATCCGAGGCGAGATAACAAAATCAAGCTTGAGTTGAAATGATATAGAAAGATCAAATAGAGTACGACATTTGAAAGTCAGTAAATATCCGATGTCATCATTTCCCAAGTAGGGAACTGATTACATCCCAATGTAAACGACACTACTCATTACTGCTGCTTCAAAAGCAAATCTAGTGTTGTTGACAAAACTAAACTGGCCGTTCATCTCGAAAAGGACCTCCAATCAGTTGTGAACTGGAGCAGGAATTGGATGGTTAACTTTAACGCCTCAAAAACAAAACTGCTCTCTATTACTCACCACAGGGAACCTTTCATGCCTCCCATTACATTGCCAGAAAAAGCCAGAAGACCCATACACAACAAGAAGGCTTCTGTATGGTGCATGGGTCCCCTATGCGCCCATATATATATATATATATATATATATATATATATATATATATATATATATATTTCACCCAACTCCTACCGCATCTCAAGATTCATTATGCTTCCAATTTTGGAGAAACGATATTGACCTTCAAACAAAGCGGATGGCTGTTGGGGTCACTTATTCAAAAAAAAAATTCTTCGACAACAAACCTTGTCTTTATAAAGAATTTTTTGTTGTCTACTTTTCAATATGACCGATTAAAAATCTTTGCCCATTTTGCATGTTTACAAACCCATATTTCAGATTGTTCACATTGTCGCCTAGCGATTTATTTATTTATTTTATTTTTTTTAAGCTTTTCACCCCAAGCAAGGCTGGAAGCCACTAGCACGCAAGGGGTTACAGAAGGTTTGGAGGAAGAGCAGATAGGAGTGGTAAAGGAGAGGATGTGGAGAAAGATAGTGGATCGATCAAGGCAAGGGGTTACAGAAGATTTGGAGCGAGAACAGATAGGAATGAAAGGTGAAAGGATGTGGAGAAGGGAAGTGGATAGATCAAGGCAACTGGAGATGTCGATTGACGTTACAGTTAAATAGTTGGAGATTATATTTGTCAGGGAAAGAGGAATAAGGAAGGGAGTTCCACAGGCGAGATGTGCGAGACATGAAGCTATTGGAGTATAAGAGACGTCTACATCTAACAGTTTCAACGGTGAATTGGTGGGAACGGAATACCAGCCTCGTAGGACGTTTAAATTCATGAGGCCTGGGAACCAGAGAAAGCAGCTCATTGGAGCAATTGCCGGAAAAGTATTTGTAAAAAAGACAGAGCGAGGCAACGGCGCGTCTGTGAGAGAGCGAAGGCAGACGAGATGACAGATCAGGGAACAATTCCATTTGTTTTTCAGCTGACAAGCAGTTACATTTTACTTTACACAAATCATATGCCATTCTGCGTTTCTGGGTAGCAGAAAGAAAACAATCTCTTTTTTTACCTTGCTCCATATTTCAATTCGTTTTCATCTTAACGTTTTTAAATATTCAAATTCTCCAAATCGTCTACGACGTTAAACCCTTTTAATCCTTTTCAAACTACCTGTGTCACAACAGTGTCACATTATAGTTATTCATACTTAAGGGCTGTTAATGAAATATATTGTTACAGTTGTTAATCAGGAATATTTAGCGATGTAATAGGGTGACATTCCACATGTATTTTATAGCCAGAAAACTCGAAAGGATCTGATTCAATCTTTTCAAACTACCTGTGTCACAACAGTGTCACATTATAGTTATTCAGACTTAAGGGGTGTTAATGAAATATATTGTTACAGTTGTTAATCACGAATAGTTAGCGATGTAATAGGGTGACATTCCACATGTATTTTATAGCCAGAAAACTCGAAAGGATCTGATTCACTCTTTTCAAACTACCCGTGTCACAACAGTGTCACATTATAGTTATTCATAATTAAGGGCTGTTAATGAAATATATTGTTACAGTTGTTAATCAGGAATATTTAGCGATGTAATAGGGTGACATTCCACATGTATTTTATAGCCAGAAAACTCGAAAGGATCTGATTCAATCTTTTCAAACTACCTGTGTCACAACAGTGTCACATTATAGTTATTCAGAATTAAGGGGTGTTAATGAAATATATTGTTACAGTTGTTAATACCGAATACTTAGCGATGTAATAGGGTGACATTCCACATGTATTTTATAGCCAGAAAACTCGAAAGGATCTGATTCACTCTTTTCAAACTACCTGTGTCACAACAGTGTCACATTATAGTTATTCAAAATTAAGGGCTGTTAATGAAATATATTGTTACAGTTGTTAATCAGGAATATTTAGCGATGTAATAGGGTGACATTCCAAATGTATTTTATAGCCAGAAAACTCGAAAGGATCTGATTCAATCTTTTCAAACTACCTGTGTCACAACAGTGTCACATTATAGTTATTCAGACTTAAGGGTTGTTAATGAAATATATTGTTACAGTTGTTAATCACGAATAGTTAGCGATGTAATAGGGTGACATTCCACATGTATTTTATAGCCAGAAAACTCGAAAGGATCTGATTCACTCTTTTCAAACTACCCGTGTCACAACAGTGTCACATTATAGTTATTAATAATTAAGGGCTGTTAATGAAATATATTGTTACAGTTGTTAATCAGGAATATTTAGCGATGTAATAGGGTGACATTCCACATGTATTTTATAGCCAGAAAACTCGAAAGGATCTGATTCAATCTTTTCAAACTACCTGTGTCACAACAGTGTCACATTATAGTTATTCAGACTTAAGGGGTGTTAATGAAATATATTGTTACAGTTGTTAATCACGAATAGTTAGCGATGTAATAGGGTGACATTCCACATGTATTTTATAGCCAGAAAACTCGAAAGGATCTGATTCACTCTTTTCAAACTACCTGTGTCACAACAGTGTCACATTATAGTTATTCATAATTAAGGGCTGTTAAAGAAATATATTGTTACAGTTGTTAATCAGGAATATTTAGCGATGTAATAGGGTGACATTCCACATGTATTTTATAGCCAGAAAACTCGAAAGGATCTGATTCAATCTTTTCAAACTACCTGTGTCACAACAGTGTCACATTATAGTTATTCAGACTTAAGGGGTGTTAATGAAATATATTGTTACAGTTGTTAATCACGAATAGTTAGCGATGTAATAGGGTGACATTCCACATGTATTTTATAGCCAGAAAACTCGAAAGGATCTGATTCACTCTTTTCAAACTACCCGTGTCACAACAGTGTCACATTATAGTTATTCATAATTAAGGGCTGTTAATGAAATATATTGTTACAGTTGTTAATCAGGAATATTTAGCGATGTAATAGGGTGACATTCCACATGTATTTTATAGCCAGAAAACTCGAAAGGATCTGATTCAATCTTTTCAAACTACCTGTGTCACAACAGTGTCACATTATAGTTATTCAGACTTAAGGGGTGTTAATGAAATATATTGTTACAGTTGTTAATCACGAATAGTTAGCGATGTAATAGGGTGACATTCAACATGTATTTTATAGCCAGAAAACTCGAAAGGATCTGATTCACTCTTTTCAAACTACCTGTGTCACAACAGTGTCACATTATAGTTATTCATAATTAAGGGCTGTTAATGAAATATATTGTTACAGTTGTTAATCAGGAATATTTAGCGATGTAATAGGGTGACATTCCACATGTATTTTATAGCCAGAAAACTCGAAAGTATCTGATTCAATCTTTTCAAACTACCTGTGTCACAACAGTGTCACATTATAGTTATTCATACTTAAGGGATGTTAATGAAATATATTGTTACAGATGTTAATCACGAATATTTAGCGATGTAATAGGGTGACATTCCACATGTATTTTATAGTCAGAAAACACGAAAGGATCTGATTAAATCTTTTCAAACTACCTGTGTCACAACAGTGTCACATTATAGTTATTCATACTTAAGTTCTGTTAATGAAATATATTGTTACAGTTGTTAATCACGAATATTTAGCGATGTAATAGGGTGAGTACCCCATGTATTTTATAGTCAGAAAACTCGAAAGGATCTGATTAAATCTTTTCAAACTACCTGTGTCACAACAGTGTCACATTATAGTTATTCAGACTAAAGGGCTGTTAATGAAATATATTGTTACAGTTGTTAATCACGAATATTTAGCGATGTAATAGGGTGATATTCCACATGTATTTTATAGCCAGAAAACTCGAAAGGATCTGATTAAATCTTTTCAAACTACCTGTGTCACAACAGTGTCACATTATAGTTATTCAGACTTAAGGGCTGTTAATGAAATATATTGTTACAGTTGTTAATCAGGAATATATAGCGATGTAATAGGGTGACATTCCACATGTATTTTATAGCCAGAAAACTCGAAAGGATCTGATTCAATCTTTTCAAACTACCTGTGTCACAACAGTGTCACATTATAGTTATTCATAATTAAGGGCTGTTAATTAAATATATTGTTACAGTTGTTAATCACGAATATTTAACGATGTAATAGGGTGACATTCCACATGTATTTTATAGTCAGAAAAATTGAAAAGATCTGATTCAATCTTTTCAAACTACCAGTGTCACAACAGTGTCACATTAGAGTTATTCATACTTAAGGGCTGTTAATGAAATATATTGTTACAGTTGTTAATCAGGAATATTTAGCGATGTAATAGGGTGACATTCCAGATGTATTTTATAGCCAGAAAACTCGAAAGGATCTGATTCAATCTTTTCATACTACCTGTGTCACAACAGTGTCACATTATAGTTATTCATACTTAAGGGCTGTTAATGAAATATATTGTTACAGTTGTTAATCACGAATATTTAGCGATGTAAGAGGGTGACATTCCACATGTATTTTATAGCCAGAAAACTCGAAAGGATCTGATTCACTCTTTTCAAACTACCTGTGTTACAACAGTGTCACATTATAGTTATTCATAATTAAGGGCTGTTAATTAAATATATTGTTACAGTTGTTAATCAGGAATATGTAGCGATGTTATAGGGTGACATTCCACATGTATTTTATAGTCAGAAAACTCGAAAGGATCTGATTAAATCTTTTCAAACTACCTGTGTCACAACAGTGTCACATTATAGTTATTCATACTTAAGGACTGTTAATGAAATATAGTGTTACAGTAGTTAATCAGGAATATTTAGCGATGTAAGAGGGTGACATTCCACATGTATTTTATAGCCAGAAAACTCGAAAGGATCTGATTCACTCTTTTCAAACTACCTGTGTCACAACAGTGTCACATTATAGTTATTCATAATTAAGGGCTGTTAATTAAATATATTGTTACAGTTGTTAATCACGAATATTTAACGATGTAATAGGGTGACATTCCACATGTATTTTATAGTCAGAAAACTTGAAAAGATCTGATTCAATCTTTTTAAACTACCAGTGTCACAACAGTGTCACATAATAGTTATTCATCCTTAAGGGCTCTTAATGAAATATATTGTTACAGTTGTTAAGCAGGAATATTTAGCGATGTAATAGGGTGACATTCCACATGTATTTTATAGTCAGAAAACTTGAAAAGATCTGATTCAATTTTTCAAACTACCAGTGTCACAACAGTGTCACAACAGTGTCACATTATAGTTATTCATACTTAAGGGCTGTTAATGAAATATATTGTTACAGTTGTTAATCAGGAATATTTAGCGATGTAATAGGGTGACATTCCAGATGTATTTTATAGCCAGAAAACTCGAAAGGATCTGATTCAATCTTTTCAAACTACCTGTGTCACAACAGTGTCACATTATTGTTATTCATACTTAAGGGCTGTTAATGAAATATATTGTTACAGTTGTTAATCACGAATATTTAGCGATGTAAGAGGGTGACATTCCACATGTATTTTATAGCCAGAAAACTCGAAAGGATATGATTCACTCTTTTCAAACTACCTGTGTTACAACAGTGTCACATTATAGTTATTCATAATTAAGGGCTGTTAATTAAATATATTGTTACAGTTGTTAATCAGGAATATTTAGCGATGTTATAGGGTGACATTCCACATGTATTTTATAGTCAGAAAACTCGAAAGGATCTGATTAAATCTTTTCAAACTACCTGTGTCACAACAGTGTCACATTATAGTTATTCATACTTAAGGGCTGTTAATGAAATATATTGTTACAGTAGTTAATCAGGAATATTTAGCGATGTAAGAAGGTGACATTCCACATGTATTTTATAGCCAGAAAACTCGAAAGGATCTGATTCACTCTTTTCAAACTACCTGTGTCACAACAGTGTCACATTATAGTTATTCATAATTAAGGGCTGTTAATTAAATATATTGTTACAGTTGTTAATCACGAATATTTAACGATGTAATAGGGTGACATTCCACATGTATTTTATAGTCAGAAAACTTGAAAAGATCTGATTCAATCTTTTTAAACTACCAGTGTCACAACAGTGTCACATAATAGTTATTCATCCTTAAGGGCTCTTAATGAAATATATTGTTACAGTTGTTAATCAGGAATATTTAGCGATGTAATAGGGTGACATTCCACATGTATTTTATAGTCAGAAAACTTGAAAAGATCTGATTCAATTTTTCAAACTACCAGTGTCACAACAGTGTCACATTATTGTTATTCATACTTAAGAGCTGTTAATGAAATATATTGTTACAGTTGTTAATCAGGAATATTTAGCGATGTAATAGGGTGACATTCCACATGTATTTTATAGTCAGAAAACTCGAAAGGATCTGATTTAATCTTTTCAAACTACCTGTGTCACAACAGTGTCACATTATAGTTATTCATACTTAAGGGCTGTTAATGAAATATATTGTTACAGTTGTTAATCACGAATATTTAGCGATGTAAGAGGGTGACATTCCACATGTATTTTATAGCCAGAAAACTCGAAAGGATCTGATTCACTCTTTTCAAACTACCTGTGTCACAACAGTGTCACATTATAGTTATTCATAATTAAGGGCTGTTAATTAAATATATTGTCACAGTTGTTTAACACGAATATTTAGCGATGTAATAGGGTGACATTCCACATGTATTTTATAGTCAGAAAACTCGAAAGGATCTGATTAAATCTTTTCAAACTACCTGTGTCACAACAGTGTCACATTATAGTTCTTCATACTTTAGGGCTGTTAATGAAATATATTGTTACAGTTGTTAATCAGGAATATTTAGCGATGTAATAGGGTGACATTCCACATGTATTTTATAGCCAGAAAACTCGAAAGGATCTGATTATATCTTTTCAAACTACCTGTGTCACAACAGTGTCACATTATAGTTATTCAGACTTAAGGGGGGTTAATGAAATATATTGTTACAGTTGTTAATCACGAATATTTATCGATGTAATAGGGTGACATTCCACATGTATTTTATAGCCAGAAAACTTGAAAGGATCTGATTCAAGCTTTTCAAACTACCTGTGTCACAACAGTGTCACATTATAGTTATTCAGACTTAAGGGGTGTTAATGAAATATATTGTTACAGTTGTTAATCCCGAATATTTAGCGATGCATTAGGGTGACATTCCACATGTATTTTATAGCCAGAAAACTCGAAAGAATCTGATTCACTCTTTTCAAACTACCTGTGTCACAACAGTGTCACATTATAGTTATTCATAATTAAGGCGTGTGAATAAAATATATTGTTACAGTTGTTAATCACGAATATTTAGCGATGTAATAGGGTGACATTCCACATGTATTTTATAGCCAGAAAACTTGAAAAGATCTGATTCAATCTTTTCAAAATACCTGTGTCACAACAGTGTCACATTATAGTTATTCAGACTTAAGGGCTGTTAATGAAATATATTTTTACAGTTGTTAATCAGGAACATTTAGCGATGTAATAGGGTGACATTCCACATGTATTTTATAGCCAGAAAACTCGAAAGGATCAGATTCAATCTTTTCAAATTACCTGTGTCATAACAGTGTCACATTATAGTTATTTATAATTAAGGGCTGTTAATTAAATATATTGTTACAGTTGTTAATCACGAATATTTATCGATGTAATAGGGTGACATTCCACATGTATTTTATAGCCAGAAAACTTGAATGTATCTGATTCAATCTTTTCAAACTACCTGTGTCACAACAGTGTCACATTATAGTTATTCAGACTTAAGGGCTGTTAATGAAATATATTGTTACAGTTGTTAATCACGAATATTTAGTGATGTAATAGGGTGACATTCCAAATGTATTTTATAGCCAGAAAACTCGAAAGGATCTGATTCACTCTTTTCAAACTACCTGTGTCACAACAGTGTCACATTATAGTTATTCATAATTAAAGGCTGTTAATTAAATATATTGTTACAGTTGTTAATCACGAATATTTAGCGATGTAATAGGGTGAGTACCCCATATATTTTATAGTCAGAAAACTCGAAAGGATCTGATTAAATCTTTTAAAACTACCTGTGTCACAACAGTGTCACATTATTATTATTCAGATTTAAGGGCTGTTAATGAAATATATTGTTACAGTTGTTAATCAGGAATATTTAGCGATGTAATAGGGTGACATTCCACATGTATTTTATAGCCAGAAAACTTGAAAGGATCTGATTCAAGCTTTTCAAACTACCTGTGTCACAACAGTGTCACATTATAGTTATTCAGACTTAAGGGGTGTTAATGAAATATATTGTTACAGTTGTTAATCCCGAATATTTAGCGATGTATTAGGGTGACATTCCACATGTATTTTATAGCAAGATAACTCGAAAGAATCTGATTCACTCTTTTCAAACTACCTGTGTCACAACAGTGTCACATTATAGTTATTCATAATTAAGGGGTGTGAATAAAATATATTGTTACAGTTGTTAATCACGAATATTTAGCGATGTAATAGGGTGACATTCCACATGTATTTTATAGCCAGAAAACTTGAAAAGATCTGATTCAATCTTTTCAAAATACCTGTGTCACAACAGTGTCACATTATAGTTATTCAGACTTAAGGGCTGTTAATGAAATATATTTTTACAGTTGTTAATCAGGAACATTTAGCGATGTAATAGGGTGACATTCCACATGTATTTTATAGCCAGAAAACTCGAAAGGATCAGATTCAATCTTTTCAAATTACCTGTGTCATAACAGTGTCACATTATAGTTATTTATAATTAAGTGCTGTTAATTAAATATATTGTTACAGTTGTTAATCACGAATATTTATCGATGTAATAGGGTGACATTCCACATGTATTTTATAGCCAGAAAACTTGAATGTATCTGATTCAATCTTTTCAAACTACCTCTGTCACAACAGTGTCACATTATAGTTATTAAGACTTAAGGGCTGTTAATGAAATATATTGTTACAGTTGTTAATCACGAATATTTAGTGATGTAATAGGGTGACATTCCAAATGTATTTTATAGCCAGAAAACTCGAAAGGATCTGATTCACTCTTTTCAAACTACCTGTGTCACAACAGTGTCACATTATAGTTATTCATAATTAAAGGCTGTTAATTAAATATATTGTTACAGTTGTTAATCACGAATATTTAGCGATGTAATAGGGTGAGTACCCCATATATTTTATAGTCAGAAAACTCGAAAGGATCTGATTAAATCTTTTAAAACTACCTGTGTCACAACAGTGTCACATTATTATTATTCAGATTTAAGGGCTGTTAATGAAATATATTGTTACAGTTGTTAATCAGGAATATTTAGCGATGTAATAGGGTGACATTCCACATGTATTTTATAGCCAGAAAACTTGAAAGGATCTGATTCAAGCTTTTCAAACTACCTGTGTCACAACAGTGTCACATTATAGTTATTCAGACTTAAGGGGTGTTAATGAAATATATTGTTACAGTTGTTAATCCCGAATATTTAGCGATGTATTAGGGTGACATTCCACATGTATTTTATAGCAAGATAACTCGAAAGAATCTGATTCACTCTTTTCAAACTACCTGTGTCACAACAGTGTCACATTATAGTTATTCATAATTAAGGGGTGTGAATAAAATATATTGTTACAGTTGTTAATCACGAATATTTAGCGATGTAATAGGGTGACATTCCACATGTATTTTATAGCCAGAAAACTTGAAAAGATCTGATTCAATCTTTTCAAAATACCTGTGTCACAACAGTGTCACATTATAGTTATTCAGACTTAAGGGCTGTTAATGAAATATATTTTTACAGTTGTTAATCAGGAACATTTAGCGATGTAATAGGGTGACATTCCACATGTATTTTATAGCCAGAAAACTCGAAAGGATCAGATTCAATCTTTTCAAATTACCTGTGTCATAACAGTGTCACATTATAGTTATTTATAATTAAGGGCTGTTAATTAAATATATTGTTACAGTTGTTAATCACGAATATTTATCGATGTAATAGGGTGACATTCCACATGTATTTTATAGCCAGAAAACTTGAATGTATCTGATTCAATCTTTTCAAACTACCTCTGTCACAACAGTGTCACATTATAGTTATTAAGACTTAAGGGCTGTTAATGAAATATATTGTTACAGTTGTTAATCACGAATATTTAGTGATGTAATAGGGTGACATTCCAAATGTATTTTATAGCCAGAAAACTCGAAAGGATCTGATTCACTCTTTTCAAACTACCTGTGTCACAACAGTGTCACATTATAGTTATTCATAATTAAAGGCTGTTAATTAAATATATTGTTACAGTTGTTAATCACGAATATTTAGCGATGTAATAGGGTGAGTACCCCATATATTTTATAGTCAGAAAACTCGAAAGGATCTTATTAAATCTTTTAAAACTACCTGTGTCACAACAGTGTCACATTATAGTTATTCAGACTTAAGGGCTGTTAATGAAATATATTGTTACAGTTGTTAATCAGGAATATTTAGCGATGTAATAGGGTGATATTCCACATGTATTTTATAGCCAGAAAACTCGAAAGTATCTGATTCAATCTTTTCAAACTACCTGTGTCACAACAGTGTCACATTATAGTTATTCAGACTTAAGGGGTGTTAATGAAATATATTGTTACAGTTGTTAATCACGAATAGTTAGCGATGTAATAGGGTGACATTCCACATGTATTTTATAGCCAGAAAACTCGAAAGGATCTGATTCACTCTTTTCCAACTACCTGTGTCACAACAGTGTCACATTATAGTTATTCATAATTAAGGGCTGTTAATTAAATGTATTGTTACAGTTGTTAATCACGAATATTTAGTGATGTAATAGGGTGACATTCCAAATGTATTTTATAGCCAGAAAACTCGAAAGTATCTGATTCAATCTTTTCAAACTACCTGTGTCACAACAGTGTCACATTATAGTTATTCAGACTTAAGGGGTGTTAATGAAATATATTGTTACAGTTGTTAATCACGAATATTTAGCGATGTAATAGGGTGAGTACCCCATATATTTTATAGTCAGAAAACTCGAAAGGATCTGATTAAATCTTTTCAAACTACCCGTGTCACAACAGTGTCACATTATAGTTATTCAGACTTAAGGGCTGTTAATGAAATATATTGTTACAGTTGTTAATCAGGAATATTTAGCGATGTAATAGGGTGACATTCCAGATGTATTTTAGAGCCAGAAAACTCGAAAGGATCTGATTCAATCTTTTCAAACTACCTGTGTCACAACAGTGTCACATTATAGTTATTCAGACTTAAGGGGTGTTAATGAAATATATTGTTACAGTTGTTAATCAGGAATATTTAGCGATGCAATAGGGTGACATTCCACATGTATTTTATAGCGAGAAAACTCGAAAGGATCTGATTCACTCTTTTCAAACTACCTGTGTCACAACAGTGTCACATTATAGTTATTCATACTTAAGGGCTGTTAATGAAATATATTGTTACAGTTGTTAATCACGAATATTTAGCGATGTAAGAGGGTGACATTCCACATGTATTTTATAGCCAGAAAACTTGAAAAGATCTGATTCAATCTTTTCAAACTACCAGTGTCACAACAGTGTCACATTATAGTTATTCATCCTTAAGGGCTCTTAATGAATTATATTGTTACAGTTGTTAATCAGGAATATTTAGCGATGTAATAATGTGACATTCCACATGTATTTTATAGCCAGAAAACTCGAAAGGATCTGATTAAATCTTTTCAAACTACCTGTGTCACAACAGTGTCACATTATAGTTATTCAGACTTAAGGGGTGTTAATGAAATATATTGTTACAGTTGTTAATCACGAATATTTAGCGATGTAATAGGGTGAGTACCCCATATATTTTATAGTCAGAAAACTCGAAAGGATCTGATTAAATCTTTTCAAACTACCCGTGTCACAACAGTGTCACATTATAGTTATTCAGACTTAAGGGCTGTTAATGAAATATATTGTTACAGTTGTTAATCAGGAATATTTAGCGATGTAATAGGGTGACATTCCAGATGTATTTTAGAGCCAGAAAACTCGAAAGGATCTGATTCAATCTTTTCAAACTACCTGTGTCACAACAGTGTCACATTATAGTTATTCAGACTTAAGGGGTGTTAATGAAATATATTGTTACAGTTGTTAATCAGGAATATTTAGCGATGCAATAGGGTGACATTCCACATGTATTTTATAGCGAGAAAACTCGAAAGGATCTGATTCACTCTTTTCAAACTACCTGTGTCACAACAGTGTCACATTATAGTTATTCATACTTAAGGGCTGTTAATGAAATATATTGTTACAGTTGTTAATCACGAATATTTAGCGATGTAAGAGGGTGACATTCCACATGTATTTTATAGCCAGAAAACTTGAAAAGATCTGATTCAATCTTTTCAAACTACCAGTGTCACAACAGTGTCACATTATAGTTATTCATCCTTAAGGGCTCTTAATGAATTATATTGTTACAGTTGTTAATCAGGAATATTTAGCGATGTAATAGGGTGACATTCCACATGTATTTTATAGCCAGAAAACTCGAAAGGATCTGATTCAATCGTTTCAAATTACCTGTGTCATAACAGTGTCACATTATAGTTATTTATAATTAAGGGCTGTTAATTAAATATATTGTTACAGTTGTTAATCACGAATATTTATCGATGTAATAGGGTGAGTACCCCATATATTTTATAGCCAGAAAACTTGAAAGGATCTGATTCAAGCTTTTCAAACTACCTGTGTCACAACAGTGTCACATTATAGTTATTCAGTCTTAAGGGGTGTTAATGAAATATATTGTTACAGTTGTCAATCCCGAATATTTAGCGATGTATTAGGGTGACATTCCACATGAATTTTATAGCCAGAAAACTCGAAAGAATCTGATTCACTCTTTTCAAACTACCTGTGTCACAACAGTGTCACATTATAGTTATTCATAATTAAGGGGTGTGAATAAAATATATTGTTACAGTTGTTAATCACGAATATTTAGCGATGTAATAGGGTGACATTCCACATGTATTTTATAGCCAGAAAACTTGAAAAGATCTGATTCAATCTTTTCAAAATACCTGTGTCACAACAGTGTCACATTATAGTTATTCAGACTTAAGGGCTGTTAATGAAATATATTTTTACAGTTGTTAATCAGGAATATTTAGCGATGTAATAGGGTGACATTCCACATGTATTTTATAGCCAGAAAACTCGAAAGGATCTGATTCAATCTTTTCAAATTACCTGTGTCATAACAGTGTCACATTATAGTTATTTATAATTAAGGGCTGTTAATTAAATATATTGTTACAGTTGTTAATCACGAATATTTATCGATGTAATAGGGTGAGTACCCCATATATTTTATAGTCAGAAAACTCGAAAGGATCTGATTAAATCTTTTCAAACAACCTGTGTCACAACAGTGTCACATTATAGTTATTCAGACTTAAGGGCTGTTAATGAAATATATTGTTACAGTTGTTAATCACGAATATTTAGCGATGTAATAGGGTGATATTCCACATGTATTTTATAGCCAGAAAACTTGAAAGGATCTGATTCAATCTTTTCAAACTACCTGTGTCACAAAAGCTTCACATTATAGTTATTCATACTTAAGGGCTGTTAATGAAATATATTGTTACAGTTGTTAATCACGAATATTTAGCGATGTAATAGGGTGACATAACACATGTATTTTATACTCAGAAATCTCGAAAGGATCTGATTAAATCTTTTCAAACTACCTGTGTCACAACAGTGTCACATTATAGTTATTCAGACTTAAGGGCTGTTAATGAAATATATAGTTACAGTTGTTAATCAGGAATATTTAGCGATGTAATAGGGTGACATTCCACATGTATTTTATAGCCAGAAAACTCAAAAGGATCTGATTCACTCTTTTCAAACTACCTGTGTCACAACAGTGTCACATTAGAGTTATTCATACTTAAGGGCTGTTAATGAAATATATTGTTACAGTTGTTAATCAGGAATATTTAGCGATGTAATAGGGTGATATTCCAGATGTATTTTATAGCCAGAAAACTCGAAAGGATCTGATTCAATCTTTTCAAACTACCTGTGTCACAACAGTGACACATTATAGTTATTCAGACTTAAGGGGTGTTAATGAAATATATTGTTACAGTTGTTAATCAGGAATATTTAGCGATGTAATAGGGTGACATTCCACATGTATTTTATAGCCAGAAAACTCAAAAGGATCTGATTCACTCTTTTCAAACTACCTGTGTCACAACAGTGTCACATTATATTTATTCATAATTAAGGGCTGTTAATTAAATATATTGTTACACTTGTTAATCACGAATATTTAGCGATGTAATAGGGTGACATTCCACATGTATTTTATAGTCAGAAAACTTGAAAATATCTGATTCAATCTTTTCAAACTACCAGTGTCACAACAGTGTCACATTATTGTTATTCATACTTAAGAGCTGTTAATGAAATATATTGTTACAGTTGTTAATCAGGAATATTTAGCGATGTAATAGGGTGACATTCCACATGTATTTTATAGTCAGAAAACTCGAAAGGATCTGATTTAATCTTTTCAAACAACCTGTGTCACAACAGTGTCACATTATAGTTATTCATACTTAAGGGCTGGTAATGAAATATATTGTTACAGTTGTTAATCACGAATATTTAGCGATGTAAGAGGGTGACATTCCACATGTATTTTATAGCCAGAAAACTCGAAAGGATCTGATTCACTCTTTTCAAACTCCCTGTGTCACAACAGTGTCACATTATAGTTATTCATAATTAAGGGCTGTTAATTAAATATATTGTTACAGTTGTTTATCACGAATATTTAGCGATGTAATAGGGTGACATTCCACATGTATTTTATAGTCAGAAAACTTGAAAAGATCTGATTCAATCTTTTAAAACTACCTGTGTCACAACAGTGTCACATTATAGTTATTCATCCTTAAGGGCTCTTAATGAAATATATTGTTAGAGTTGTTAATCAGGAATATTTAGCGATGTAATAGGGTGACATTCCACGTGTATTTTATAGCCACAAATCTCGAAAGGATCTGATTAAATCTTTTCAAACTACCTGTGTCACAACAGTTTCACATTATAGTTATTCAGACTTAAGGGGTGTTAATGAAATATATTGTTACAGTTGTTAATCACGAATATTTAGCGATGTATTAGGGTGACATTCCACATGTATTTTACAGCCAGAAAACTCGAAAGAATCTGATTCACTCTTTTCAAACTACCTGTGTCACAACAGTGTCACATTATAGTTATTCATAATTAAGGGGTGTGAATAAAATATATTGTTACAGTTGTTAATCACGAATATTTAGCGATGTAATAGGGTGACATTCCACATGTATTTTATAGTCAGAAAACTTGAAAAGATCTGATTCAATCTTTTCAAACTACCAGTGTCACAACAGTGTCACATTATAGTTATTCATACTTAAGGGCTGTTAATGAAATATATTGTTACAGTTGTTAATCAGGAATATTTAGCGATGTAATAGGGTGACATTCCACATGTATTTTATAGTCAGAAAACTCGAAAGGATCTGATTAAATCTTTTCAAACTACCTGTGTCACAACAGTGTCACATTATAGTTATTCATACTTAAGGGCTGTTAATGAAATATATTGTTACAGTTGTTAATCAGGAATATTTAGCGATGTAAGAGGGTGACATTCCACATGTATTTTATATCCAGAAATCTCGAAAGGATCTAATTCACTCTTTTCAAACTACCTGTGTCACAACAGTGTCACATTATAGTTATTCAGACTTAAGGGGGGTTAATGAGATATATTGTTACAGTTGTTAATCACGAATATTTATCGATGTAATAGGGTGACATTCCACATGTATTTTATAGCCAGAAAACTTGAAAGTATCTGATTCAAGCTTTTCAAACTACCTGTGTCACAAAAGTGTCACATTATAGTTACTCTGACTTAAGGGCTGTTAATGAAATATATTGTTACAGTTGTTAATCACGAATATTTAGTGATGTAATAGTGTGACATTCCAAATGTATTTTATAGCCAGAAAACTCGAAAGTATCTGATTCACTCTTTTCAAACTACCTGTGTCACAACAGTGTCACATTATAGTTATTCATAATTAAAGGCTGTTAATTAAATATAATTTTACAGTTGTTAATCACGAATATTTATCGATGTAATAGGGTGACATTCCACATGTATTTTATAGCCAGAAAACTTGAAAAGATCTGATTCAATCTTTTCAAAATACCTGTGTCACAACAGTGTCACATTATAGTTATTCATATTTAAGGGCTGTTAATGAAATATATTGTTACAGTTGTTAATCACGAATATTTATCGATGTAATAGGGTGACATACCACATGTAATTTATAGCCAGAAAACTCGAAGGATCTGATTCAATCTTTTCAAACTACCTGTGTCACAACAGTGTCACATTATAGTTATTCAGACTTAAGGGCTGTTAATGAAATATATTGTTACAGTTGTTAATCACGAATATTTAGCTAGGTAACAGGGTGACATTCCACATGTATTTTATAGCCAGAAAACTTGAAAGGATCTGATTCAATCTTTTCAAACTACCTGTGTCACAACAGTGTCACATTATAGTTATTCATACTTAAGGGCTCTTAATGAAATATATTGTTACAGTTGTTAATCACGAATATTTAGCGATGTAATAGGGTGATATACCACATATATTTTATAGTCAGAAAACTCGAAAGGATCTGATTAAATCTTTTCAAACTATCTGTGTCACAACAGTGTCACATTATAGTTATTCAGATTTAAGGGCTGTTAATGAAATATATTGTTACAGTTGTTAATCACGAATATTTAGCGATGTAATAGGGTGACATTCCACATGTATTTTATAGCCAGAAAACTCGAAAGGATCTGATTCAATCTTTTCAAACTACCTGTGTCACAACAGTGTCACATTATAGTCATTCATACTTAAGGGCTGTTAATGAAATATATTGTTACAGTTGTTAATCACGAATATTTAGCGATGTAATAGGGTGACATTCCACATGTATTTTATAGCCAGAAAACTCGAAAGGATCTGATTCAATCTTTTCAAACTACCTGTGTCACAACAGTGTCACATTATAGTTATTCAGACTTAAGGGCTGTTAATGAAATATATTGTTACAGTTGTTAATCTCGAATATTTAGCGATGTAATAGGGTGACATTCCACATGTATTTTATAGCCAGAAATCTCGAAAGGATCTGATACAATCTTTTCAAACTACCTGTGTCACAACAGTGTCACATTATACTTATTCAGACTTAAGGGCTGTTAATGAAATATATTGTTACAGTTGTTAATCTCGAATATTTAGCGATGTAATAGGGTGACATACCACATGTATTTCATAACCAGAAAAGTTGAAAGTATCCGATTCAATCATTTCAAACTACCTGTGTCACAATACTGTCACATTATAGATATTCATACTTAAGGGCTGTTAATTAAATATATTGTTACAGTTGTTAATCACGAATATTTAGCGATGTAATAGGGTGACATTCCACATGTATTTTATAGCCAGAAAACTCAAAAGAATCTGATTCAATCTTTTCAAACTGCCTGTGTCACAACAGTGTCACATTATAGATATTCATACTTAAGGGCTGTTAATGAAATATATTGTTACCGTTGTTAATCACGAATATTTAGCGATGTAATAGGGTGATATTCCACATGTATTTTATAGCCAGAAAACTCGAAAGGATCTGATTGAATCGTTATACTGAGGATTTTGTTTCATCAGAAAATTCAAATATGAAAACATCCACAGTGCAGGGATGAAGGTTTCACAGCCCACCATTTGAAGAAGACTTTGAGAGCAGAAATATAAAAGGCGATACCACAAGATACAATCCACTCATCAGCAGTAGGAATCAGATGGCCAGATTGGAATTTGCAGGAAATGAAGGAAAACAGTTCTAGAAGAATGTCTTATGAACTGATGCGTCTAAGATTTATCTCTACTAATGATGGAACAACCAATGTGTGGAGAAAGAAAGGATCTGTTTATGATTCAAAGCATACAAGCTGATCTGTGAAGTATGATGGAGAATTTGTCTTGGCTTGGGCATGCATGGCTGTATCTGGAAAAATCTCATTCAAAATTTATTGATGATTCAACTGAAGATGGCAGAAACAGAATGAATTCAGAAGTCTACAAAATCATTTTATCTGCCAATTTACAAAGAAATGCATATATATATATATATATATATATATATATATATATATATATATATATATATATATATATATATAAAAGTGGACATGGAAGTCAGCACTTAGAGGCGACAGTCTGTTTCATGCTAGTGCAATGAAAACAAATAAAAACAAGCAAAACAATTTGACCCAAATAAATAAGCGAACAATCAACTTCCGGTAAATGACGGCCATTATAGACTACCAACAATTAGCTATAGAAACAAATTTTTACTACGTTAACCAAAAACACCGATCAAAATAAAAGAATAAATAAATAAATATATAAGATAAAAAATAAAAATAAAATAAAAAAAAACAAACAAAAAACAAGCAAAATAATTTGACATAAATAAATAAACAAATAAGCGACTTCCGGTAAAAGTAACCGCCAAAATAGACTACCCATAATGCACCACTGACCCTTATATAAATAGCCGAGAAAAATAACAGCACTAGTCGCCTGACGATTGCACTAGCATGAAACAGACTGTCGCCTCTAAGTGCTGACTTCCATGTCCACTTTTATATTTACACACGCTCTATCTCTGATATTGAGCACTTTACCCCATAAATATAGCACACTTTAAGACTATATTTCTGCATATATATATATATATATATATATATGAAAAGTTAACTTAATTTCTTAAATCAATATCAATATTATCCCGACTTCGAAGCTTCTTGGTTAAATGTCCAGTCTATAGGGGTTCCTGGTTTTAAAGAAACTTCGAAGTTGGGATAAAATTGATATTAAAAAAGTTAAGTAATCTTTTCATATAATATTATTAACGCTCGATTTTTTATATTATTTAAATGTTTAACACCATATATAAAAATATCTGCTATTTCTTAACTCTTATATATATATATATATATATATATATATATATATATATATATATATATATATATATATATATATGTGAAGAAATATACATTTAAGGTGTACTATATTTATTAGATAAAGTGCTCAATATCAGAGATAGAGCGTGTGTAAATATAAAAGTCAACATTGAAGTCAACACTTAGAGGTGACAGACTGTTTCATGTGTAAGAAATATTTTTAATATATAAATTTTATTAATCGGTTCGGCTAGTGGAATTCTATGTGCAGGGCGCTCACTATGTAGAATTGAAAACCATGGGTCTTCATATTCGTCGGCGCAATCAGGGCTGTTCAGCAAATACTGCCCAATCGACGAATCGTGGACTGCCTGAGTAGTTCTTAAAGCTTGACTTCGACTACTTGAACGCAAATAGGGGGGACATGTTGTGAATCCGCGTCTCCAAACTCAGACTGGTTCGTTCTATGTACGCCGCTTTTCATCGGCATGTAAATTTTTAGACAACTAAATCTTTCCAAAGATAGGAAAAACGATCTTTACGAAAGGAAGATAACTCAGATTTTGCTTGAAAAAAAGTGCACCAGCCGAGCCTATGCATACAAAAGGAGCATTTTATGCGCTCCTTACGATTGATCGAGGGACTGTGAGTTTCTTTCTTCCATTTTACACTCTTGTGGAACTTATTAATTATTTACAATTAAAATGTATTTTATTTTAATCGCGTTCCAACTCTTCGTACGCTTTCGTTATTATTATTATGTCTTGATTGTTTTGTATTTCGCCAACGATTGTCTTTGGAATAGTATTCGTTGAAAGGATCCTAAGGTAGAAAATGACGTCTATTTTATTTAAATCTGTGTCCCGTTTCTGTGAGTACAAGTCTCTTCATATATATATATATATATATATATATATATATATATATATATATATATATATATATATATATATATATATATATGTAAGGTATGCTATATTTATGGGTTAAACATCTCCATATGAGGGATAGAGCGTGCGTAAATATAAAAGTGGACGTTGACGTTAACTCTCAACAGTCAAACGGTCAGAAATATTGCGAAAAATCTACAAAATGGGACCTTTAAAAATAGAGAGACATCAAATATTTACCTAAACATAGCAAACTATGTAATATTTAATAGAACAATTCCGTTTAAAAGATCAAATATTACTAAAGAAAAACTGTAAGAAATCGAGTGGTTAAACCATTGTTCATATAAACATTTAAATCAAAGGAAATCAAAAGCTTTTTCATAGAGGACCAGACTTGATGAGGTAAATATGAGTGTGGCCCAACCATTCTGCTTGACAAACTTTGAAACATTTGAATTAAATGCAAATGCGATCTGGACTGTAGTATATAAGCCAGATCTATTTAAAAGACATTGGGTCTGGTTTACATGCAGTGATTTTAGAAAATGGCTGGAAAAGTCCAAGGTCTGGGCCACACTGTCAGAGGGTGGCCACACCGTACTGCTGCTAACATTTGGCAATACATAAAATTACTGTTCCTAGGTGTGTACTTTGCAATTCTCTGATTGACAATATTGGAGGGCTGTAAATGATACATTCTATGATAGTAGATGGGGATCAATATGAAATTTGAAGCGGGACGTAATTGACCCATGGGCCGGATTTTCACATGCTGATATAAACATTACAAATATTCGTAACTTTGCTAAACTTCCTATCCTCAAACATTGCAAAACACATTTCCATCAAGTCAATGCATTTTCGCTTCAGGTACGTTTCTATTAGTTGTGATTTATACATGAAAATTGATGTTATCTTTTAGAAAAGTTTTATTTGAAAAATATCTTTTAAAAATCATGATAACATAGATTACGACAAAAATAAACTATATTTAATTTTTCTGACCGTTTGCCATGAGAATTGCCTATAAGCACGAAACTGACTGTATTTCGTTAACTAATTCATATTTTTATTTTGTAAATTAAATCTGTTCTCAGTAAATACATAATGTTTTACGTAAAAACTCACAGTGATCTTCATTCCAAGTTTTGGTTCCAAAACAAATTTAATACAAAGAATTGAATTTTCTTAATGTTTCGGTTTGCAAGCTTCAGATGTTTTTCTTTTTGCCTTTTTTCTTCGCTTTTTTAAACGAAACTTCTGAGCGCGGTTTCTATCATTAACTGTACGAGCTTTTGTTTGTAAATGCTGACAGAGACTTACCCCCTTCTTTATCTGTTTCAGTCTATTCATCTGGTCAAGATCCAAAATAAGCAAAGTTAGTTAAAACCATGCCTGCATCACGCTGCTACTTCCGACGTGAAACACGTCTGTTTACCTTGCATTCTACGTCATTAATAACGGTCGCTACGAGCGCGTTACCGATGAAAAGCAAACGACGCATTTAACACAACGTTGAAAATCTGACTTGTAGTTGCATAAAAGTCGCGTAGATTGACACATCTAAACGGAAAAAAACAAACAATACCCTGTCCGGTGGCAAACGCTTCTGGTGGTACCAGGGGTGTCAGTACCGCCTTAACCACCGAAACTGTTATCTCCTCTGGTTGTCGGCTGATGAGGACAGGCTATCGCACGTGCTTTCACATGTTGTATGTATGTATATATATATATATATATATATATATATATATATATATATATATATATATATATCTGTAGACATAAAGATGGACTGGTATGCAAAATTTTAATTGTAGATTTTCAAAACTGGAATTAATTTATAGAAAAAAGATTAAATGTAAACAAAAAAATTCATAAAAAATTCATATATATATATATATATATATATATATATATATATATATATATATATATATATATATATATATATATATATATATCTTCTGTAGACATAAAGATAGACTAGTATGCAAAATTTTAATTGTTGATTTTCCAAACTGATGGAGAAAATTACCTACTTTTATTCCGACCAAGTTTTTATGAATTTTTTTGTTCACTTTTAATATTTGTTTCTATAAATTAATTCCAGTGATAAATGTTCTGTAATTCTACCTTTCCTTAGCCCCAATGACATTTAATCAAATTCCGTTAGATTTATGATCATATGATCATTTATATGGCGGCTTTTCCTTTTAATCTATTTCTGTCAATTTTTTCAGACTGAAAAGACATCGTAGATATCAAGAAGTCTTGAAATTGTGATTGTGAACTCTAACCTTGTGAGCTATGACATTTGACATTTTGCTGAAACCTCTAATGTGGCCTTGTTTGGGGGTCATGAAAATTGGGTCCGGTGATGTGAACTAGTTGTTTACTGTATTCATAGATAATATTTTATTGCGTTACTCATAAAACTTCCGCTGTATATTTTATTTCTGCGTCAGTATTGTTATGGAAGGTCATCGATGTCATAAATCTTGCTAAGAACTTTTTGCAAAATTACCAACACTAACTGCAAAGCTGCAGCTGCAAGCATGCACATGTGAATATTTATATATAAATATTTATTTTCAACAAAGATTACTCTTCAGATGATAAAGATTATATCCCTTCCATAAATATCTTTTTCTAGGCGTTTATTTTAAAATTAATGCCTTTGTATAAATATTTATCCCTACAAACATGCAAAACGCTGTTGGCGCAGGCAGGAAATTGTCATCGGCGCCGAATAATTATTCATTCTAATTTTAATAATAAAGTTTGAAAAAATAAACAATATTGACAGTTTCACTTATAGGCTAACAAGGAAAGAGTACCATTTCATTGACAAGTTTACTGATCAGTCAGCTTTTTTAATAATTTTACCCGAGGCTAGGTGATAAAGTCACTAAGGTTTAAATTGTTAACAGCTTATTGAGAGTGAAAAAGTTTGAGAAAAATATGTTAGATTATTTTGTATACTTATGTACTAGTGAGCCAACCCAAATGACTTGACTCACTTTATAGTTCCCCGATAGAAAGTTAACCAATCAGGAGACGTAAAATATTCAATCCGTCGTGTATAAAGGCGGCCATTTTGTTTACTCTCTCCGAATACCCATTTCCAACCTGTCAAGCGAATGAACAACAAAATATTATTAAGGAAAGAAGAAAATAAAAGAACAGGCTTCAAGGAGACAGAAGATTGACATTGCATTTAAAGTTTTGAAGATCAAATTTGAGTGAAAACTAAGAAACCGTAAGCAAGTTCCACAAAAGAGAAGTGTAAAGCTGTTAGCATAGAACTTACGATTACATCTAGCAAATTCATCTGTAAAAAGATGAGACCTAACTACCAATCTAGTACTGCGTAAAGACGTGGTACCAAAGAGAGAAGCTTGTTAGAATAATTACCATGAAAATATTTATATCAAGGGCACAGCTTGAAACACTTTATTTAGAGACAATAGAATTGAGAATTGTAGAGAATTTTGCAAACTAATTGCTTTAATTGATCGGATTGATGAAATATTCGGGAAGGTACGTTCAGAAATTTCTAGACATTTAGAATTTAAAGAAGAAGTAAAACGACTACCCATTTAAATGTGACGGACAAAGACGAAAGATTTGTGAAATCGAGATTAAGTTTTTTTTATTCGCCTTCGGAGTTCATTAGGCAGAAATGAAAAGAAATATCAAGAAAAACGCTTTACACAACACAAAATCAAGCAATAAAATATGATCCATACAATTTCTCAGTACATACATTAAGATTTATAAAAATGATACGATAGAAACGAGGTTAATTACTACAAAAGTGAATCAGGAAGATTTTAGATTTTATAATCAAAATTAAATGTTATAGACTTAATAAATTTATAATCGGTGGGCTTAGAAATGAATGATAAGAAAGTAAATCTTTACATTCGCCAGATAATGCTGTCTAAAAAAAATGAGAAAGCAAAATGAAAACAAACCGGTTTTGTATTTTAATCTATAAAAAGTTTAGCAGAGTGAACAGACGATGTTAGATTAAGAATAATGATATTAGAATAATGAATGAAGGAATGACAAAAGCGAAAGCATTTAAAGTTGGCAAGAGAAAACGCGGAAGCGCAGAGGACATTTAAAACGAGAAACCTAAACACTGGTGATTGAAATTGTGGATCATAAAGGTTAAGTTTCTAGCGATAATAGCGCTCGCTCTTACACACACACACACACACACACACACACACACACACACACACACACACACACACACACACACACACACACACACACACAAAACATTATAATTGATGGTGGATAAATTGAAACATTTGAGAAAGAGGGAACTGAGGTTACGGCGGTGCTGGTGTTTTTGAAGATGCTGGGCAAAATAACAGAGTGGTATATGTAGATTTTCTTTCACACACACACACACACATATACACACACACACATATATATATATATATATATATATATATATATATATATATATAAAGTGAATCTTGAAGTCAAAACTCTAGGCTGTTTCATGCTCGAGGTGGACTGACGATTGCGTGTAGCATGAAACAGCTTGTTGCCTCCGAGTGTTGAATTTTAACGATCACTTAACATGTTAAGTAGCCTTAGAATAAGTTATTGAGTGCTGAACTCAAGCAGAGACGACACGTTCCTTCCAAGAACCCAGAAAGCAACACACACACGCTAAGAATATACATTATCACCCGAACACATTCATATAATTAACGTGTATGTTGTCTATTGTGTTGTACACTGTCTATTGTATATTGTCTATTGTATACTGTCTATTGTATGTTGTCTATTGTATATTGTCTATTGTATACTGTCTATTGTATATTGTCTATTGTATGTTGTCTATTGTATATTGTCTATTGTATGTTGTCTGTTGTGGCTGGTACAATTCTTGTTCTTGTTTAAATGTGCCCGTATTGAGCCCTGTTCAGAGAGATGTAGTGTCATTCTTCTTCTTATGGGTTTGTTTTTGTAGGGAAAACAGATTTTTTTATAGTAATCAAAGCAGGTTTACTACTCAAATACACAATTAAACACACATATACACATACGCGCGTGTGTGTGTGAGAGAATATGTTTGTGTATGCGTGGAGGTATAAATTAACATGCCCACAAATTAAAGATAGCTGATCACTAGTTGGTTCACCTTCCTTTAGTTGTAGACATGGACCAGACCGAATGTCATATTTGTGACTTAGTTGATAAAAAGTAGTTATAGCAGTTATAAGACGTGGACAGTGTTTATTACCGTTTAACTGGGGAATTATTGTTTTGGTCAGAAAGATATGGCACTGTAATCTTCGAGATGTTAATTGCTCTGGATAATTCGAGGGAAAAATCAATAAAATCAGCAGAATTGTTTTTACTCTTCTGATGCCAGACAACATTTTGGCAAAGGATAATATTTTAGCATGGATTAAGCAGACATATGAAATGAATGCCTTGAATTTAACAAACTTGAGTGCCTTTGTCTTTAGTAATTTTCTCTTTGATGAACTGTATAGATGTTATGGTTCAGGTTAGGACCAAGGAAGGACAACATGAACACAAGAGTAGAAATAACAAAGATATATTACACAGAATAATAATAATACAAGATGTTGAAGGTGTTAGTATGACTGTCAGTCTTGTTTGGAGTGAACTACTATCGGCTCGACTCGATTCGTCCCTCTCTCTTGAGAGGCGTAGTATACATAGTGTTAGGAAGAGTTCATTCTGTAGTTATAGGTAAGGACCCATAACAATAAAGAAAGGTAAAACTTTGATAAATTGGCTCAGTTCTCAAATGTCGAATATATTTCAGAGAATACGTCGATTGGCAAAAAGCAAATACATTCTTCGAGAAGGGAGAATTGGAATCTGTAACTACTGTAAAGAGATTCCCTTGCATAACATTCTCAAAATAACCCTAGTTTTATATTATTGTGAAATATCCTAAAAATCTTATAAGATAATCTATAAAAAAATAGCCAATTGTTAAGAAGCAATTCATTATCTTTGCAAGTTGCACATTCGTAATAACCCCAGTCGTAAAATATCTGAATCAAATTTAAAATAGAAAATTTACAAACAAATCATATTTACAGCAACGAATTTAGAGGCCAGATAACAAAATCTGCTTGTAACATTAGACCGTGATAAGATACTTTAAGATTTCTTCAATAATGTTCCAGTCTTCAAACAATATCTGATTCTGCTGCTGTGCCATAATTCTATGAACAATACTGACAACTCGAGTCACATAAACTTCCGTTATATATATATATATATATATATATATATATATATATATATATATATATATATATATATGTGTGTGTGTGTGTGTGTGTGTGCGTGTGTGTGTGTGTGGAATATCGCAAATTGAGCGATGGTAGTAATAAAATAGTTCTCAATGTATAATAACGGCGCTATAATTTATGTTAATAATAAACATACATATTTTCCTCGCCAGTATCACAATTCTGAGTTTCATGCACAATGCATGCTTCAGGTGCAGATTGTATACGTGCACATGTCACGATGTTTAGTTGAGCATTTCTATTGTATTTCAAATTGCTTATTCGATGAGTACGTATTCGCATTCGAATGATATGATATTTTTGTAGTTGGAGGTATGCAAGTGTGTGTATATGGGTTTTTTGTACAATTGCATATATTATTATTTTATTTTATCTTATCTTTTCTTATTATTAGTAATTAATTTTTACCCCCTCCCGTAAAAAAAATGACTGCTCAACTATCATTATATTACGGTATGTATATCAATATTTAAAATCGGTCAGTTTACAATCATCAAAGGATGATTACATTTTGCATAAAAAAAATCAAAGATGTGCTACCACCGAGGAATATATATATATATATATATATATATATATATATATATATATATATATATATATATATATGCATTAATTTAATTTAAATTAAAAAAACAGACAACATTAAGCATCCATTGATTATATTATATATCCCCAAGAAAGTGATTTTTTCCTGATTCCTCAGATCACATTTCCAAGCATCAAACAATGGTTTAAAATTTGCATATTATTATTTTTATACAAGCTTTTGAGGCGTAGTTTTAAGTTGAGGCAAGGTGATAGAGAGAGGGGTGAAGGTGGACGACAGATATGGCCGAAATTAGAGAAGGAAGGGAGAGATAGTAATAATTTTAAATCTACTTTTATTAAGGTAAAGGGAGAACGTAAGGACCAGACATTGACCTAGTTAATATGTCATTTCACAGGAAAAGAAACAAAGAGAAAAAAGAAAAGATCTAAGAACGCAAATGGAGAAGCAGGCTGGGAGGAAAAGTGAGGAAAGAAGAAAAGGAAGAATAAATTACCATATATAGGCATACTGCAGTCAATTTCAAAAATACAGATTTATATAATTTACAGTTAACGCTTGACATTATTATAAAGAATACCAGGAAAATAAAATAGGAGAAAAAGAAAAATAATATTTATATAAAATAAAATAAAATAAAAATATTAATATCATTAATATTATTAATAACAACTAATAATTAAAATTTAAAAAAATAATATTTAAAATCTAAAATTTAAAATTTAAAACAACTAAAAAATTTAAAGAGTATCGAAAAAATATAATAAAATGTGTACACACCAGAAATCAAAGGAAATAAAATACTACTACTACTACTACTACTACTACTACTACTACTACTACTAATACTACTACTAATAATAATAATAAACTAATAATAATAACAATGAGGGGAATAACGGTAGAATAATAATTAGATCAGTTATAACCCATTAAACCATATATATCACTGTACATAGGTACATCTAAACAAATACATATACAAATACATATACACCCCCACACATATATCTATATATGTACACACACATATACATGTATCTATATATATACACGCATACACATACACACATATGCATACGTATATATCCATACACATACACCCACATACATACATACACATACATATATATATGTATATATATATATACACACGCATACATATACACACATATGCATACGTATATATCCATACACATACACCCACATACATACATATACATACATATATATGTATCCACGCATACAAATGCATGCAAGTGAATACGCCAATACACATACACACAAGTATACTTATAAATGCCATATAACCACCTAAAAATATCGACACAATTAATTATATGAACACATATCAACACACATATACCTATATACAAATATCTTTACATGTACAGTTTGGCATTAGCAATTAATCCTATATATAGACACCAAGTGTTATTTCACGTCTAGATAATTTAAACTTCCGGAGTTCCTATGAACAGGGCTCCCAAAATTAGATCTAATTTGTTATTTTTAGTCGATGTCTGTGCCTGCATTTGAAGATAATTTGATTGTGGTGATTTAGTAATTTGTCAGTCTATTATATTTGATTATTAAGATCTTCTCCTTAACATAGAGGTCAGATCTGTCTCTAAGATTTCTAGGAGTTCTGTTATACATAATTCTCTCACTGGGCATTTAGTTTTTACCCTGCAATTACAGGTAGAAGTATTTTTTGTAATTGATTAGCATTAAATTCTCTAATAATATTATTATTGTGGGAATTTATAATTTTCTCTTTATCGTTCACACATGAGTAATTAATTTTCAAGTTCATTTTATTAAAAAAAATTCAGTGTGTTGTTTTTAGTAAAATGTTCATCTATTAATTTTAAGAAGTATTTGCCTATATTAATGTTGCATAATTTGCAGAATGAAGGATTGAACCATATAACCTCCCTTTTTCTATTCTTGGATTTATTGGATGTATTATCAGTCGGATTGTTTAGATAAGTTAATGTCTGTTGGAATTTACTCTTTATGAGGGCTTGATTGCATCTAAATTTGCTTTATATAATTATTAAACAATAAAATCCAAAATTATCTCATATGGGGAATAACCTATTTCGGCAGAAGATGTCGGCCATCTGTCTTATTAATCCCGCTGTGGACTGAGTTTGTGTCTATTTAGGTGGGGGGAAAGCAAGTAAAATTTAACTGTGAAAGCTAAAAAAATGTCGAAAAACTAATACAGAATTTATCCATTTCAATGTTTCAGCCAGACGAAAGGCACGTGTGGGGACAGGAGAGGTTGAAATGTATTTGTCTTAAAGGCAATCATTTTTATTAAATTAAACCCGAATATTAACCTTATGACATTAATTTGGCGTTATATGAAGAATAATTTAATTTAATAATTACTTTAACATAATTAATTTTAATAATTAATTTAAAATAATTTAATTTAATAATGAATTTAAAATAGGAATAAAAAGGGGTCTAAAAGTAAATATCAAATATAGATAAAAGAATGTAAGGCAAGGATCTTAATAGTCAAAACAATAATGGTAAGCCCTGCTAAGAAGTTGTTCATGAGAAAAGGAATACATCGTGTTCTGAATAGCTAACACTAACAATTAATTACCTGAGAAAGGAAAGAAAACATATTTATTTGAATTCTGCTTATATGAGGTGGTCACTAAATTTTTCATGACATTATGAAAAAATAATTATATCTTCTATCACTTAAATTCGACCATCTTCTTCGAAAATATCCATTTTTTTGTTGGTTTACAAGACGTACTTCTCTAACATGGTAACGATAAGTATCCCAACTACATTAGATAGAGGCGTGCTGTTAAACCTGCCCAGACTTCTTTTAATTGCCTAAAAGACGCGGATGCTTTTTATTTTTACCTTTTCTTTTATTTAGGAACCCTACCAGTCTTATATATTCCAAATATTTTGACATATTTTCGAGCTATCCCTTTCTTAAGGCCTCACAATTTTTATTAATTTGGAAGAATTCCGATTGCTCGATTATTAAGAATACTCTGTAATAGTCAGTTAAGTCTGAGACCTTATTTCCAAACCTACAACCATTATTCTGCATACGAATCATTCTCGTTTCCTTCGTATTCCATTTGTAAGAAGGAAGTTCCGTTTAGAGAAATTCTTCTTCAGAAATCCTATTTTGGGGAACAAACTCCCGGGAGGTTGCTTCCCTGATTCCTACAATCTTAACGTCTTGAAGTCATTGAATAACTGTTATCATATATATATATATATATATATATATATATATATATATATATATATATATAGTCAAACCTAATGAGCCAGACAAACCTACGAAGGTTTCACTTAGGCAGTTCGTCTGCATAAGTGAAACCTTGGTAGGTTTGTCTGGCTCATTAGGTTTCATTAGGTTTTTGCTGTACGTTTGTATCGAGCTTTTTAGTTAGTTGTTTACTCGTATTGGGTTTTTCTTTGGGCCTTGAACCTGTATCTGTGCGATTATTTTCGACAGACTTTCATGTTCCTGGCTCTTTCTTTTTTAAAACCTTTTTTTCCCTTCGGGATTGATTTGGCTATTGTTAAATCAAGAATTCGAAGGTTTTTCGACACGAGTATAGTTACCTATACATATATATATATATATATATATATATATATATATATATATATATATATATATATATATATATATATATATATATATATATATATATGTATATGCACTTGCATTTTTCAATTACGTCCATATAACAACGGCATTCATTAACTCTTTATATTGATCTTTTGGTAAAAAATAAATCTCAAAATTCTCCATTATAACAGTTTTTATTGTAACAAGTTCGTTCGCAAATGTCGTATTACAAAAGGATTATTACGTACGTAAATGTAAAATTTGTGTCTTTAGGAATATTTGGAAGCCTTAGAGAGAAAATCCAAGTTTCCGTGTCCGTTTTGAACTTTACATAATCTCCGCGGCACCTGGCTAATCTTTATCTTCGACTTTTGCAAGAATCTCTCAAATTTTGGCTACCGCTCTGATAAGTGAATCTTAGCTCATGTGAATTTTCTATGAAAAGACGCCATGTTTCTACTAGACGGATCAATCCGATTTCATCATATTTCTATCTGTCTGCTGTTGAGACTCTCTTCATTCAATCATTTTGTCTGTCTTTCCATGAAGAATGTCTTATTATTTCTTTCTTAGTGTGATTGAATAATTCTGTAACAATTTGTATTATTTATTTAATATTTCACAAATATGTGTTTGTATCCGTGTGTATTATAATATTGTTTTAGATATAAGTTTTGCTTCGTCTGTCACAAGGCCAAAGTAATGAGGCCCCGAGTGAGTAAGAAACTATTATTAATAAAATGATCTGCTGAATGAGCCTGCTTATAATCACACTGTTGTAAAATCTTTAGGCAAAAGTACAGAATAGCTCCCCAAATCCTTGCAGGTGCATATTTTGGATGCTTATTCATCCATGTTTTTTTTCCTTTATGAAAAAGGAATTTTGTAAATTTAAGGAAATTTAAATTGCGTATTAAGCTTTAAATAAGGAAATTTAAAGAAATTCTTATACGGCCATTAATTGTTGAAATATAATTTGAACATTTAATATTTCCAATTTTAGATAAATTCCGAGAGAAATTAAATCGATTAAACAATTTAGTCTTCAGCTGTGTACCAAGTATTCTCTGAATCGGAGAATATTTTTTTGTTTTGAATTTTTCTGAACAATTCTTTTTGGATAAAATATTCTGTAGAATTTTTGGTTGTGAAAAAAACCGTTGATAATTTCTTTTTTGATTATTTATTTTCACTTATTTAATTATTAAATATTTGTTAATATTTTAAATTATCAATTCTTATGGACAATGCTGAATGATTGTTCTTACATTATTATATTTTAATAATTGTGAAATACGACATTTAACAAAGTAATTTCACGATGGCTTTTAAGATTGGAGATTTTGAGGAGCGTGGAATCACTCCGTAACTGCTATTATTCTCAGGTCTCCCCTTATCCAGGGTGGTAGCAGCTTCAGGTATAGACAAATTTGTGATCGCCCAAACAAAATTCACTGTACATGTTTATACCATGAGGAACAATACAATTTATAGCAAAAGGAAAACACTAAAAATATAAAAATACATTTGCATAGTAAAATTACTAACAGTACATTTTATGGTCTACAAAATATGTCTTAAATCATATACTTTTACCTTGAAAGTATACGATTATATACACAATATCTTAGTTGAAAGCATAAAATTACGTACAAAATATTTAGATTTCGGCATTAAATAACCCATAGATGTGTTGATATGCCTTTAAATAAAATCAATCAACTAACGAACCAAATCAAGATCGGATTGTTGACGCAATTAAAATAGTGAAATGTACCCATTTTATTTTTTGTATCTCATTTCCGATTAGAGTAATTGTCAAGTTACTTGTATTATTATTTTTTATTCGGCCATTTTATCTTATTTAGATTGGACATTCCTGACTCTGCCACAACAACCATCACTGTCCTGTCTTAAAGTCGGAAAGTCATTAGGGCGGCACCATGTTTCATAACATAGCTGGTCAATGGAGGTGATTACTGGGTGGCCAGCCTGTCTTGCGCCATGGTGAGATGTCCAGAGGAGTAGATCACACGCAAGTTCTTGCTTTGCTCGCCACCAGTGTCCTGCTAAGCGCATTTTGTGTTCGCGTAAGATCGTAGAAATATCAGGGACATGTCCATAGAACTATAATTTCTTTAGATGTTATCTCCAAGAGATATTAAATATAGTTCTCGTATACGAGTGTAGGTTACATCAAGCTTAGGCTCAATGGTTTTAGTTAATGTCCGATCAGTGGCACCATACATTAATTCCACCTCTATAATGGCGAGAAAGAATCTCTGTTTGAGGTTGTCTGGTAGATCAGATTCCTACATTGCATCCATTTTATTCAAGCCGGCCGAGGCTTTAGCTATGCGAATTTTCACATCCATTTCAGTAGAATTTATTTCGCGTCTTATAAAATATTCGACAGATGTTATTGTTTCATCTGAGATTGCTTGCATTGAGCCTTGCAGGTTGAAGCGTTATTAATTCAGTTTTAGAAGCATTGACAAGGAGTCAAACATCGTTGGTAGCATCTTCTAGATGATGTAAGAGAACTGCGGAATTAGTAATTGTGTCTTTAGTAACAGCTAAAGTCAACTGCATAACCAATATGTGTCAACTCTTTTGCACGATATCGTCTTCATCGACGTCGGATGGTCACCTGGAGCGTGGTTGATCGTTCAGGTCAAAATAACCCCGACGGAATATGCCAAACCACTTTTTGGCCGTCAAAAGAGCTGGAGCACGGTCCAAATAAATCTTTTGAATGTTTTCTTTTTTTGTTGTTGCAATTCTAACGCTCAATCATTTCTGAAATTTAAAGAGAATAATATGGCGAAAGTACAACTTTTCATCGTCAATATTTACGGCATTCGTTTGTGGAGAAAACGTCAACATTCAACAAAGACTGACTCGCAAATAATCGAAATCGGCAGGAAGACAAACACGAGTGAAAAGTTTAGGTCATTTTATTTTCTAACAATGAAATCCAGGTACGGACATTTGCAATGATCTGATATTATTTCGAAATATTCTCCTTATCTTGATTGATATAGATCTCATAATGGCATTTGTGGCAAATAAAGTGACAACAATAATTTGAAATAGTACAAATTTACCATGATAATCTTTTATTTTGTATTCAAGCACAGATTAATCTTCCTTTTTGTTGATATTTACTAAATATTGCCTCTTCCGATCGACGTTAAAAATGGCGTACGGAAATACATACATTTCAGCCTTTTCAAACAATGAGCTTCTTTAAATAATAAAATTAGTTGTCTAATTCTTTAAGGGTTTTGTTTTCGGATTTCGGAGTAAGAGAGTGTCATATATTACAGGAAATACGTGACTTTAAATAAGATAGAGCATTATGAAGGCCGTAGTGTGTTTCGAATTATTTAACGGATTATAAATATTACATGCTGATTGTTTAATGCTTACTCTATGGGAATAATACTTAGAGCTATGCCACGTACACTGGGACAAATGATAGCCGTTCCATTTGTATTCCATTAGTAAGAAAAAGTTTCATTAGGACAGCTTCTTTCGAAGAACAGAGTCTTTGTGGAACAGACTTACAAGTGGTTTCTCCTCGATCACTACAACATTAGCGTCTTTAATCAACTTTTATCATTTCTTCCTCTTCATATAATCCACACTTCTTGCCTCCTCTTACATACATACAACAAGCTTATTTGGTAAATGTCTAGCTTGAATGGATCTTGGGCCTGGTAGTGTTTAAAAATAATTAATTAAAGTAATTACTGTCTATAATAAATGCTTTATATTCACGAGGCTACGGGTATACTGATTTCACTCTTATTTACGCTATTTACATTGTTCACACTATCTTTGTTTCCATATTCCCGGCGTTTCGGCCATTATACAATCCGGTCTTCTTCATGAGACTGGAATTTTGAAACTAACCCTTTATTTCGTCCACCGGGGTTGAATGTTCTACTTCTGTGATTCTCTATTTATGAGCGGGACTATGAGAGATCATCGTAGCGTTGTGTTATTTTTTTTTAGGTTTGAAGAATAAGGTGCTGAAGGCTGTTTTGAAGTCATGACTAGATTCATGTGAATACCCACGAATTCGAAACCCTCAATTTGTGACCGTTTGAGCGGAGTGAGTTATCTGATTTGAAGGAATTTCCAACTTGATCCTGACAGACAAGGCTGCTTGGAAACACTTGTCAATAGTGCAGTAACGTAGTCAACTCTGTGTATTATTGAATTGGTACATTAGTACTACCCAACTTAGCACCGACACAAAATTTCACAATGTAAAACTTTCTCGTTACACGATTCTGGTTGCAACAAAAGCGATACTTTAATCTCATCAGCATTTCGTTATTGCGAAAATGACTGCCTTTCAAATATAATTCACGGGAAATGAATTGGTGGCCATTAGAAGCATAGTGTCTTAATTTCCGGGACCAGTAATTATCCTTATTTACACTGTTTGCATTCAGACTATTGTCCTCATCATTATTGGTGTTATTACATCATTTCGGCCGTTCGGACCTCCGCCTTTCATCAGGTGTATATCGATCCGGCTCACCTAGATGGAATTCCGAAGTGAACACTTTATTTAATCTACGGGAGTAGACTGTTCTCGTTCCACTACCAACATGCCTAGGGATATCTCATCTCGTATTTATTTTATTACTAACCTGTTATTGCACGCCCAGTTTACACATTGCCCGACCCAGGGATTGAACTCACAATCACTATGTCACCAAATTCACAAACCAACACCTTAATCCACCCGGTTATTGTCATGGGACAATATAAATCGCCTCTTAATATAAAGAAAGAGTATAGAATTTTGGTGAAAAACTTCATACTTGCACGGAAGTGCTTCAATTTGAAGGAAATGGGAGGTATATACAAGTGTATTGTCGAGCAAGTTAAGTGTACCTTTGCTTACTACACATCTATGGGCTTGTCTGAATTTATATATATATATATATATAATTATTTATTTAAATATTATAACATAAATATGTTATAAAATCACTACAAAAATAGCTATTTTGTTTCAACACTTCTGGTGTCTTATCAAGTGATGATGTTGAATGTAGTATCTATCTATCTATCTATATATATATATACATATATATATATATATATATATTTATATAGTGTATTGAGGCAGGAGATCATTATTCAAATAGATATTGTTAAATATAACAGACAAAGAATTTCTATCATGTTTGATCATGATCCCTTCCAAACGTACAGTTGCTTTAATTTCGGGAGAAAATAAAGCGGAAAAAATGGCCAACATTTGAACCATTAGAACCGCACCATGAATTTAGGACCTGCGTTTGCTATTCAGTGACCGTTATCGCTGCATAGCAATCTTCTTTGTTAAAATGACAGTATATCATCTTTGTGAGTGAATATCGTTGTTTAAATGTCCATATAACCATTCTGAAGATGGCTCATTTGATCCGAAAGCTTAGATCAAGGAACAGCTTAATTAAAAAATATCCAAATGTTGGACAATGTTTGTCTTTATTTTCTCCCGAAATTAAAGTAAATTTATGAAGCTTAGAATGGCTCATGATCAAACATAATAGACCTTCATTTTCTGTTATATTTAACAATATATGTTCGAATATATTTATATTCTTATATATATATATGCGTAAATAAAAAGTATCATTAGAAAATATGAGAAAATTCAAAAGAAAATATGCAGCACGATGTTGTGTTTAACATTGAACACAACATGTTTAATATATATATATATATATATATATATATATATATAATTATGTATTTAAGCAGAAATCTTTCATTTATGCATGTTTCATTAAAGAAGGCAGACAAGGTACTGCGATTAAACTTTTTATTTAATTTTTCTTGTGTTCGAACAAGTGTTTTCTTTTCTGGACACAGAGTGTGTAGAAACTGTCCTAATGTCCTGTAATTCCGAACGCTTTACGCTATCCTTTTAGCCATTTGCAAGGATGATTTTATTTTTTATTTTTAACTGGGTATATGGGTTGTGTGTATGTTTCTAGAGTTATAAGGATGTTTTATTTTTCGAACAGAGTCAGCACATAGTGGCCTTGTTTGTAGTTAATATTATTAAATGTTGGCTTTTTCTTTTCTATTATTAAGGCTGCCATTATTTTTTATCTTTTTTTACACGTTGATGAGGTTATTATGTTTGCATTTTCTATTAATATGTTTCGGATGGAGTCTGTTAATTTTGTGTGTGTGTTTAAATGGGTTCTAATAGAGCTGTGTTCAGATAGGTGTTGTGTAAAGTGTCTGGATAGGCATGTAGTTGTGTGACCGATATAATTATTTATGAATTCGGTTTGATCAGGAACACAGTTCCCTAAGGGGCATTTGAACACATAGATAATGTTCATTTGTTGTTAATTTTGACTTTGCTGGTGTTTTGTTATGAAGATAGGTTAACTGTTTGAATTTTTTGTAGTAGATAATTAATTTGATTTTTTTATTCGGGTCACTTGAGGTAGTAAATTTCTTTACAATATTTCTAAGTGAAGTTGACCTCTTCACAAAGAAAACTGTGATTGAATTTCTACACCAGTCACTATCCTAACTCGATGTACGTGGAGACATAGCAGTTCACAGAGACCTGGGAGACCTACCCAAACCCGAAGGCTTGAAAAACCGCTCCCCTGACAGGAACCACAATGATATCTTAACAACAAAACTAAAAAAATGCCGCAAAAGAACTAAAAACCCTAACATTGTCACCAGACGAGCTGACAAAGCTAATACATATGTAATTTTGGATTAATTACCAGACAAAATTTTAAAATATTATTGATGACCGAAATAAATTCACCAAACTAAACAGAAACCCTACGGGTACTCTAAAAAGGTCCGACAACAAAATAATAACAGCCAACCACGCTTCCAAAATTCCTGAACGGCATCATCATCCCATACCTACCCATTAATTACAGCATCACATCCACCCACGAATTTCTCCAAATTTTAAAAACGACTAAACCAAACCAAGGTATTATAACGTCACTTGACGTCGGAAACGCATTTACAAACGTCCCAGTCGATCAACTATTGACATTATCCTCAATTCTTTGTATGCTAATGAAATCTATCTCTCCGCCATCCATCAAACCATTTATACACAAAAAATTACTACACGCATGCAAAACCAAAGTCCCATTCTGCGACCATAATGGCAACATTTACACCCAAACTAATGGTGTTAGTATGGGAAATCCACTCGGCCCATGCTTTTCCTATTATTACATGGCTCATGTAGAAAATATATTTAAACATGTCTGTAAACCTAAAATATATGTCCGCCACGTAGACGCTATTTTTGTTTTAGCAAATAACACTAAAGAAATAGATACTCTTAAGACCACATTTGAAAAAAAACTGTCCTTAACTTAACCTACGAACTTTGTCAAAAAGTGAACTCCCATTCTTAGATGTTCTCGTAGAATATAGTAACGACACTTTCATCACCTCATTATATAAAAACCTTACGAGCAGAAACTCTTGCCACCTTAAATTTCAAAGTGAATGGCCACTCAGATACAAAATAGCAGTGATAAAAAAACTTCCTAAAAAGAGCACACCAGAATTAATCCTATCGATTACACTTCCTTAAAGAACTCAATAATGTAAAACAGACAATAACAATAGCTTCCCTAATCACCCTATCGACCACTAATTAGACTGTTTCTCCCCAAAGTAAATAACAACGATAGTGAAAATACAGTCAAAAATTATATAAATATTTTCTACAAAAACCAAATGCACATTCATTACAAGACGAATGTTCACTTAGAAATATTATAAAGAAATAAACTACCTCAATTGACCCGAATAAAAAAATAATTATCTACTACAAAAACTTAAAACCGCTAACCTTATCCTAAAACAAAACCCCAGCAAAACCAAAATTAAAACGAACGAACGAACATTATCTATGAGTTCAAATGCCCCTTAAATAATGGTGTTCCTGATCAAACCGAATTCATAAATAATTACATCAGTCACACAACTACATGCCTATCCAGACGCCTTACGTTACATCTATCTGACTACAGCTCTATTAGACCCCATTTAAACACAGACGGAAACTTACCAGACTCTATCCGAAACATACTAGTTGAAAATACAAACATAATAACCACATCCACCATGTGAAAAACGTTTTAAAATAATGGAAGCCTTAATAATAAAAAAAGAAAAAGTCGACTCTTAGTAATATTAACTACGAACACGGCCACTATGTGCTGACTGTGTTAGAAAAATAAAACAACTCTATAACGCTAAAAACACACACAAAATGTACACATTTAACTGAAAACAATAAAATCCCTCTTGATAATGGCTAAAAGTACAGCCGAAAGCGCTCGGAATTCTAGAACATTTGGACAGTTTCCACACTGTGTCCAAAAAGAAAATACTTGTTCGAACACAAGAAAATTTATATTAAAAGCTAATCATAGTACCTTGTCTGCCGTTTTTAATGAAACATGCATATATACATACATATATATATATATATATATATATATATATATATATATATATATATATATGTATATATTATAAAGCTTAAACACTAATATTCCATAGTTATAATTTATTACATTGGAATCGTAATGATCCAATTCATCAGACCTACAAATTTAAAAAGGAATCGGAAAATATGACCCCGGGTATAAAAATAAAATTTTTATGAGGGTGTATGTGTGGGAGTGGGAAACAAGTATGAGAGGGAAAAGTATGAAAGCTCTACAGAGAGGTGTAACAGAAGAAAGAAGAACCAGGAAGGTGAAGGTGGGGATTAAAATTTAACAGAGAGAAGTTTTAAAGAGAGGAGTTAAATCACGGTTTAAATGAGTGAAGATCGCACTGAAGCGTGTATTTGAGAGTGTTAATCCCTCGTATCTATATTATGTCTATCCCCTCTATCTCTCTTTCTCTTTCTCTCTCTCTCTCTTTCTCTCTCTCTCTCTCTCTCTCTCTCTATATATATATATATATATATATATATATATATATGTATATATGTATATATATATATTCCGAATATTACCGTAACACAATCTTACTAATATAATGGTAATTTACAATCTCTATTAAGTAGACTTTCTATATAACAAAAAAATCTTTTTTCCTTCTCTCTCTGTGTTATCGCCTTTCCTCATTTTATTTCTCCGCTCATAAACCTGCACAAATTTGTTTGATCTGTGAATATTTATTCCATGTTTAGATGGCTAGAATTTGATCTTTGCATCGATAAACACGTCATATGAGCATCCAGAATTGTTTCAAGTCATACCGCAATTCGCTTTCATTTTTTTTCATAGAAGAGGTTTCGACCAAAAACCAATTGGCAATCGTCATGTAATACGGACTCAATCGATCCGTTAGGATTTGCAATCTTATTTTTATCGATTTCAGTCCCATACTACTACCAATATTAGAAATATGTATATATATATATATATATATATATATATATATATATATATATATATATATATATATATATATGTGTGTGTGTGTGTGTGTGTGTGTGTGTGTGTGTGTGTGTGTAATTTGGCAGCAGTTTTCCTTTAAACATGTGTTGAATGTTAAAGACAACATCGTCCTGCATATTTTCCGCTACAAGACAATTGGCAAATGTTTTTAATAAATTTTGACTAAAAAATTTGACCCTGAAGATGAACAATGATGTTCGAAAGTACTCGGTTATCGTGCGGACAATATTTATTTCGATATCATTTTCAAATAAAAAGTCTCATTAGAAAATATGAGAAAATTCAAAAGAAAATATGCAGGACGATGTTGTCTTTAACATTGAACACAACATGTTTAATATATATATATATATATATATATATATATATATATATATATCACATACTACGAAATGGAGAAAGTCGACAGTTATTTTAAGTTATCTTCTGTTTATACATTCTTTTTTATAGATACAAATATTGAAGTAAATGCTCCGTTTAATAATAAACAGTACTAACAACATTTAACGGCCTTCTACCGTGACATTTGATTTTTACACTTACCGGCCTGAATGTATGAACAGAAAGGTAAAATAATTGTTGGACTTTGTCTATTTCGTATGTGACGTTATTTGTTTACGTTTGCATAGGAATCGAGCAGAAATAAATATTCAAGAGAAATCAGGGAGAATTGTAGTTTAAAAGCAGTAAAATTGGCTTTGCTAATCAAACGCTCCTCTTTAGTGAAACTGGTATATCACGTCAGGTTATATGACGGTTCCGTATAGGGTACAGGTTCGATTCCTGTCAGAGGGTGCACATTTCTATATGAAAAATTCTCGTACATTCAGGCCAGTTAATGTTGTTAATACTGTTTATTATAAACAGAGTATTTACTTAAATATTTGTTTCTATAAAAATAACGTATAAAGTGAAGATAACACACACACACACACACACATATATATATATATATATATCTATATATATAGTCATCCACAGACAGGCTGTTGCGTTGTATCACAGCTTTTCAGTGTGGCTAGACGTCCAATTGCTCCAAGCCGGGATATATATATAAGTGTATATTGAAGCCAAGAACATTGATTTATATGTATAAGTGAACATTGAAGTCAACACTCAGAATCGACAGGCTGTTTCATGTTAGACGATTCTAGCATGAAACAGCCTGTCACCTCTGAGTGTTGTCTTCAATGTTCACCTTTATATTTACACACGCTCTATCTCTGATATTGACCACTTTATCTCATAAATATAGTACACCTTAAATGTATATTTCTTCACACACACACACACACACACGCACACACACACACACACACACACACACACACATATATATATTATTTTCTCTTTCTGATTTGTAATTTTAATGGTGAACATTGAGGGCTATAATTAATTCCACCTGTTAACAATTCATCTTACTTTCCGACCTAAATTTTTAAAGAGGTGAAAATAAAAGCATATCCAATTTATTTCGCCTTTCTCTCTTATGCATTACAAAAGTAGACTTGTTTAAAATGAACGGAGAACAACTGTGATGGCTGACTTTTTCTTTTGTAAATGCCTCCTGTTGCACAAAAATAAGATTTCACTATTGGGACATTGAATGTTAGGGAACTTGTAAAAAAAGAAAAGCAGGAATTATTGTCTGGCGCCATTGATTGTTATGACATTCCTGTATATTGTCTCCAGGAAATCAAAATCAAAGAACTTGATATGGATGCCGGACTTAAGCAGCAAAAGTTAATAGATTTGGAAAGCGACACTAAATATTATGGAAATAGCTTTGTTATCAATACGAAATGGAAAATAACATACAAAGGCATTGGATGAAAAAAACCTTCGTATATACATTGAGATACGACATTAAACAAATTGCATCATTCCTCGTAAAAAGAACCATAGAAACTGACAAACTTTGAAGGCCTTGGAGAACTTGCATTTCTGTGAGTAAGCAGAAGACGGAACTTTTGAAAGAATAGATGAAAAACGAGAAATCATACTGATTTGCAACTTTGGTTTGGTTTATTTTGCTTTAAGGCATATCACTCTCAATCGGTTATTTAATGCCGACAAGAATTTTAGGATAGGTTTGTATAAATAGAACATGTATTCTTTGTAAGAAATCAGTCTGTAGATCAGGTTTCATTGACGTATTTGTGTAAAGAGGGTTTTTCTCTATTGCTGGTAACATATATTTTTTAAATGTATTGCTGGTAATATTTTTTAAAAATGTGTTGCTGATATTTTTACTATGAAAAATATTTTTATACTTTCATAGTGTTTTAACCCCAGTATGGGTGTTAACTAATTGCCCATATCTGTGATCTGAACAGGTCTTAACATCCCCGGTCAGGATGGACCTGGGAACAATAGAAATTAAGAGGTGGTTCCACGATCCTCAAAGCCTCCCGATCAGAGGCCTTGTTGCCGGTTGTAGTTTATCGTCATACCCAAGACGACTGATTTACAGTGAGCGTTTAATTAGATATAGCGTTGATGAGGATGATAATGATGTTGGTGATGAGGGTGATAGAATAACACTGAGTTAAACAAGATAGGAGGGGAAATAAGTAGGCACCTGCATTGATAGTTTTAAATGACTAAAATAAAGAGTTAAGATTACATAAACAATGGCGGAAAAGAAATAAAGGTAAAACAAATCGGTAATGGAAAATAGGAAATATATGGTTAATTTGCAGCATAATCACTAAAAGCCTCCGGTATTGAGAATGTACCATTCTGGTGTGAAATTGCCTGTTTATTTCGAAAAGGACGTTAAAACATTGCGCTTGATTACGGTTTTCGATTTATCGTCAATATAAGGCCGATCTCTTTCGCGTTGTCCGGCCGCCATTATTGATGATGTTTATATATTTTCCCTGTTTACTATTAATAGGCGGAAGCTTACGTAGGTAACGGCCATTTTGCAACTTTTTCTATTTTCTGCGCGATTTTCTCGGATGTTATTTTAAAATGCACTTATTTTGATGAGGATGATTCAAACCCGTGGAAGTTTTTTTGCGAAAACAACTTCTTTATATGTAATGTCTCCTCAGGACATAGGCGATCATAGCTCTCCACAATTTCCCGTCCCTTGTATCAGTTAATAAATGTTGTCTTTTTATTATTTCTCTTAAACCCTGTCCCGCCATTCACTTACTCAAGCTCTCAAGTATGCTATCTGATGTTACCTCTGTTCCTTGTGCCCTCAATATGCTCAGTGAGTGTTATATTTTCCAAGCCTTCTTTCCTCATTATGTGCAACCCATTAATTTCAACTGTCTCTTCTTGAGGTTAATTGTAAATTTCCTTTCTGTTTCCATTTTTTATAAAACATCTTCGTTGCTCACATGTACATGGTATCCTCAGAATTCTTCTGTAGAACCATATTTCTGTTACTTCAAGTTTTTTTTCATGTCCCAGGAGCCTGTTTAGCATTCACTGCCTTGTAGGAGGACAGATATCTCGTAACAGTTCATTACTCTTTTCTTTGTTTCTAAGAAAGTTTTGTTGTTTTTTAATACTCTGCTTAGCTTTAGGAATTAATCTTTGGTCATCCCAATGAGTCTTATTCAGAATAATAAAATTAACCATTGCATTAAAAGATTTCCCGGAGATTTTGATGCCCTTATCTTCGAGAACTTAAAAGGGTATCAATTTAACGTAGTTCTCTCAAAGACTTGCTTTATCTTGTCACCCGATGGCTCCTTTTTTTTTCGTAATTTATTATTTTAATGTTTGAAGATAAAATTTATTATTTTAACATTTGGAAATAAAATTATATTTGGCAGTTAAATAAGCGGGATTTACATATGTATATATAAAAAGAATATAAAAAAAATTATAAAAAAATTGTTCTGCTCACTTACTGCTATCCCTCTTCCACTGCATCGGAAAATATCCATCTTACCCTGCCCAGGGATTGCACTCACAATTATTACGCCACTAACCAACGCTTTTATCCTCAAGGAAAATCCAGAAGCTAGGTTTTTGGGGCTTTCATTTTAAATTTCTTTTTGCCTTGTTGTCAAGCTTGGCTCCCTTCTGCCGTTCCTTCTGTTTTTCATTCTAGAATCCGGATTATTTCAAGAGATAACGACCTAAAGAATGAAAAGCATTGGTTGATGAATTGGCTGTCATAGTTCGGGTAGTACGAATATAATCAGCTTCAATGGAAGCAAGACTAGCCGTTAGTGAGCAGCAGTAAAGACATGGCCAGGGGAATGAGAACAATCCTTGCTTATAGATTTAAGAAAGGTTGCGAGTTCAAAATTCTCTAAAAGTTTCAAAAGGTCGGTGGTGACAATCATCTCCCAGTTGGCGTCATTAGTCTGACTAAAATAAGTAAAAGTATAAAAATATTAGCTTTTTCGAAAACGAAAAGTTTAAATTTTAGAAAATTTCAGAATAAAGACCAGTGAGTATCTGTCTATATTTCTGAGATGAGGTATTATTTACATTATTTACATTATTCGGACTATTATCCTCATCTTTGTCGCCATATTTATTACAACGTTTCGGCCTTTCAGTATCTGTCTATATTTCTGAGATGAGGTATTATGTACATTAATTATATTATTCGGACTATTATCCTCATCTTTGTCGCCATATTTATTACAACGTTTCGGCTTTTCAGTATCTGTCTATATTTCTGAGATGAGGTATTATGTACATTATTTACATTATTCGGAATATTATCCTCATCTTTGTCGCCATATTTATTACAACGTTTTGGCCTTTCAGTATCCGTCTATATTTCTGAGACGAGGTATTATGTACACTATTTACATTATTCGGACTATTGTCCTCATCTTTGTTGCCATATTTATTACAACATTTCGGACTTTCAGTATATGTCTATATATCTGAGATGAGGTATTATGTACACTATTTACATTATTCGGACTATTGTCCTCATCTTTGTTCCCATATTTATTACAACATTTCGGACTTTCAGTGTCTGTCTATATATCTGAGATGAGGTATTATGTACACTATTTACATTATCGGGCTATTGTCTTCATCTATGTTGCCATATGTATTACAACGTTTCGGCCTTTCTGTATCTGTCTATATTTCTGAGATGAGGTATTATGTACACTTTCTCCACTGTCTCAAGGACACATATCACAGTGCATAAAGGCGTTAGTAGCAGGACTTAAAGAATGTGAGTTCAATACCCGGCGAAGGCAGTGCAGAACTTTCAGAAGGAAATTAACGGGAGATAACTAATAACTAACATCCATTAAATATGGTACGTTGAACTAGAACAGTCTACCCCAGTAAGCGAAATAAAGGGTTCAGTTCGACATTTCAACCACCTGAAGAAGGCCGGAGCGTACAACGGCCAAAACGTTGTAATAATTATGGCTACAAAGATGAGGACAATAGTCGGAATAATGTAAATAAAAACCAGTGAATTAACTGTAATTGTTTCTGCGGTGCAATCTACTTGGAAATGCTGTCAACTTGTCTGTAAACTTCTGATTCAGCTAACTCCCTGATATTAGCGATTAACTTCGACTATCGAAATAATCCTTCTACGGCCATCACCTTAATGAAAACATCTTTATAAAACTTTTCACAGAACATTTAACATCTCAGCACAAAGGAGGTTTTAATTTATAAATGGAAAACGTTGATTGCATTTATGATTGCACTTAATTAAATTTATCACTACTTGGTAAATCAGCGAGGATAATTAAGTATGATTCAACTCAGAAGGCGTGAAATAATTTACTTTAACAAATACTAATGAATAAATTCCACTCGCAATAATGCGAGACAATGAACTATAGATTGGCGTCGAATTGCATCGCGAGTCAGATATCCGCCTTCACAGATTAAGATGCATTAAGAGGTGATTAGTAGATCCATAATCGAACTGTTAAGTTGCATTTAAGCTCTTTACGCTTTCAAAGCCCAGTGGAATAATTCTAATACCTACGTACCTATCTATCTATCTATATATCTATCTATCTATCTATCTATCATCAATGCAATCCCTCTATATACGAACATGCAGTGATGCCCAAAGGTTTAATAATTAAGTAAGAGAATACGGAAATGTCAAAAGCCATGTCTCTAAAAACAAACTGCTGATCCCGAAAAATAAATTTCTTACAATCGTAGTTCTTCCCGTTAAGTATTATCTACATATTGTATATATATATATATATATATATATATATATATATATATTGTGCATATTTAGGCAGCAATATTTCATTGATGCATGTTTCATTAAATAATATAGACAAGTTTTGTCTATTTATTTTAAGTAAGTTCCTTTCATATTGTCTGATAAGCTTAACCACATTATCATTGAAAGACGAGAAGAAGTTTTTGTCTGAAAATCTATTAGAGTGAAACTCAGAGTTACAATTTGGATCGAAATAATTTAGTGCTCTTTGATTATTCAGTATATATATATATATATATATATATATATATATATATATATATATATATATATATATATAACGGACAATGAATGCCTATAATGTCTGATCGTCAGCCGTTCTAATCTTCGAATGTTTGCTTTAATTTCTAGTGAAAATAAAGACAAAAATTGTTCAACATTTGGATATTTTTTTTTATTAAGTTGCTCATAAGCTTTCAGCTCACATGAGACATCCTCACAGTGGTTTTACAGACAAAGCTGATATTTGGTTATTTTGACATAGAAGATTGCTGTGCGACGATAACGGTCGCAGAATATATGGCGCAGATCGTAAGTTCAAGACGCGGTTCTATGACGTCATACCACGCGATAGACCGAAGTATTACAACAGAACCATATGTCTAGATTCAATGCAATGTGTTGTGACTAGTTTGCAATGTAATTTTGTTGAATGTTGGTTGCTTCGTTTCAACTATTCGTCTTTGCATGGAAAACTGCTGCCATATATGGTCTGATGCTACTGCTGTTCATTTCGGGGTCCTCGACTAAATCCAGAGACGGATATGCAACGTGATTGGTCCTGATCTAGCATCCCGTCTACAGTCACTTTCTTAAAGACGTGATATGGCTTCCCTCTGTTTTTTTTACAAATATTTTCATTTTTTATAAATATTTTCATGGCAACTTCTCCGACGAGCTACTTTCACTAGTTCCAAAACTGCATGAATTTAAGCGTGCTACTAGGTTGGCATCTCGTCCCCACCCTTTCACTGTCGAACCGACTAAATGTAGCCATCTCTTCTACTTCAACAGCTTCTTATTTCGCACCTCCCGTCAGTGGCACTCCCTTCCTATCACTTGCTTCCCTGATAGCTATAATCTTAAAATATTCAAATGTAACGTCAATCGACATCTGATGCCTTGACCTTGATCCCTGTCCTTCTCGTTAATCCCTTTCCCAAACACTCCTCTTAACCTGTACTTTCACTCTCTGTAACCCCTTCGTGCTAATGGCAATTCCGCCTTGCTTGAGAGGGATTTCTTTAATTAAATGTTACTTTAGAAAGGAATAATTGAATCTGGTGGCCGAGGAGGTAGTTATGAAAACCATTGTTAACTCGAGTCTGTTTCACATTATTGAATTCTTTATGGAAAATGGGACGAAAGGATGAATTCTCGTGTGCACTCTTGAGGAAGTTGCTTCTAACTACTATTGTTCACATTTTATGTCCAGAAAAGAAAACACTTGTACGAATACAAAAATAAATAAATAAATAAAAGGCTTAATCGCATTACCTTGTGAGTCGCCTTTAACGAAACTAGTATAAAAGAAAGATTGCTGCCCAAACTCACAAATATATATATATATATACTACCGAGTGAAGATAGCTCTGGCTGACACAAAATTAGTTGTGTTTCAATCCTGGCTTGAGGCATTCGGAAGTCTAGTCACACTGAGGAGCTGTGATACAGCGAAACAGTACTGTCTGTGAATGACATAATTTAGCTCTTGAAAATACATTTCAATTGAGCACTGTTGAGTGATAAGCTAATTCTATAAACAACAGTCACCTGCACTAATGCAAAGCTCTTCAGTAAAATGAATGGAGCACTTTGGTTGATTGACATTTGTTTACATTTGTAAAAACAATACGCTAGATTTTGTTGTGTAACTCTACCGAATGAAGATAGCTCTGGCTGACACCAAATTAGTTGTGTTTCAATCCTGGCTTGAGGCATTCGGATGTCTAGTCGCACTGAGGAGCTGTAATACAGCGAAACAGTACTGTCTGTGAATGACATATATATATATATATATATATATATATATATATATATATGTGTGTGTGTGTGTGTGTGTGTGTGTGTGTGCGGACGTAGAAGACAACATTACATGGTGGCAATACACTAGACATGAATAAATTTAATTAAATATTCAACAAATACTATGATTTTTCCTCTTTATAATAACAAAGAATTGGACGATAAAACGATGTTTTCATTACGTTTGGATCACTGCAAGCTGACATTTTAGCGATTTTGTGCCGGTACCTAATTTAAAGGCACACAAATCTTTGATTTTTTCCTACTTCAAATAAAAGCTTAAGAAGGAACCCCCCATCAATACTGGAAAGAGCAATAACAGCCACTGGACTTGATAAACCTGTTTTCCTGAAAAATTTCTTTAAAAGAAAGATTTCATAAATTTCCATTGAAGGCAGTACTGGCTGCTTAGTCAATGAATACCAAATGTTTCCTTGTAGGGAAACGGCTGATATTACCATTATCAAATCTAATTCTTTTATCTCATTAAAAATACTCGTCGTTTTTATTATGTCTTCCATAAATGTGTTGTCCTGATTCACTTTAAATTATTACACTAGGGGAATCGAGGTTAATTTGAATTACCCTTTAAATTCTGCCTCAATTAAATATAAACCTTTGAAATGCCCAGTAAACAAATCCATAAAACCATAAGCGTTGTAGGGGCACCCCAAGCACTGCAACCGTAGCAACAATGGTGTTCCTTCGTCTCGTGGTTTGAAGTTTCTCTTCTTTGTAAACCATGGCTATAGAACTCAGTCTGTCCTCTCTTTATCCATAGCTCGGCGGAAAATCGATAGATTCATAAATTTTCCATTGGTGTTTGCGTATAAGTGAATGTAACAAACTCTAATGGAGTTCCGAGCCGCTATCCATTTTGTCCATTCTATGCACCATACATAATTGGGTATCTTTTGCCAAACTCTATGTTGGATATCAATCACCAAATAATTGTATTATGTTATCATTTTTTCAATTGTCAGTTCACTTGTCGGAACCAACTTTCATTTCAATTTGTCAAGTTCAACTGCCCGTTAAGTGAAACTTAATTAATGCATTTAATTTTCAGCTTAAGTCGAGTAAAAGTTATTGAAACATTTAAATTTGAGGATGAAAAAAAAAACAAAAAACAAAAAAAACACGTATAGAATCATCATTAAAATGCAAAAATTAAAATGCTTCTATTATTCCTCCTTTGACGTTTAGATATTTGAGGCATGTGCTTCACTAATGAAAAGTAATATTCTTATTCTTCATCAAGCTGGTTCCGACATTCTCGCATAGGCTTCGAGAAATCAGCTTTGAAGGAGGAAGTTAATTTCTTTTTTAATAGCCCCAATGAATTTTCAATCTAATTCATATCCGATTGCCTGCCAGGCGTTAGATGCCGTTTCTAAAAAACAATATTAAAAAACGATATTACTCATTGTTTTGCTTGAAGATATATCATTATCGTAAAAATGTCTTCATTACCAAATTTATTATCTATCGATGGAAATTGGAAAGTTCCCAAATATCCAGTGTATATCTGTGCTCTGACCCCGGACTACCATTTCAACTGCTTCTTTATCTAACATGCAACCCAATGTCATAAATGAATGAGTAAAGGTAGGCAGTTTTCTTTCCTTGGAATGCAATCAGACAATATTTCTGGCATAATTGTCTTTCAGCCAGTGAATATACCTTTCAGCCAATCATCTCCATTCCATGACTGCCTCATTTCAGCCGACTGTAATCTGTTGTTTTGTTTTGTTCTTAGTGCTTATTTTTGTTTGTAAATCCCATTTCATACAAATGATTTCTTAGCTTTCTCTCAGAAATGTTGACCCTGTTTCGCTCCATTTGCCATTCATTTGTTCGGATGTGGATTTTATATTTTCGCTTCGCGTCTCCTCATTCTTTGGTATCTCTTGGGGTCTGCTCGTATCCTTTACCTTTTATAACAGTTTCGATTATTCTGCAGGGTGCGGCAGAAATACCGCCCTCATATATCTTCCAGAAATACCTCCCTCATATACATTTCAGAAATACCTCCCACATAATGGTAAGCCATTAGCAAGATGAATATATCATAGCTACTAATGGCTTAAAGAATAATAGGCGAACCTGCGCTCTCCTTTGTAAGGAGAAACTGTCGTTAGATCCAAAGGGCTTTAGACCGACTCGGCTGCGAAGGGAGTCGTCGATAAAACAATGAAGAGGACGCAAGTTCGAATCCTACCAGAGGGCGTATCTTTATCTTTAATAAGATTTCTCGAATATTCAGGCAGATAGACGAATATAAATATATTATTTAAAATAAACGGAGCGTCTACTCAAATGTGTAGACATCTAATAAAAATAACATTTGAAGTAGATACCTCCACACAAAAACAGAAAAAATGCCTAAAGTTTAGAATGAACTTTTAAAAATGAAAAATCTTTTTTTAGTCTTTTATTTTAGTTTTGATTTCAAGCTAACCGATTAAATTCAATATTTCAAATTAGCAAAATACTTTGTTGCATTTCTAAAACTAATTTGCATTGATTGGAAATAATTTTTTTCCTAAAATAGCCGATTAGACATCTTTTTAAGTTTGTCTTTCATTGCAATGTAATTATCTTTATTAAATTCTTCCAAAAATAAAATGTAATTTTCAGAGGTTTTAGTTGAGTAATATTAACTGATTTAAAGTATAATTAATATGAATCGAAAAAAATATTTGCTTTAAGTTTAAAATATCGTAGAATTTCACGTTTTTTACCCCGACTGTAGGTGTGATTTTAACCCACAGTAGCTATTTTGATGTGCTTGACAAGATGATAGCAGGTGTAATGTTGTTCTACGGAGATTTTATCTGTAAAGCATAATTGAAGAAAATGACGAAAGCCACTTTTTTATTTACTTTTTAAGTACTCAGTAATCTTTAAAAAAAAAGTAAAAAATAATTTAATTCATTTGTGAATAAATCCTGAAAATGTCATTAAAATCCGACAGTTATTTAATTTTTATAAGAATTTCCCCCATTTCCATTACTAATATTTGGCCCACTGTAAACGCAAAAATGAACTAAAATTTTGAACGCCTAAGGAAGGATTAAAAAATTTAATATAATTATTAAATATACTTTGGTCTTTCCACTTAATAATAAAACATATTGACGATAGAACTTTGTTTTAACACGTATGGGGCCTTTTTCAGCATGCTATGTTTTTTATTAATAGGAAATCCATTATTCTTGGGAGTTTCATATTTCCAAACTTTTGAGTTTTGAGTCAATTTTTTATCTGTCCAGACAAGTTTTCTCTTTTGAGGACTGACTGCGTAAATAAACTGTCTATAAAATTATTATCCATGAGTGCTTTCGGCTAATCCTCTACCGAATCTAGTAACGACGTTTATCAAAGTATATTTTCGTTTTGCTTTCTGTATTAGAAGCAGAGACATTCCGTGAATAACAACTGCATACGAATGTGAGAAGGAATCTTCTGGACGTGTTCGAAAATTCATTAAGAAGGAATTTACTACGTGCTTTAAAAATGCTTCACTCACAAGAGAGAGTATAGAAAAGAACAGAAATGTGTTGATATCCCTTGTTAGTATGAAACCGACACCTCCCTCCCAACATTTAACATGTCTAAATTATTAGTCCAACCGTTTTAGAGAGCTATAGCTATGGTCAATTGATCTCCACTCACTGTCCTCAAAAATAATATCTTTAAGGACACAAGAAAAATCATATGAAGAACATATAAGATATTCCTTTTCCTTCATATTTAACGAAAGATGTATAAAAGAAGGATTACTGCTCAAGCCTCTATCTATAAAAGGCAGGATGTGTGTGTGTGTGTGTAACGAATGCACGGCCGCAATTGTCGACGGATTTGCACCAAAATTTACATGCACATGCTCCAAAGGCCAATCGATAGTGGAAATACTCGATTTTTTATGCTTCTACGGCAGTTTTCATGTAGTTTGCGGCCATTTACTACTAGCCAGAGTGAGAATTTATAGCTGGCTGCCACGAATAGACAGGAAGATTCTATTGGCCAGCGTGAGAGCCAACAGCTGACTGGCACGAATGTTAACTAGCATGCAAAAAAAAAAAAAAAATCGATAGCTGCATTCGTCACAAGTGGGAAAAATTTAAATCTGCATGGCCCTTTACTCCAATTGGCTCATTCGCTTGCTTAAACTCAAGGTTGATTCTGATTCCGCAGAACTGGGTTGGGTGTGAAAATGTATTTGTTGTTAACATTCTTTTTTCATTCGGTTTTTCCAGTTACGAGTCCTTTTTTAAAGCTGATCGTTTTGTTTTCATTTTGTTTAGTTCTTTTTTAGTAACAGATTTAATGTTTAGCATAGAGCTTAGAAAATATTCTCAGTGTGAGAAGTAAGGCATGTAGCAACATCATCACGGAAAAAGGCACTCCTTTAAAGGCAAGGAAGGGCAAAAATATTGCTGTATGAGTCGTACGATTTTTGAATCAAGCACGGCCAACGCCGGGCCATTCTGCTAGTATATATATATGTGTGTGTACGTGTATGTGAGATAGATTTTGTGTCTGTATGTTTCTGTGTGTGTGTGCTACTATATAAGTTATCGGAATATGATGTTGAAAAAACTAAAAAAAAATATTCAGTTAATATGTCTAAATGCAGTTGCATCCCCCAGGTTCATTCGGACTTATCGCTGCCACCGAGATCTCAATGATAATGAGACGTGTTAGTTTTCATTCGCCGCCTTTTTTTATATAACGATCGTAAAATGACGATCTGGCATTTATGATGAAAAAAGCAACATAAATAATATTAAAGATATACTCGTTCAAAAATTAATGTGGATTTGGCAATGTTTCCTTTAACCCTTTTACTCCTGACCACAGCTTTACCGGTGGTAGAGATAAGTGACGTAATGCCCAGCAACCGTTTGAACAGTGGGAGAGAAAAACGGCTTAATGCCCAGCCACCGGTTGGACGGTGGGTAAACACTTATACCTCCTTTTATATCTACCGTTAAACATTACATACTACATTATTTTCGAATTTGGAATTAGGAGCTCAGACAGAAGGGCTAAAATCGTTCAGAAAGGCAGGGATCAAAGGGTTAAGAAAATCCGAATGCTGCTATTAGCTAAATATTAAAAAAAAAGAGAAGTTACTTTCACTTGTTAAGAAATTTGAAATAACTTAATTGATATCAGTATCTGTGTATATTTCTGAGATGAGGTATTATGTACACTATTTACATTATTCGGACTATTGTCCTCATCTTTGTCGCCATATTTATTACAACTTTTTGGCCCTTCACTAGCTGTCTATATTTCTGAGATGTGGTATTATGTAAACTATTTACACTGAACGGACTCTCATCCTCATCTTTGTTGCCATATTTATCACAACGTTTCTGTCGTTTTACTCTCCAGCCTTCTTCAGGAGACATGGCGAAGTGGATAAAGGTGTTAGTTAGATCCAGTGACAGGACCCAAAGAATGTGAGTTCAATCCTTTTTTAAGGCGGTGGAAAACTTGGAGAGGGGAATTAACAGGAAATAACTGATAACTGACACCCATTAAACATGGCGTGTGGAACTAGAACAGTCTACACCAGTGAGCGGAATAAAGGGTTCACTTCGACATTTCAACCACCTTAAGAAGGCCGGAGCGTACAATGGCCGAATCGTTGTGATAAATATGGCAACAAAGATGAGGATGACAGTCCGAGCAATACTAATTGATATCTATATTCCAAACTTTTCAAGAAAAGCTGTTAATATTGACGAGGAATGAAGCCCTAACCATAACCCTAACACAGCCTATACCATGTTCAATTTCTTTTTTTTTCTTCTACTTACTTTGTTATAGGTGATACATTCGCCTAAGTATCTGATATGTTTTGTATTTACTAATAAATGTCATACATGTCACTCGTCCATAAGCCAGTGTTTCTCAAGCCTTTTTGCCTTGCTGTCCTTTTTTGGTGTCAGGTTCACATAAACACACACATAGAAATTCCATATAACAAGAAATACATTTTAATTAAAAAAGCAAGATGTAGAGAATATAAATCCTGGCTAATAACAACACTACTCTTGGGGATTGCCAAGTTGAACTTTCAGGCCTTAGTTCAGCTTCACGAGTAAGTCTCCTCTTTTTCTAATCTGCACCTCCCGAACTATTTAAAAAAAATTCTCAGGCACACTTAGTGGCTTAAGGGTCTAAGTTGAGAATCAATAAGTTATGATTTATATGCAATCATTTTCTCATATAAATAATAAAAATGTCTGCAGGTGTGTGATTCCTCCAGATCTTGAAGTAAATATTCTTATATACTGACGCTATACATTGAAAATGAACTTTGCCACATAGCAAACATCACATCGCTTGTAGGTGCCCAAAAGTAACAGCAATAAAAATGGATACCACGTGTATTTAGAAGGAGAAATATTAATATAACCTAATCTGTTGACTTTCCACATGGCTTCAAGCAAAAGATTAGGGAGGAAAGTCCAATCAGTACTCGAAAAGCAATAAAAATGGACTTGAGAAGACTAATTTCTTGCAAAAAAACTGTTTTAGGAAATAAATTATAAATTTCAACCGGCAATGAAGACAAAATGATTCCTTAGAGTGAAACGGCCGTTTTCTCATATTCTCGTTGCCATTTATGTTCTCTATCCCGAAGATTATGGACGCATATAAAAAAAAACGCAGTTAAGTATGCTTTCTGAATAGTTTATGGGTAGACTGAGACATTTCACTTGTATGTCTGTGACAACGAGAACTTGCAAAAGAGAAAAAAAATATTTATCTGCCAAGTCATATATGGTATCAGTAAACTTTCTGTACAAAACTGGAGATTCCGTGTCAGGTCAGTCGAGATTTAGTTCATGGGAAATGTTATTTTATCTGCAAATTTGTCACATAGGAATTAGAGGACTTGTGTATATGAGGTCACATAAAGACAACTTTTTTATATATCAAATGGGTAGATATGCTGAAATATTAATAAAGTGACTTTGATCAATAGTAAAATCGTGATACAATGTCTATAGGGTAATGACGCTGAAACATTTACACAATGTCGCCATTGTCAGACATAGTGAAAGAATTGTAATAACGCTAAAAACTGCATATTGCTCAACATGTATCAATTGTGAATATCTGTTTATTTGTTTCGAATATCCCCCTTTCTCTTACATATACGTCACGTCTATGACGGTGAAATCTGTCCACAACTACCTACTTCTTATCTTTTGTTTCTTTGTGTAACTCTTGATCTTTTTCAATCACTTTTTCTTTGTTATTCCTCGTCTTCCGCCATCTATCTGCTCAAATTCCCGTTTTTTTTTCCTATTTCCCTTGCCTTCAGTGTGTACTCAAAAACGTCGAATACTCGACACTATTTTCCTACTTTAAGTTCGACCCAAATTTGCCTATATGTCTTATTGAATGTTAGCAGCAGTTTCATTCTCCTGAGAGCCTCTGTCTAGGGTACTCGATGAGGTTCGAACTCATTATTCAGTAGTGATGAACCAAACCAGATTGATTTTATTATACGAAGCTGAGTTTGCCCAATCCGTTGTAATTTAATAACTAGGCCCATTCAGAATTTTACAAATTAATCAAAATTGTCTGTCATGAAACCATTTTTCTATATTTCAAATTAATATCAGTTGCAAATTATTTTTTTAATGTCAAAGTTTAATTCCTGTATCAGATTAATTTAATGATAATTGATAAAGCAGAAAAATTAATACGATAATTTTAAAAAATTGTCTCAAAATTCAAAATGCAATGATGTCATGTGATCGGGAATTAACAGATAATCTGTCCGTTCCTTTTCAAACATTTCACATTTTAAATGATAATTTATTGTTTATTGATAATTACAAAGCCCATTTTACTTTAATACAAAATAAATATCGATTTGTTAACGACTGCCCCCAAATGTGTCATATTTGTAGTATGTGATTAAGAACAGGACATGCCATAATTTGTATGGATAGAAAGTCCATCACGGACACTGATCTATGAAGAGTTGAACTCTGCAGCAACCAATATGGACAAGGTTCACTCTAAGAGATAACAAGTTTTGTACTTGGTGTCACTTCAGAATGTCAAAAGACATAGAACCCCCGAAGTTTGACCCAGAAGTTGTCTCAAAGCCAGGAAATGCAGAATCGAACTTCAAAATAGTTATGGGTGCAAAAAGAAGTGAACTCAGCACACACACACACACACACACACACACACACACACACACACACACACACACAAGATAACCAGTTATTAAGAAGTTATATAAACGACGGACCTGCGAAGAGAAAGAGAGAATCCTCCACATTCTTGTAAGAGGAAGATCGAACTTTCGAAGACAGACCCGAAACGGCATACACTCGATTTAACCGACAATAGATTGACGAATTCTAGATATGAATAAATAATTATTTTACGTATATGTTACTAATTCTACACATTTATTGTTTATCGCTGTTAGAATTTTTTCCTGTGTTAAGAAAAATACTTTTCTTTCAATAAGATCTGAAAACAAAATCGATCAACATACATGGCATAGATAACGCTTAATAATGAGAGCGGAAGCGGCGACTTGGAGATCGCAGAGGCATGAAATGAAGGGTAGCAAGGTTCAATGTATAGAAGAGGCTGTATTGATATTAAATAAAGTAGAGGCAATCTTATGGTCATCAAGGCATAGAAAACGGATGTATGAGAAAAGAATTGTCCGCCCGTCACTTCCAATGTTCCAGAACACAACAGATATCCGGCGATGGCTGAAGAGTAAACATTATAAGAAAAAAAACACACTATAAAGACTTGAAAAGTCATCTGCACTAATCCATATTTCATGATTAAAGAGGCGGTGTCACTGAAGTGAAACATTTTTCTCAATGGAAACTTACGTTCATATCGTTGAGCGTTAAATAAGATAAAACTAATCTCATTCATTAGCATTTTGTTCAGAAATATAAGCTCGTCTCGTCTCGATGGTCCAACGCTTATCGGAATAATAATGGTATAAAATCAAATTATCATTTTCTGTTCATTGATGTCTCAAAAATAACATCACTTTCTTCTTAAGTGCGCGAGTAATGCTTAGCAATTCGGAAAGCAAAATCGGCGAGATATTCGAATTCCGGCCGATTAAGTTCACGTTCGAAAAAATAACCTTAGAAAGGGTTTGAATCCATCTTCTCCCCGCCTCCACATAGGGTCTAAATAGCATGACAGACTGACCTCTATAGCCTTAGTTGGCAGCCAGTCTAGTGAGAGAAACAAAAAATCCCCATGCTACACGTGGGGATGTGTCAGAACGAAAAAATCTCTACAAAGACTGGAATGTCTAAGTCTACCATTCGACCTTGCATGGAGTATTGCTGCTATTTATGGTCTGGGGCCCCTGCGTGTTGCCTCGGGGTTCTTGATAAGATCCAGAGACGGATATGCAATGTGATTGGCCCTGATCTGTCATCTCGTCTGCAGTCGCTCTCTCACAGACGCAATGTTGCATCACTCTGCCTTTTCTACAAGTACTTCCACGGTAATTGCTCTGAGGAGTTGCTTTCGCTTGTCCCTAAGCCTCGTGAATTCAAGCGTCCTACGAGGCTGGCATCCCGTTCCCACCCCTTCACCGTTGAAACTGTTAGGTGTAGACGTCTTTTCTACTCCAATAGCTTCATGTCTCGCACATCTCGCCTATGGAACTCCCTTCCCTATTACTGTTTCCCTGACAAATACAATCTCCAACGGTTTAAGTGTAGCGTCAATCGTCATCTCCAATTGCCTTGATCTATCCACTTCCTGACATCTTTCATTCCTATCTGCTCTCGCTCTATATCTCCCGTAACCTCCCTACCTCGATCGGCCCTCCGTCCTTCTCTTTCTCCACATCCCTTCCTTTACCACTCCTATCTGCTCTTCCTCCAACCCTTCTGTAACCCCTTGCGTGATAGTGGCCACCGGCCTTGCTTGGGGTGATACGCTTAAAAAAAAAAAAAAAAAAAAATACGAGTCGCACAATCGGTTATAAGCAGATACAACTTCTAGGTTGTGTTATTTGGATCTCGGGGAAGTGTTATCTGCCCTATCATGCATGTCGTGAGTTTTGCTGGAGAGTATATAATGCGTTATAAGCCAATATTTCAAAGATAGCTTTTTGGGAATCTACTATTTATAAGTGTAATATATCTACTCCGAATAATGGTGGTTTCTGTTTGATAAAAGTAACGAATTGCTTGCAGAAGTAATTTTTCAACAAGTCTTAATTCCCAAAAGATTGAGGCTGGAAATCACCTGCAGAGAAACAGGGTTCAATTGAAGTGAAAATTTTGCTCATTCATTCAAAAGTAATTTTGCCCTTTCATATTATATCTTTAAAATAATCGGAACCTTATAATCATAGTATGCGGGCTCGCTTTTACAGAACGCTATACTAGCAAATGGGCTTTACGTTGTGTCGATAATTAGCATCTCGTTGATATTACAAGAAATAAATACCTTCTCAAGAGACAAATCTGCATGAAATCATGCAGAGAAAAGTGCTTATAAATGTCATTAGGTTATCTGATCATTATGAAAAGGAGATATTATTACAGAATTCGCAAATATATGGCAGATTCACATTTTCTTTTTCTTCTTGTCTGATGGGGATGAGTGCCTTTTAAAATTTGAAATTCGAAATTCAAGAGCAAGCGAGAAAGAAAGATTGCCGAGAAAAGTTATTGTACACGAATAACTTGTCTGAAAATATTTTTTTTACATTTCTAGAGACACTAAATTAAAGAAACTTTACCAAAAGTCGTAGATGCGAACGTTTAAAGAAACTAATTAGAAAGAGTACAAAAGAAATGTTTACTAGATAGTCTTTCGAGAGAAACGCTTTAGAATTAGATTATATCATGTCTGTTTTATTGGTCACATAAGTTTGACAGTTCGCCTACTGTATCGTTAAATATATCAGCAAGATTGTAGTAGAAACCAGCTTGCGAATGTAGTTACTATGACGTTGCGAATATAGTTAATATTACGTTGCGATTATAGTTAATATTACGTTGCGATTATAGTTAATATGACGTTGCGAATGTAGTTGAGATAACGTTGCGAATATAGTTAATATGACGTTGAGAATGTAGTTGACATAACGTTGCGAATATAGTTAACATGACGTTGAGAATGTAGTTGACATAACGTTGCGAATATAGTTAATATGACGTTGAGAATGTAGTTGACATAACGTTGCGAATATAGTTAATATGACGTTGAGAATGTGGTTGACATAACGTTGCGAATATAGTTAATATTACGTTGCGATTATAGTTAATATTACGTTGCGATTATAGTTAATATGACGTTGCGAATGTAGTTGACATAACGTTGCGAATATATTTAATATGACGTTGAGAATGTAGTTGACATAACGTTGCGAATATAGTTAACATGACGTTGAGAATGTAGTTGACATAACGTTGCGAATATAGTTAATATGACGTTGCGAATGTAGTTGACATAACGTTGCGACTATAGTTAATATGACGTTGAGAATGTATGTGACATAACGTTGCGAATATAGGTAATATTATGTTGCGAATGTAGTTAATATGACGTTGCGAATGTAGTTGACATAACGTTGCGAATATAGTTAATATTACGTTGCGAATATAGTTAATATTACGTTGCGAATATATTCAATATGACGTTGCGAATGTAGTTGACATAACGTTGCGAATATATTTAATATGACGTTGAGAATGTGGTTGACATAACGTTGCGAATATAGTTAATATTACGTTGCGATTATAGTTAATATTACGTTGCGATTATAGTTAATATGACGTTGCGAATGTAGTTGACAACACGTTGCGACTATAGTTAATATGACGTTGAGAATGTAGGTGACATAACGTTGCGAATATAGGTAATATTATGTTGCGAATGTAGTTAATATGACGTTGAGAATGTAGTTGACATAACGTTGCGAATATAGTTAATATGACGTTGAGAATGTGGTTGACATAACGTTGCGAATATAGTTAATATTACGTGGCGATTATAGTTAATATTACGTTGCGATTATAGTTAATATGACGTTGCGAATGTAGTTGACATAACGTTGCGAATATAGTTAATATGACGTTGAGAATGTAGTTGACATAACGTTGCGAATATAGTTAATATGACGTTGACAATGTGGTTGACATAACGTTGCGAATATAGTTAATATTACGTTACGATTATAGTTAATATTACGTTGTGATTATAGTTAATATGACGTTGCGAATGTAGTTGACATAACGTTGCGAATATAGTTAATATGACGTTGAGAATGTAGTTGACATAACGTTGCGAATATAGTTAACATGACGTTGAGAATGTAGTTGACATAACGTTGCGGATATATTTAATATGACGTTGAGAATGTAGTTGACATAACGTTGCGAATATAGTTAACATGACGTTGAGAATGTAGTTGACATAACGTTGCGAATATAGTTAATATGACGTTGAGAATGTGGTTGACATAACGTTGCGAATATAGTTAATATTACGTTGCGAATATAGTTAATATTACGTTGCGATTATAGTTAATATGACGTTGCGAATGTAGTTGACATAACGTTGCGAATATATTTAATATGACGTTGAGGATGTAGTTGACATAACGTTGCGAATATAGTTAACATGACGTTGAGAATGTAGTTGACATAACGTTGCGAATATAGTTAATATGACGTTGCGAATATAGTTCACATAACGTTGCGACTATAGTTAATATGACGTTGAGAATGTAGTTGACATAACGTTGCGAATATAGGTAATATTATGTTGCGAATGTAGTTAATATGACGTTGAGAATGTAGTTGACATAACGTTGCGAATATAGTTAATATGACGTTGCGAATGTAGTTAATATGACTTTGCGAATGTAGTTGACATAACGTTGCGAATATAGTTAATATGACTTTGAGAATATAGTTGACATAACGTTGCGAATATAGTTAACATGACGTTGAGAATGTAGTTGACATAACGTTGCGAATATAGTTAATATGACGTTGCGAATGTAGTTGACATAACGTTGCGACTATAGTTAATATTATGTTGCGAATGTAGTTAATATGACGTTGCGAATGTAGTTGACATAACGTTACGAATGTAATTAATATGACGTTGCGAATGTAGTTGACATAACGTTGCGAATATAGTTAATATTACGTTGCGAATGTAGTTAATATGACGTTGCGAATGTAGTTGACATAACGTTGCGAATATAGTTAATATTACGTTGCGAATGTAGTTAATATGATGTTCACTGTTGTGGCTTTCTAAGTACCTCATCGTCTTTAATAACTCCACTAAATCGCCTGTCGTTGAGCGCTGCTTAGAAAGCTTTGATGGCAATTCAAGTCGCTGGGTTGGTATTCGATATTCACTGTTACAGATTAGTGGATGAAATAAATATTTTTTGGTCATCCATTACAGTCTTTATTTTTATACTAAAGTTGATCCTATATAAGGCTCGAGAGACACTCAAAGTAGCTGAATGAATGTAAGAGTAAGTAGTAGATCAAGACGTTTATAAGGATAAAGTGGATGACTTAAAGAGTTAACCGCTTTAAGTCAAGATTCAAATCTTTAGGAAAAGATTGTAGTGATATGGGAAGTATCCACGTGGGAGCCTCTTAAAATGGCAATTCTTGGGATAAAAAGCTGTCTTAGGTAAAGTTGTGCAGCTTTCCTCTTACCTTTAGAACACGGAGGAATTAGAATATCGAAACCGTACAATGAAGAAAAAAAGAAAGAAATGAAGTTTTTCAGCTGTAAAGGTCTGAACTGGTGAAGCTAAAGAAACGAGCGCTCATTCGAAAGTTTTGTCATGGAAATAGCGAGACAGTAGCGACTTTGTGTTTTTGTATTTGTGGCTGCAGAGTGGAAAAATCGGGTCCCCCCGCTCTACTGAGTAAACGATTTTGAACTCTCTCAAGACTAGAAATTGAAGACTGAGCGGCAAAACTCCATTTTGATGTTATCTGACTTTTGTAAACACATTATTGGCAGCAGGAGACAGGTAATTCCTTGAGCAATAGAATGTGATGCGACTATTTTTCCAGCTGCTTTAGCAATCGATTGTATATATGATTCCCACTTGAGAAACCTGGAAACCCAGTAGACCTTCTAATCAAAGTTTATATTCATTATTTGGAAACTTGCCAAGACAGTTAAGCGAGGAGTGAGTAGCTGTAGTAGAAATATGGTCATATTCGGTTTAATTTAAGGATAAAGGATGGTACAAGGAGTCAGATAATTACAAATGTCATGATTTCGATTCTCAGCCTACGTAATATCAGTCCTTCTATATGGCAATGAATGCTGAACAATCACCTCACAGATAAAGAAGAGACTTGAAGCAAGAGGAATGTGGTTCTACAGAAGGATGTTGAAAATACTATGGACTGAATTTGCGAGCAACGTCGAGCTTTTTTTTAATGCAGCTAAGGAAAGGATCGTTCGTATTGACTCAATAATTCCGACTACGGTCGCTTCTATTTTAATACTTTGCATTCGGCATGTTTCGCTATCCCAAAGCGTATTTCAGTGATGCACTTTCCGTCCTCTGTTAAAACACTTCCTAGATATTTAAATTTTTGTACTTACTTGCATTACACTGTTCTTTTTAAGACTAAAATATAAAGAAAATTGTTAGGTGTGGATATATTTTAAAATCTAAGTGTATATAGATCTTTGTATGGCCATAATATATTTAATGGGGCCTTGTTCACCACTTTCGAAACGTAATTATGTGCGTCCAGATAAGATCTGAAGTAGTCGTTAACTTTAAACCTTCATGCAGTCAGCTTAAAGGAGAACTAATGCTGACAATTAACTTCGAATAACCTGAGGCATATATCCATACAACAACGATTCTCATTCAAGGCCGATCTGACCTTGATTCAAAGTGAAGGTGGTTGATGCAATTACGTTTCGAATGGAGGCATGGACTTCGGTTCCATTCAAATAAGCCCTTACTCTATCGCTGTTAAGGAAATTGATTAGTACGTATCGATATTTTGCTTCCAATTTTTAAAGAGAAAAAGCAAGAAAGCAAGGATTAATGCTGTGACATTTGATTTTATCACCAGGCTTATTGGAAAAGGAAGACCGCATTTGACACATATTGCCCCAGAGAAATGCCATGAAGCCGGAAAACTTAGCACGTTACACCGAAGAAAAAAAGAAAACTTCATCTCATCTATCACAATAAAAAATTATTTCTCTCATAGCCTCTAATTTAAAAGGACGCGAAGTATTTTTAGTTATGCAGTAATAAAAATAGCAAATAAAATTTGATCCAAAAAACTAGGGTCTTCGGAAAGAAAATAATAATATATTTAACGGCTATAAATTATGAGTCAACCAACCAAGGTAGAACAGGGGTTGTATAATAGGAAAGTGCATATTAGAATCGATTTATCATATATTCTTTCCGACAGCGTGTCATTTATAGTGTATGAAATAGTTTAATTGGGAAAACATGCCAAAATGGAATTTTGGTTCTTCGAGCACATTCATTTGAGAATTGGACAGCAAAAGTCTTTTAACGAGGAATGGCAAGCTTTCATTTTTACATTCCCATGTTACAAGTGATGAAAAATGGGTTTTACGTGTCATGAGGAGATGAAAGAGATTGTGGTTATCGTAAAACGAGATACCAATACCATAAACTAGGCCCCTACCCAGAGAATCACTTCTTACTTGGCCGGTGGAATACGAAAGGTGTCATTCATTACGTGCTACCGGATCAGGGAAGGATCATAATAGTAGACGTTTATTGCCATCATCTTCATCGAGTAAACGAAGCAATATGTCGAAAGTATCATATTTTGTTAAACAGAAAAAACGTTATTCACCAGCATGACAATGTAAGGGTAAATTCTACAAAACAAAGAAAGAAAAAAGATCGATCACTTAGATGGGCACTCTTTCCGCGCCTCCACACACCACATAATTAGCAATTACAGATTTTCATTTGTTTTGAACACCAGAGGATTCCATAATTGGCAGAATAATCAGAAACAAAGAAGAAGTTGAAAACACTCTTTCAAAAATGTTTTAGGGAAAAATAGCTTCCTTTGAACTTCAAATACAATATGTACCTTCATTTGGGCTTCAGTCAAATTGAAGATGCATACATTTTGTAAAAAAAATTAATTAATTTTCTGTCTATATTTCTGAGATGAGGTATTAGGTACATTGCTCGAACTATCACCCTCATCTTTGTTGCCATATTTATCACAACGTTTCGGGCGTTGTACCCTCCGGCCTTCTTCAGGTGGTTGGAATGTCAAACTGAACCCTTTTTTTCGGTAGCTGGGGTAGACTGTTCTATTTCCACGTGCCATGTCTAATGAATGTCAATTATCAGTTATATCCTGTTAATTCCCCTCAAGTTCTCCACCGCCTTAATCAGGTATTGAACTCACACTTTGGGTCCTGGCACTGGATCTAACTAACGCCTTTATCCACTGTGCCACGTGTCCTCAAGCGAGTGAAATAATCTGTTCAGTTCGACATTCCAACCACCTGAAGAAGGCCGGAGCATACAACGGTCAAAACGTTGTCATAAATATGGCAACAAAGATGAGGATGATAGTCCGAGCAATGTAGTGTAAATTGTATTTAATTAAATTTAACTTATGATTGTTTTCTGGGGTTTCTGATAAAATTACTTTCTAAACACATTAAGAATTAAAAACAAATACTTATGCTTCGAAAGAACAGTATTCTTTATTCGTTGACGAGGGAGTCAATAAAAGAAAACAAACAAACAACGAAAGAAACTGCAGTAAATCACACACACACACACACACACACACACACACACACACACACACACACACACACACACACACACACACACACACGTGCATTATGAAATATGCCAATGTTCGTTTTTTGGTTTCCCTTAGCTGCAGTGGGATTGGATTTGTGGCTGACTCGCCTTTCTCTTTAATCTTGAGAAAACCGACGTTATGGAAACTTCGGACACTATTAAATCACATGCCTGAAAGCGTTAAGGGGGTTGAAGACTATAGATATGAGTACAATTTCATATATCTTTTGGTCCAGTGTTCTTCATAAGTAAATATTTGCATAAAAGTTAATGCCCATTCTTCATCTCCCCATACCATTCTCTCTGTCAGTCTGTCTGTCTCCCTCTCTCTCAGATATATGAAGAAATAGAGTTTTAAGGTGTGCTACATTTATGGGATAAAGTGCTCAATATCAGAGAGAGAGAGAGAGAGAGACCGTATGTAAATATAAATATAAAAGTGAACATTGAAGATAACACTCAGGGGCGACAGGCTGTTTCTTGGGGTGCGGGCAATCGTCAGGACGCGAAAGCTGTATTTTACTCGGTTATTTATATATATGGGTCAGTGGTGACCCATATATATAAATGTACCACTGACCCATATATATATAAATAGCGGAGGAAAAATCCAACATACGCGGCCTGACGATTGCGTCCACCATTAAACAGCCTGTTTGACTCTAAGTGTTGACTTCAATGTTCACTTATATATATATATATATATATATATATATATATATATATATATATATATATGAACATTGAAGTCTTTTTCTTTTTCCTTTTTCTTTTGTGTTGCTTTTGTTTTAGTCACGTGGTCATGATTTTGGGTTTGTAGGCTATATATTCCGTACCCACATTACCTCTTTAGCCAGAATTCCCTGACGATACGCTTAGGTAAAACCGTGGTAGGTTTGTCTGGCTCTTTAGGTTTAATTAGGTTTCCTCAACTTAGCGCATTGAGCACTTTATTTAGTTATTTTTCTTACTCGTATCGGGTATTTTTTTCTTTGGACTCTGAATTTGGAAACTAGACGATTATTTTCGGCTGACGTCCATGTTCTCTGTTCTTTCTTTTTTTGTACCATTATTTTCCCTTTGGTATTGGTTTGGTTATTTGTAAATCAAGAAACCAAAAGTTTTCCGGACGAGTATAATTTCTTATATTTATAAGATTACAAGTAGGATATATATATATATATATATATATATATATATATATATATATATATATATATATATATATATATATATATTTGTATGGATATGAGTTTGTAATCCTGGGTTTCACGCTTTTGTGACCATCAGACAAATTGGTTTATTTTTAAAATTGAATCAATTTATCCTCCTTTGACTATGTTTGTTGGCGGGAAGTTTGAATCTACTTCTGTGTTTATTTGGGGGTGACACTCTCATACGCATAGACACACATACATACAGGCGTAGGCATTTTACTTCACACAAACACATCCATATAAACAATCCGAGGTTAGGTGCAGATACATATCCATGCGTTGGGTCATGCATACATACGCAGTTATGATTCTATTTCGATGTGACGTAGCTTTTATATATGTAGCGATGTTCCTTTCAGTAAGGAGCAGGTAGGTGTGTCCTTGACGCTTTTCAGATCTACCGCCTGCGCCGTCAGAGAAATTTACACTTGCTCACACAAACATACACATATGTAGATGCACACAAACATTCCGATTGGTTCTGTTTGTTGTCATGGTGGTGATGAGGTTTATATTTACAAGGCTAAATGCTTGTGTGTTGCTGCTGATCATGATTATTCTGATAGTGATAATGTGATATTAATTATTATTAATATGTTTTAACAGCAAATTTGGCCTTAATGATGATTGAAACGAATGGGGTGTTAATAATGTAAATCGTAATTATGATAACAGTTGTGGTAACCATGATAATGATGGTGATGATAATACACACAATGTAACAATGATAATGACGATAATAAAAATACTGAGAGTGTTAAAAACAGTACTAATGGTAGATGAGATGGTTATGAAGTGATTTTTTATATGATATTTTAGATATGATATGTTAGCTCTATCACTAATATTGAACGCTTTCCACTAAGTACTGTGCATATAATATATATATATATATATATATATATATATATATATATATATATATATATATATATATATATATATATGAGAGGTGGGGACCCAAAAGTAACCGGAATTGTGTCATATAGTTTTATTCATTTATTGTAGCATGTTTATATTTTTATCACCTTCAAAGTATTCTCCCTTTGAAGCAATTCACCGGTGCAGACGTGTTTTCCATTTTTCAAAGCAGTCCTGCAACTCTTGTGAAATTATGTTTTTTTTTAATCACTCCGTCGTTTTCTTCTTGACTTTTTCCGCATCTGCAAAACGTTTTCCTTTCAGGACTTTCTTCATTCGGGGGAACCAAAAAAGTCGCAGGTGGGGGTGAGATCAGGTGAATAGGGAGGGTGGAAGACTTGTTCATGATGGTCTTGTACAACTCAATAATGATCAGAGACATGTGCATCATACCGTACTTGATTGTGTGAAAAACAGCAAGGTGCTAGTCTAATATTCTTTGATGCACCAGGAGGTGCAGGAAAGACATTTGTTACTAAGTTGATTATTGCCAACGTGAGATCAGAAGGCAAAGTATCTGTGGCCTTAGCTTCCTCTGGTATTGCAGCCACTCTACTTTCTGGTAGTATAACAACACATTTGGCATTTAAATTGGCATTGTCCTTAACCAGAGATAATAACCCAATTTACCAAATACAGAATGGATCATATTCCGCAAAGGTTTTACAAAACTGTTGATTGATTCTATGGGATGAATGTACAATGGCACGTAAAAAGAATTTGAAGCTCTAGATAAAACATTGCGTGATCTCAAGAGATGTGATGTAATGGTATGTCGTATTAGACTTTCATTATCATGTGACTTCCGACAAACGCATATAGTTCATCGACGTAGAAATTCAGCTGACGAAATCAACGCTTGCATTAAACTATCAAATTTGTGGAAGGGAATCAAGATAGTAACGTGAAATACTAATATAAGAGTATATCTTAATAGAGAGCCAATGGCTAGTGAGTTTGCCTTTCTACTACTGAGAATAGAAAATGGCATGATTGCTAAGAGCGACCATGAGAACATTGGAATTCTTCCAGGATTAGCATCAATTGTTTCTTCAATTAAAGAACTAAGAAACAAAGTGTACCCAAATATAGCAGAAAACTACAGAAATCAACAACTGCTCATTGAAATTCCAGGTGAGGAAAAAAATTTCTGTTCTGTGGATTCAGCTTTGGATGATAAAAAGGCTTGAGCAATGCCCTAAAGAAGTTTCAAATTCCCTAAAATTGTCTGGTATGCCAACATACAAGCCTAAACGTTGAATGCCATTTTATGCTACTTTGAAATCTTGATGCTCCAAGATTATGCAATTGAACAAGACGCTGTGTCAAACGCATAAAACCTCATGTCATAGAAGCTGTCATACTAATTGGTAGGGCAAAAGGAGTACTGACTTTCATTCTTAGAATACCTCTTATTTTATCAGATTCTGCAATTGAATTTAAAAGGCTTCAATTCACAGTTAGAGGTTGTTTCGGCATGACTCTAATAAGTCCCAAGGGCAATCGATGGTGTTTGTTGGTCTCATCCTAACTTCTAGCTTTAGCCATGGGCAGTTTTATGCAGGATGTTCTAGGGTAGGATCGGAAGAATCTCTCTAAATATTAGCACCAGGAGGCAAAACATCAAACCCTATGTATCCACGGGCTTTGCAGTAAACCCATATGCAGTTTAAAAGTGAGTCCAGGCTGACAATTGCGAATTGATGGTTTCTACACTTCCTCCAGCAAAAATGGTTTGGTCTGCTTAAGAAGCAAAACCTAGAAATCTTTATGCCTCCCAAAATCCAATCTCAACTCCACATACTGGGAGGTGGCAACAGGATAAAGAAGTGAAATTGCTGGTTACGGTCGACATATTTGACACCTAGGCAACGCTGGGTAGTTCGTGCTAGTAAATAAATAAAAACAAACCAAATATTCAAATTATCCATTTAAAAGCTAACTTTATTGCTAGGAGCATTTTTACAGTTAACTGTTGTCTCATAAACTGTACATCGTTGAATTCGTTGTTAATTCGTAAATAGCGATGGGGTATAAGGTGGATGTTTAGACCAAACAAGGATGTTGCAGGTCTTGAAGCCTATGTTACTGTTGTGGTAGGATCCACCTAATCTGCATAGGTGACTACCAACTATATAAATAATGGTTGGTACCGGAAGACGAGGAATCACGAGATCTCGATGAGTTGTACTTGAGGCTGTCGCCCGTTTTTGTACACCTGCTGACACTGATGTTTAACCACTGGCTGAAGAATGGGAATATACCCCGACGCTTCACCAGGGGCGTCATCAAGTTGTTACGCAAGAGCAAAAACGGAGGGGATGGGATAGATAATTTCCGCCCCTTGACTATGCTAAATGCAGATGTCAAGGTTTTGGCGAGGGTCTTGGCCAACCGTTTGCAGCTTGTCCTGTCTAGCCTGATTGGCCCCGAACAGACTTGTGCTGTGAAGGGCAGGACTATTCAGGACAACCTTCACATGATACGCCAGATCATAGAAAAAGTCGACGGAGAAGCCGCGCTGATCAATTTGGATCAGTCCAAGGCATTCGATAGGGTGGACCACCGCTTCCTCGAGGCTGTTCTCGCATCTGCCGGCTTCGGACCGCACTTTCGCTCCTGGGTCCGGCTCTTGTACAAGTCCCCTGGGGCCCTGGTCGAGGTGAACGGGGTGAGGTCGGAGCCTTTCTCTTTGTCTCGCTCTATTCGTCAAGGTTGTCCACTTTCGCCTATGCTCTATGTCCTTGCGTTGGAGCCCTTCCTACGCAAGTTGAAGGCGAATCCGGTCCTTCGCGGAATCTCGGTGCCTGGCGCCACCAACGCTGCCAGGTATTCCGCCTATGCCGACGACGTGTCGGTTTTTGTTAAAAACACCACCGAAATCCACGAGGTTGGCAAGGAGATCTGTAGGTATGAGATGGTAGCGGGGGCCAAGATCAATCGCGATAAGTCTGTCGGCTTGCGGTTGGGCGAGTGGGAGGGTTTTCCTCTCCCCGGGCCATTCAGCTGGACGGACGGCCCCGTCAAGATACTCGGTATCTGGTTCGGGCCCGGACTCCAGCTGGACACCAACTGGTCGGAGGTTCGGAAGAGGGTCGAGGAAGCAGCTCGCCTGTGGACTCGAAGGAACCTGTCCTTGAAGGGGAGGGCGGAAGTGTGCATTTCGCACATCTACCCGATTCTCCTTTACCGTCTCTCCGTTCTGCCACTCCCGTCCGCCGAACGAGTCGTTCTCGTTAGAGTCCTTTTCGACTTCCTTTGGAGAGATAAGGCTCATCTGGTGCGTCGTGAGGTCTGCTGCCTCCATCCTACAGAAGGCGGTTTAGGTATGCCATGCATCGAGACTCGTCAACACACGCTGCGATTGACTTTTCTGCAAAAGATGTTGTACGAAGATGGCGAGGATGAGGAGTGCGTTTTCTGGAAGGAAGACGCTCGCCGAGCCTTCCCGTCTTTGGAAAGTGTGCACGCGGGACAGGTAGAGGGAGACAGAACACCTGAAGCCGAATGCCCGTTCTATGCGGAATGTCGAGATGCGCTGCGCGGCCTCTTAGAGGTGAAGGATCGCCTCTCCGACACCGAGGCGTTGTCTCAGAAGGCGTTATATCGGGTTCTAGTTAGGGTGGGGGCTAAAGACAAACTCCGGGACGAGCTCGGTCTTACGAACGAGGAGTTTCGCTCCGTAGTGCCGTGGGCGCCCGGGTTGAAATGCCTCAATAACGACGAGGCATCACTCACCTGGCAGGTGTTGCGAGGGGCTCTCTGGGTCGGCAAGAAGCTTTACGCAGCGGGTCTGGTGGCCACGCCAATGTGCGTGCGCTGCGGTGACTGGGAGGAGTCCATTGCGCACGACTTCCTTCACTGTAGTGTCGTACACCCGCTGTGTCGGCTGATTGAAGGCTACATGGTTCGCATCTTGGGCGGGAAGTTCTTTGTCCTCGATGCCAGCACCGTTTGTTCCAATGTGGTGCCGCCTATGTCAAAGGACCAGCTGTATGTACTCTTGTGTTTACTTGGCATCATGCGAATGGTTGTGTGGACGACGCGACAGAAGGAATTTCACGGAGACGAGAGGTTCTCCTCTTCTCAACTGGTCGCTTTCTTTAAGCATCAGCTTAAAGTCAAGATCAGGGCGGAAAAGGTGCGTCTCTCTTCGCTGAAATTCGGCAAATGTTGGGTGAGTGTTTCGCATTTGGTGCGTGTGAGAGGAGCTGACCTTGAGTGGTTGTTAGACGCAACTTAGGAAAAGGATTTTGGGCCACGGCTTGAAACCTCAGTCACCCCAGACTTGACCAAGGTAAGATTGACCAACTCTGTCAGAACTAGCTAGAGAATGCAAGTGTTTAGGCTCCCTCATTTGTCCCACATGTATTTATTACCCCCTCCCCTCCCAACCCTTTTTAGGTGACAGATGTTCTTGTTCTCTGGAGTGACCAGACATGACCAATGTCTGTCATTTCTTCCCAGTTAACAAGGATTTCTGCCGCATTTTCACAATTGGGTGGGACCCGATACTAACACATTTATTTATTTTTCAGGTCTCATTATGTATATCCATTGTATCCCACGTCCTGTTGTTCTGTAAATAAAATTTCATATTAGGATTCTAGGGGAATATTTGAGGCATTTTGGTAATTGCGGTGCGAGAGTTGCTGTTACAAATGTGGTATTATGGTGAAAGGATTATTGTCAGTACGATTGGGTCCATGAGAGCGTCTAGCTAGTTAAGAGTTAAGACTAGAGAAGACCACGCCTTTTCCCCCTCCCCCAACTTCGCCCTTGTGGCACATTTTGTTATTTTATAGCAAATAAATATTAAGATCAAAGTGTAGTATCTGTTCGCAGATTGCTCACTGAATGATCGCCTATGGGGCCGGGATTCCTTCTCCGATACAGGCCGGCGGCAGGGATTCGTCCCTGCGCTGGTAGTATCGTGGCTATGTCTGACTAGCTATGACCAGCTCTGACCAGCTTGGACAAGCTATGACCAGCTAAGACCAGCCAAGACCAGCTATGACTAGCTAAAGCCAAAGCACTGCGACCCGGGTGAAAACTCGGGTCCATTCCCCTTCCCACGTTAAACTCCGACCTTGTGTCACAACCTGGCCCTGTGGGAGGTCAAGTAAATCCCGTGTAGTATCTGTTCGCAGATTACTCACTGAATGATCCCCTCTGGGGCCGGGATTCCTTCTCCGATACAGGCCGGCGGCAGGGATTCGTCCCTGCGCTGGTAGTATCGTGGCTACGTCTGACTAACTATGACCAGCTTGGACAAGCTATGACCAGCTAAGACCAGCCAAGACCAGCTATGACTAGCTAAAGCCAAATCACTGCGACCCGGGTGAAAACTCGGGTCCATTCCCCCTCCCCTTCCCACCTTAAACTCCGACCTTGTGTCACAACCTGGCCCTGTGGGAGGTCAAGTAAATCCCGTGTAGTATCTGTTCGCAGATTACTCACTGAATGATCGCCTATGGGGCCGGGATTCCTTCTCCGATACAGGCCGGCGGCAGGGATTCGTCCCTGCGCTGGTAGTATCGTGGCTACGTCTGACTAACTATGACCAGCTTGGACAAGCTATGACCAGCTAAGACCAGCCAAGACCAGCTATGACTAGCTAAAGCCAAATCACTGCGACCCGGGTGAAAACTCGGGTCCATTCCCCCTCCCCTTCCCACCTTAAACTCCGACCTTGTGTCACAACCTGGCCCTGTGGGAGGTCAAGTAAATCCCGTGTAGTATCTGTTCGCAGATTACTCACTGAATGATCGCCTATGGGGCCGGGATTCCTTCTCCGATACAGGCCGGCGGCAGGGATTCGTCCCTGCGCTGGTAGTATCGTGGCTACGTCTGACTAACTATGACCAGGTTGGACAAGCTATGACCAGCTAAGACCAGCCAAGACCAGCTATGACTAGCTAAAGCCAAATCACTGCGACCCGGGTGAAAACTCGGGTCCATTCCCCCTCCCCTTCCCACGTTAAACTCCGACCTTGTGTCACAACCTGGCCCTGTGGGAGGTCAAGTAAATCCCGTGTAGTATCTGTTCGCAGATTACTCACTGAATGATCGCCTATGGGGCCGGGATTCCTTCTCCGATACAGGCCGGCGGCAGGGATTCGTCCCTGCGCTGGTAGTATCGTGGCTACGTCTGACTAACTATGACCAGCTTGGACAAGCTATGACCAGCTAAGACCAGCCAAGACCAGCTATGACTAGCTAAAGCCAAATCACTGCGACCCGGGTGAAAACTCGGGTTCATTCCCCCTCCCCTTCCCACCTTAAACTCCGACCTTGTGTCACAACCTGGCCCTGTGGGAGGTCAAGTAAATCCCGTGTAGTATCTGTTCGCAGATTACTCACTGAATGATCGCCTATGGGGCCGGGATTCCTTCTCCGATACAGGCCGGCGGCAGGGATTCGTCCCTGCGCTGGTAGTATCGTGGCTACGTCTGACTAACTATGACCAGCTTGGACAAGCTATGACCAGCTAAGACCAGCCAAGACCAGCTATGACTAGCTAAAGCCAAATCACTGCGACCCGGGTGAAAACTCGGGTTCATTCCCCCTCCCCTTCCCACCTTAAACTCCGACCTTGTGTCACAACCTGGCCCTGTGGGAGGTCAAGTAAATCCCGTGTAGTATCTGTTCGCAGATTACTCACTGAATGATCCCCTCTGGCGCCGGGATTCCTTCTCCGATACAGGCCGGCGGCAGGGATTCGTCCCTGCGCTGGTAGTATCGTGGCTACGTCTGACTAACTATGACCAGCTTGGACAAGCTATGACCAGCTAAGACCAGCCAAGACCAGCTATGACTAGCTAAAGCCAAATCACTGCGACCCGGGTGAAAACTCGGGTCCATTCCCCCTCCCCTTCCCACGTTAAACTCCGACCTTGTGTCACAACCTGGCCGTGTGGGAGGTCAAGTAAATCCCGTGTAGTATCTGTTCGCAGATTACTCACTGAATGATCGCCTATGGGGCCGGGATTCCTTCTCCGATACAGGCCGGCGGCAGGGATTCGTCCCTGCGCTGGTAGTATCGTGGCTACGTCTGACTAACTATGACCAGCTTGGACAAGCTATGACCAGCTAAGACCAGCCAAGACCAGCTAAGACCAGCTATGACTAGCTAAAGCCAAAGCACTGCGATCCGAGTGAAAACTCGGGTCCATTCCCCCTCCCTTCCCACGTTAAACTCCGACCTTGTGTCACAACCTGGCCCTGTGGGAGGTCAAGTATATCCCGTGTAGTATCTGTTCGCAGATTACTCACTGAATGGTCGCCTATGGGGCCGGGGTTCTTCCTCCGATACAGGCCGGCGGCGTGGATTCGTCCCTGCGCTGGTAGTATCGTGGCTACGTCTGACTAGCTATGACCAGCTCTGACAAGCTATGACCAGCTAAGACCAGCCAAGACCAGCTATGACTAGCTAAAGCCAAAACACTGCGACCCGGGTGAAAACTCGGGTCAATTCCCCTTCCCACGTTAAACTCCGACCTTGTGTCACAACCTGGCCCTGTGGGAGGTCAAGTAAATCCCGTGTAGTATCTGTTCGCAGATTACTCACTGAATGATCCCCTCTGGGGCCGGGATTCCTTCTCCGATACAGGCCGGCGGCAGGGATTCGTCCCTGCGCTGGTAGTATCGTGGCTACGTCTGACTAACTATGACCAGCTTGGACAAGCTATGACCAGCTAAGACCAGCCAAGACCAGCTATGACTAGCTAAAGCCAAATCACTGCGACCCGGGTGAAAACTCGGGTCCATTCCCCCTCCCCTTCCCACCTTAAACTCCGACCTTGTGTCACAACCTGGCCCTGTGGGAGGTCAAGTAAATCCCGTGTAGTATCTGTTCGCAGATTACTCACTGAATGATCGCCTATGGGGCCGGGATTCCTTCTCCGATACAGGCCGGCGGCAGGGATTCGTCCCTGCGCTGGTAGTATCGTGGCTACGTCTGACTAACTATGACCAGCTTGGACAAGCTATGACCAGCTAAGACCAGCCAAGACCAGCTATGACTAGCTAAAGCCAAATCACTGCGACCCGGGTGAAAACTCGGGTCCATTCCCCCTCCCCTTCCCACGTTAAACTCCGACCTTGTGTCACAACCTGGCCGTGTGGGAGGTCAAGTAAATCCCGTGTAGTATCTGTTCGCAGATTACTCACTGAATGATCGCCTATGGGGCCGGGATTCCTTCTCCGATACAGGCCGGCGGCAGGGATTCGTCCCTGCGCTGGTAGTATCGTGGCTACGTCTGACTAACTATGACCAGCTTGGACAAGCTATGACCAGCTAAGACCAGCCAAGACCAGCTAAGACCAGCTATGACTAGCTAAAGCCAAAGCACTGCGATCCGAGTGAAAACTCGGGTCCATTCCCCCTCCCTTCCCACGTTAAACTCCGACCTTGTGTCACAACCTGGCCCTGTGGGAGGTCAAGTATATCCCGTGTAGTATCTGTTCGCAGATTACTCACTGAATGGTCGCCTATGGGGCCGGGGTTCTTCCTCCGATACAGGCCGGCGGCGGGGATTCGTCCCTGCGCTGGTAGTATCGTGGCTACGTCTGACTAGCTATGACCAGCTCTGACAAGCTATGACCAGCTAAGACCAGCCAAGACCAGCTATGACTAGCTAAAGCCAAAACACTGCGACCCGGGTGAAAACTCGGGTCAATTCCCCTTCCCACGTTAAACTCCGACCTTGTGTCACAACCTGGCCCTGTGGGAGGTCAAGTAAATCCCGTGTAGTATCTGTTCGCAGATTACTCACTGAATGATCGCCTATGGGGCCGGGATTCCTTCTCCGATACAGGCCGGCGGCAGGGATTCGTCCCTGCGCTGGTAGTATCGTGGCTACGTCTGACTAACTATGACCAGCTTGGACAAGCTATGACCAGCTAAGACCAGCCAAGACCAGCTATGACTAGCTAAAGCCAAATCACTGCGACCCGGGTGAAAACTCGGGTCCATTCCCCCTCCCCTTCCCACCTTAAACTCCGACCTTGTGTCACAACCTGGCCCTGTGGGAGGTCAAGTAAATCCCGTGTAGTATCTGTTCGCAGATTACTCACTGAATGATCGCCTATGGGGCCGGGATTCCTTCTCCGATACAGGCCGGCGGCAGGGATTCGTCCCTGCGCTGGTAGTATCGTGGCTACGTCTGACTAACTATGACCAGCTTGGACAAGCTATGACCAGCTAAGACCAGCCAAGACCAGCTATGACTAGCTAAAGCCAAATCACTGCGACCCGGGGAAAACTCGGGTCCATTCCCCCTCCCCTTCCCACCTTAAACTCCGACCTTGTGTCACAACCTGGCCCTGTGGGAGGTCAAGTAAATCCCGTGTAGTATCTGTTCGCAGATTACTCACTGAATGATCCCCTCTGGGGCCGGGATTCCTTCTCCGATACAGGCCGGCGGCAGGGATTCGTCCCTGCGCTGGTAGTATCGTGGCTACGTCTGACTAACTATGACCAGCTTGGACAAGCTATGACCAGCTAAGACCAGCCAAGACCAGCTATGACTAGCTAAAGCCAAATCACTGCGACCCGGGTGAAAACTCGGGTCCATTCCCCCTCCCCTTCCCACCTTAAACTCCGACCTTGTGTCACAACCTGGCCGTGTGGGAGGTCAAGTAAATCCCGTGTAGTATCTGTTCGCAGATTACTCACTGAATGATCGCCTATGGGGCCGGGATTCCTTCTCCGATACAGGCCGGCGGCAGGGATTCGTCCCTGCGCTGGTAGTATCGTGGCTACGTCTGACTAACTATGACCAGCTTGGACAAGCTATGACCAGCTAAGACCAGCCAAGACCAGCTAAGACCAGCTATGACTAGCTAAAGCCAAAGCACTGCGATCCGAGTGAAAACTCGGGTCCATTCCCCCTCCCTTCCCACGTTAAACTCCGACCTTGTGTCACAACCTGGCCCTGTGGGAGGTCAAGTATATCCCGTGTAGTATCTGTTCGCAGATTACTCACTGAATGGTCGCCTATGGGGCCGGGGTTCTTCCTCCGATACAGGCCGGCGGCGGGGATTCGTCCCTGCGCTGGTAGTATCGTGGCTACGTCTGACTAGCTATGACCAGCTCTGACAAGCTATGACCAGCTAAGACCAGCCAAGACCAGCTATGACTAGCTAAAGCCAAAACACTGCGAGTGAAAACTCGGGTCAATTCCCCTTCCCACGTTAAACTCCGACCTTGTGTCACAACCTGGCCGTGTGGGAGGTCAAGTAAATCCCGTGTAGTATCTGTTCGCAGATTACTCACTGAATGATCCCCTCTGGGGCCGGGATTCCTTCTCCGATACAGGCCGGCGGCAGGGATTCGTCCCTGCGCTGGTACTATCGTGGCTACGTCTGACTAGCTATGACCAGCTCTGACAAGCTATGACCAGCTCTGACAAGCTATGACGAGCTAAGACCAGCCAAGACCAGCTATGACTAGCTAAAGCCAAAGTACTCCTTCCTACGTTAAACTCCGACCTTGTGTCACAACCTGGCCATGTGGGAGGTCAAGTAAATCCCGTGTAGTATCTGTTCGCAGATTACTCACTGAATGATCGCCTGTGGGGCCGGGATTCCTTCTCCGATACAGGCCGGCAGCAGGGATTCGTCCCTGCGCTGGTAGTATCGTGGCTACGTCTGACTAGCTATGACCAGCTCTGACCCGCTTGGACAAGCTATGACCAGCCAAGACCAGCCAAGACCACCTATGACTAGCTAAAGCCAAAGCACTGCCACCCGGGTGAAAACTCGGGTCCATTCCCCCTCACCTTCCCACGTTAAACTCTGACCTTGTGTCACAACCTGGCCCTGTGGGAGGTCAAGTAAATCCCGTGTAGTATCTGTTCGCAGATTACTCTCTGAATGATCGCCTATGGGGCCGGGATTCCTTCTCCGATACAGGCCGGCGGCAGGGATTCGTCCCTGCGCTGGTAGTATCGTGGCTACGTCTGACTAGCTATGACCAGCTTGGACAAGCTATGACCAGCTAAGACCAGCCAAGACCAGCTATGACTAGCTAAAGCCAAAGCACTGCGACCCGGGTGAAAACTCGGGTCCATTCCCCCTCCCCTTCCCTCGTTAAACTCCGACCTTGTGTCACAACCTGGCCCTGTGGGAGGTCAAGTGAATCCCGGAGGAATTACGAGATCCAACTAGAGACTCTGATCGACTGCGACTAGTCAACACATTCTCCAGGAACGTCTTCCCAGAAATATACAGAAATACTATATGTACTTATTGTGTACACTTTCTTGTTATAATACATTCTTGTTCTAAGTACATTTTGTGTTGCATTATTATTCCATGCAATAGGCGAGATTCAACAATGAGTCAAGACTCAACTATGGCGACGAAGTAGAACGAACCATACGTCAAGTTTCAACAATGGCCACGAAGTAGAACGAACCATACGCCAAGTTTCAACAATGGCAAAGAAGTAGAACGAACCATACGGAAAGAAGAAAGAATTAATAGTGAGAGTTTTCAACAATTGGGACAAGTCATTGAAGAACCCAGGCTGAAAAAAAAACTATTAATTCAAAGTCCAACGTTAACATAACGACGAAGGATTCTGAACTTCTGGATATGTAAAACTCGTTAAAAGACGACTAAGCATAAAGGAACGTTCACTCAGAAAAATTGAAAGGTGTCGTAAACGAATAACGGTAATTTTAAATTAAAAAATTATCTACAACGAGACACCCGCTAAAAAGAAAAATTGGCCGACTACAAAAACATGCATGGATTAAAAGGAGCACAAATACACCGTGTCGACTTTGAAAGGTAACAAACTTTAAAAAATTATTTTTTTTTAAATTATTTGTTCAACAATATAGTGACGAATTACCTCTGATAAGAAAATCAGACGTTGTCATTGAAATACGCGAACAGAAGTCGAAAACGAAAAAAAAAAAGTCCGACGCTCTCTGTTCACGAAAAAAAAAATACCAGAGTTGATTAGCACGGGCGTGAATGTAAAAGCAAGACATAAAATATAAAAGTCGTACGTTGTTTCGATTTTTTGGTCAGCTTATATGATATTCGTGGATACACAAATTAAAAGTATATTCCGTGTTGCATGAACACTATCAGCTAAAGATGGATGAACTATGCAAAGTCATATCCGAATTATTCAAATCCCAACAGATAGCACTGCAAGAACAACTGATAGCGATGCAAAAATATCAAGAACGTCAAGAGGAAAGACGTTTGGAAATTCAAAAGTTAACACTGGAGAAATTAAACAACTATCAGGCAAATGAAGGAAATTCTTCATATTCTAATAACACCATATTTAATTCGCTGGAAACTTTCAACTATGTGCCAGACGAAGAAAAAATGTTTGAAGGGTACTTTAAACGATATGAAGATATTTTCTACACAGACTGTGAAAACTGGTCGAATTCAAGAAAAGTCAGTCTATTACTAAGAAAGCTAGGTACAGCAGAACATAGCAAATTTGTAGATTTTATTCTACCGAGAAAAACAACTGAATTGGAATTCTCGGAAACAGTGAAATTGCTAAAAGAGCTGTTTGGAGCAAATATGTCGCTTTGGCATAAGCGATGGTTATGCATGAATGTCTCTAAATCCGACGATCAGGATTACTTAACATATGCATCTATAGTGAATAGACATTGTGACAATTTCAGATTGGCAGAGATTACGGTTGAAGAATTCAAGTGCTTAATTTTTGCTCAAGGACTGGTATCCAGTAAGAGTGCCGAAATAAGACGTAGAGTTTTGTCTAAACTCGAATCTGAACTAGGCCTTACCCTGCAAAAGTTAGCAGAGGAGTGTCAACGGGCCGTAAAGTTAAAGAAAGAGTCGCAAAAAATCGAAAAAGCTGGTATTGCTTATATTAAAAAAATAAAAAAGCAGTCACATTACCCATCAGAGAAAAATTGGAGAAAAAATTCGGCGTATGTTAATAATAGACAAGAAAATAAAAAGAACGAAAATAAAAAAGTCCCACCATATAATTGCAGACGTTGTAACGAAAGACATTGGGAGATAAATTGCCCATATAGAAATAAGAAATGTTTCGTGTGCCAAAAGAATGGTCACAAAGGATCGTGTTGTAAAACGAAAAAATTCAAGAGCCGAATTAGACAAACAAATTCGAATATCAAATCAGATAGAGATTTGAGGAAATATGTGACGACTGAAATATTCAAAAAGAATATCAAATTTCAACTCGATTCGGGGTCAGATTTAACAATAATGAACGATAAAACATGGAACATTTTAAAAAGGCCTACAATAATGAAGTCAACGAAACTCGCTCGAACGGTAACTGGAAAGCAAATTAACTTCGAAGGCGAGGTTGTACTTCCAATGAAATTGAATGGGATCGTTAAAAAAATAAAAGTTTTCATTCTGAGAAAGGGAGAAAACTTGTTGGGTACAGATTTTATTGAAACATTCGAATTGTGGGATAAACCGTTAAACTCATTCTGCAGAAAAGTAGAAAGTAATACGCAAACAAGACAGGACATTAAAGATGAATTAAAGAAAAAGTTTCCGGAAACCTTTACACCTGGTCTTGGAAGATGTAACAAGTTTGAAGCTAAATTTGAATTAAAAGAAAATACTATGCCTATATTTAAAAAGAAACGTAACGTGCCTTTCGCAAGTGTAGAGAAAGTTAATGAAGAACTTGATAGGTTGGAAAAAATGGGAATTATTTCAAAAGTAGAATCTAATTCATGGGCTGCGCCGATTGTGTGCATAAAAAAGAAATCAAACCAAATCAGAGTCTGCGTTGATTTTTCGACAGGGTTGAACTCTGTAATTAAGGACTACCATTACCCGTTACCGAGTCCTGAGGAGATTTTTAACAAGCTAAATGGCGGAGTGATCTTTTCAAAAATCGACTTATCAGATGCCTATCTCCAAATTCCCGTCGAAGAAGAATGTTCGAAGTTACTAGGGATAAACACGCATAAGGGTTTATTCAAGTACAACAGGCTTCCTTTTGGTATTAAAGTGGCACCAGCCATTTTTCAACAAGCCATGGACGTCATGTTGAATGACTTAGACTTTGCGTGTGCCTACTTAGATGATATTATAGTAAGGAGTGCAAACGTCGACGAACATCGAGAGCACCTCAATCAAGTATTTAAAAAGATTCAGGACTTTGGATTTAAAGTCAAAGAATCAAAGTGCGAATTTGGTTTGGAGGAAATTAAATATTTAGGTCACATAATCAACAAAAATGGCAGATTTCCAGATCCGGAAAGGTCCATTGCGATTAGAAACATGCCGACGCCCACTAACGTGGCGACACTACAGAGTTTTCTGGGGCTCGCGAACTATTACCAAGCATTCATTAAAGGAATGTACAATCTAAGAGCTCCGTTGAATGAACTACTGAAAAAAGACAAGGCATGGGAATGGACGGTAGAATGTCAAAAAGCCTTTGATGAAATTAAGAAAATGCTTACGTACGACCTCTTTTTAACCCATTACAATCCTAAACTGGATATTGTAGTGGCAAGTGATGCTAGTTCATACAGGGTAGGAGCATGTATTCAACACATAATGCCAGATGGTTCTAGAAAATCAATTGCGCATGCTTCGAGGGCATTACTCCCAGGAGAGCGAAGTTATTCACAGATAGAAAAGGAGGCGCTGAGTATCATTTTTGCCATAACAAAATTTCATAGATACATCTACGGCAGACATTTCAGGTTAGAAACGGACCATAAACCTCTGATCACTATTTTTGGGTCAAAGAAAGGGTTACCCGTTTACACGGCAAATCGACTGTTAAGATGGGGAACCATTCTTCTCAATTATGATTTCCACATAAAGCACCTATCATCCAAAAATATAATTCATGCGGATACCTTATCAAGACTCGTACCGAATAAAGATGAAGGATTCGAAGAAACAATTATTGCAAATATCAGAGCAGATTATGAGGTGAAAAGCATGGTAAACAACATTGTAAGAGAGCTACCGGTTACATCAAAGGAAATCAAAAAAGAATCTGAAAGCGATGATTTCATTTTAGGAATAAAAAGTAAAATGGTAGCAAATGACCAAAAAGTTCAGGAGATCTATTCAATTTGTGACGGAATTTTATTATATGGTGAGAGGGTAGTAGTACCAAAAAAGTTGCAGAAAAGAATCCTACGGGACTTTCATACGGGTCACCCGGGGATTAATAGAACAAAAAGCTTAATGCGAAGCTTTGTATATTGGAAAGGAATGGATGTGGATATCGAAAACATGGTTCATCGATGTAAAGGGTGTGCGTTAGCAGCTAAGGCACCACCTATAGTACACAAACCATGGCCAAAGACGGATCATCCGTGGGAAAGATTACACATTGATTTCGCTGGTCCAGTAGAAGATTATTACTACTTAATAGTGGTAGATAGCTTTACAAAATGGCCGGAAGTACTACACTGCAAAAAGCCTACGTCCAATACCACAACAACTTTTTTGCATGAACTATTTGCACGGTTCGGTGTGCCAGAGTGTATTGTGAGTGACAATGGTACACAATTCACTTCTGACGATTTTAAGGAATTTTGTGAGTTATATCAAATTAACCACATAACGACGCCGCCTTATCATCCGAGATCCAATGGACTCGCAGAAAGATTTGTAGATACGTTAAAGCGCGCTCTGAAGAAAGCCTCAGGAGTTCCAACGGAAAAGGCGCTTCAGCAATTCCTACAAGTATACAGAATCACGACTAACCAGAGAACACCATCAAACATGGCACCAGCTGAACTAATGTACGCTAGGAAAGTTAAGTCAGTGTTTGACAAGCTTTTGCCAGGAAGAAATAGAATAAAGAACACTATGTATACAGCTAGAAAAAGATACACCCCCGGAGAGAAGGTCTTTTTCAAGTACTATAGAAAGAACATTGAGTTCTGTGAGCGAGGCATAGTGGACAAGAGAATCGGTGACCTGATTTACATAATAAAAGGGCCGAAGAATACTCATAAAAGGCACCAGAACCAACTCAAAAAATGCTACGTGCTAGAGCATGAAGAGAGTATACCGGATGAAGAGGAAGATCCCATTGATGTAATGTATGATACTTTTCAAGTAGAACCACCGCAGAGTGCTCCTGAACCGAGAAGATCCGGTAGGAAACGAAAGTTCACGGACCCATTGGACGTGAATCCAAAACGAAAAAGATATTGAAAAAAAAAACAGATATACATATGAACTATGCAAAGGGGATCTACAAAGAAATAACCATAATCATCATCCCATATAGAAGCCAGTTTGAAATCCAAAAGCATTCCAAGGCTTGGGAGGGGGGTGTTGAGGTAGGATCCACCTAATCTGCATAGGTGACTACCAACTATATAAATAATGGTTGGTACCGGAAGACGAGGAGGAGGAATCACGAGATCCAACTAGAGACTCTGATCGACTGCGACTAGTCAACACATTCTCCAGGAACGTCTTCCCAGAAATATACAGAAATACTATATGTACTTATTGTGTACACTTTCTTGTTATAATACATTCTTGTTCTAAGTACATTTTGTGTTGCATTATTATTCCATGCAATAGGCGAGATTCAACAATGAGTCAAGACTCAACAGTTACAGAAACAGAATGTCACTTTGTTAGAATTTATTGAAGCAAACATTCGTGCTCATGAACCTTCATCTGTCTTTTTAGACCTGGATTTACGGAATTTGCCACTCATCAAATATATATATATGTAGCTGGTCTTCTAAGAATATTATTATGAGATGTTTGATTACCAGATAAAACATTTCATATTTCAACTCAGCAGGATCTTTCACACAGAAGCAATGTCGGAAGCATATCGTCACTCTATCGCTATTTCCATCGCAAAGGTTCAGAAATGCTCCATCGTTTAGTGTCATAAATTCAAACCATTACAGATATGATCCGCCTTGCTACAGCCACGCGTTTGAAACAGCCTCATTTCCTCCATTTCCACCCGGACATCTTCTTCCCAAATATTGCTGGTTTGTGTAACAGATTCTAGCCTTATTGCTCCTCTGAATAATTCATTCTTAACATTTTCAAGTCTAGTGCCAATCACTATCTACCACGCCTATCTTCTTAAATATCACTTCTTACTACCCTCCCCCATTATGTTGATATCACGCATCCTATTTACTTGAGGGCCTCTTGGGTATTGTATTAGTTGAACAACAGTAAAGAAATAATCAAGATTTTGTTTGAAGAGGTTCTAGTGAATATAACGGGCTTAAATAAAAGCAATTCAAAGTAGAAAGAACAATGGTGTTAATTCATATACATTTCAGTCAGGAAAAAGTGTAAAAAGCAAGATAATATAAATCATTGATACATAATCCTTTCAGATATTCACAATTGCATATAATGTATCATATATTACAAAACATCTCAAACTTTCATCTTAATGGTTACTAATGACACTTCTCTACAAAAAATGCAAAGATCGAGCAAAAACTAATAGAATATATATATATATATATATATATATATATATATATATATATATATATATATATATATATATATATATATATATATAAGAGACCTGGGTTCGGATCTCACCATGGCCGATTTATTAAGAAGGAAACTTACTGATTTTATCTGTCTGGATAAATCGATGCCATGATGCGGTCACCTTTGGAAAGTGCATAAAAAACCATGCCACGGGTTGACCGAAGTTTTGTGAATAAAAATGATGGGTTTGAGGAACTACGATTAAAATGCAAATTTATTAATAAAAACGTTTCGATAAAAACGCTAGGGAAAAACGAGCAAAATTGCAAAAGAAAATGGTTCCATGGAAGAATAAAATGGAAGATTTCCTTCACATTCTTCCAAGAAGACAGAGAGAGCAAACAAAATTCTCTTTCTTTCTGCACAGAGACGCTTGATGTAACCTAATATAAATATTAATATTTAAATATATATAGATATAAATTGCTTCTTATGAATGCAAAACTTAGTCAGATAAGTCAATTTTACCAATGTATTCTTCTGCCGATGTGTTGGTCGAAAGCGAATTTCGTGCATTTATATATATATATATATATGGGTGTATGTAATTGTATGGAGATGTGTAAGTTTTTATGTATATATGTTTATGTGTACGTATGTGTATGTCCGTATGTATATTTGTAGGAGTGGATGTGTATGGATGTATGTGTATATGTATGTATATGTGTATGTACGTATATATATATAGATATGCATATATATATATATATATATGTATTGGTATGTGTGTACACGCCTATATGTACGTATGTACGTGTAAATATAAATATGTTGTTGTGTATGTGTGTATACGTATGTGTTTTTGTACATAGAAATATAGGTCCTTGCTAGATTATATAACCGTTATTTTTATATGCTTATATGTAGTCGATATTACTTTTGACAAATTTTCTTGATTACACAGCGGATCTTTTATAAATGCCCTTCGGTTTTAGTTCCACTCCCCCCATCTTCCGCACCCCCTTTTCTTTTCCTCTCCCTGTATCATCTTCTGAGCTTTAAGATTATATCGTCTATTGTGTGTGTATGTCACCACAAACTGTATATTCTTTTCCGGTGTATCTTTAATGTATTAGACATTTGAGAATATTCATATTTCTCTCACTTAAACCGTCTTTGTCTCCTCTTTTTAAAACTTCTCTCTGTTAAATTTTAATCCCCCCTTCATCTTTAGACCTTCCTGTCCTTCTCTCGTCTGTTACCCCTCCCTATAGCTTTCATTTACTCTAGCATTCGTCCCACACTCTCATACATACACTCTCACTAAATTTTATTTTTTATTCCCGGAGTTGTTTTTTCTGTTTTCTTTTTGAATTTGTAGGACTGGTGAATTGGATCGTATTTACGATTCCAATGGAATAAATTATGACCATGGAATATTAGTGTTTAAGCCTTTTTATGATATCCTTACTCTGTCCTGGACATTGAGTTCTACCTGGATTCTATCCTCTTGGAATTATTTTTTATACATATATATATATGTATGTGTACGCATATTTATTCATATATTCTGGATATATGATTGCATATGTATGTGTATATTAACCACTAATATTATCTACACACACACACACACACACACACACACATATATATATATATATATATATATATATATCGGAATCTCCGTCGATTTTGACATCTGAAAACGTCTTTCAGTTTTTATGTTTGTGTCGTATATGACACTTCAGTCCTTCTAATGACCTGCGGAAAGAGTTTATGAAGCTTTAGATAAGAATGGGGAAATTCGGGATATTGCTGTGGACATCTGCAAAGCGCTCGACAAGATTTGCGATACCGGTCTTATTCATACTTTAAAAAGTTATGGTTTCTCCGGACGAATTTCTGAACTGATTTTGAATTTTTGCATTAAGCCTGTCGATGAAATAGGATTTTCTGGAGGTCAATAGTTCATGGAAAATTTTTCTAGCATTTTTTTAGAAAGGTGTTGTAGGGTAGAAAGAAATTACTCGCACAAATCCGAGCAAACGCTATTGAACTCTGTCCAGGCTGGAAACTGATGATTGTGCCATGGCATTTGGCACATCAATGTAAGTCTTTTACCATTTTTAATTCTGACTGAAATGCAGTTAGATTTCCTTTGAAAACAGCTGATATTTAACTCTGAACATTAAAAGCAAAATCAGAAAAATCTTATTCCTTCATTAATCCGTCGGAAGAAAAAAAAACACGAAATCTTGAATTAATATCGAAAACAATTTAAAACATTTTAATTGAATTTTTATTTCGGGTTAAAAAAAAAGTGTTTTAAGCCGTATTAATCATTGTTAAATTTTAAGCTTCTTTGTCAAGAAATGAAGATAGGGTATTGAATTAAAATCCTTTTCCCCAAAAGTCTGGAAATTAGCTGGGAGCTGTATGAAACTAGCGTCAAATTTTAAGTGACATTCGCTAGAGCTATTTAATTATTTATAGGATTTCCGAGGAGTGATCACATTTCTTTGATTTCTCCATCGGGAGAGATTGCTTTGGGCGTGATTCGTAGTATTTAGTTCACACAAAGAAAAACAAAAGTTTAGACGTGAAGGAAGTAGAGGATGACAAGACTATGATGTAGAATAATGAAATGATTCAATCGTGACGGTTAAAGCCTAAAGAGAATTCACAATACTTGTAAAATACCGGCTATCATTAAGTAAATATAAAAGACTGAGATGAGAAAAAAAATAAGTGAAGAGAATGGGTATGAAAGTATAAGCGAAGAAGATGAAACCAAGATGAACGAAACGAAAACAATGAAAATTATTAAAAGGTGGAAGAAGTGAAGGACTATACGACAGATGAAACAGATGCAGAAGAAGAAGCATACACGCTCTTGTGCCAGACAATTTTTCTATTTTCCATATCTATAAGTCTACCATTCGTCCATGCCTGGTTTATTGCTACTACATATGGTATTTAAGTAAATGCTCTGTTTATAATAAACAGTATTAAATAACATTTACCGGCCTGAATATCCGAGAAATTTTCATAGAAAATATGCGTCCTCAGACCAGATTCGAACCTGTACCCTATACGGAACCGTCATATAGCCTAAACGTGTCGAATTTACATTTGATAAGCCTAAGTTTAACTATATATATATATATATATATATATATATATATATATATATATATATATATATATATATATATATATATATATATATATATATATATATATATATATATATATATATATATATATATATATATATATATATATATATAAGTGAACATAGATGTCAACACTTAGAGGCGACAGTCTGTTTCATGCAAGATGAAATCGTCAGGCCTGTTCACCTTTATATTTACACACGCTCTATCTCTGATATAGCACAAGACTATATTTCTTAAGACTATATTTCTTCATAATTCTAAGCGATATAATTGGTTGACGATCGTGAGTGCGTTAAACGAATAATCACTCAAGCTCGTCCTCGTTTAGTGTTGACGTTGTGAAGCTTTTTCTTTGGTCCGTTTGGATAGTATAGCCGTAGTGCCTTTTATTTTACTGAGTAAGTAGATGTTTGCCTTGAGGTCATTTTTCATTTTCTTTCCTTGTTCGGTATTTTTTTTCTCGATATTGAAATTTTGGGCTAGTTGTTTTTTGATCGCAACATCATTGTTGGATTCATTAGTACGTACGTATATATATATATATATATATATATATATATATATATATATATATATATATATATATATATATATATATATACAGGTTAAGATGGTTAAATTGTCGCCATTTTATATTTTTAATTTCGCGCATGCGTGTTGTTGATTTTTTAATTTTATCGACTAAACAGTATAGTAGGGTGAGTTGGGCATCGTTTGTGAGAAAAAAAGCACCATGATGCAATTCACTCAGCGAAAAATTTGGAAACGGCATGCTGTACTGCTTGGCATTCGTGCCGGCCGGTCGAATACGAACATTTCAGTGTATTTGGGCGTCAATCTCGGGATGGTACAGTGGGTTCTGAAAGAGTTCGATGAGTTTAATGGTGTTTGGAATGATCACTATTGATGGTGTCGTTCTGTCTCCACTCATCCCGTGCCTTGAGGAGGTAGTGTCGCCCTGAATCTAGTGGGTGGCTACCAGAAGACCCTATGCCTGGCAAGAGGACTCCGCACCATTCCACACAAACATTAGAACCCAGTCAAGGCTGTCAGACAAATTCTGCGACCATTTCACCTCTTCCATCTGATCATCTAACTCCCCAGATTGAAACCCCCTTGATTATTATGTGTGGGGCGCAGTCGAAAGAGAGACCAACTCCTTGTAACTCCAAAGATGAACTGAAGGCAAGGATTATGGCAGCATTCACTAACAAACAAGGAGATCGTCCAGAATTTGCAGAATATTCCGAAGTGGTCTGGAGGCCGTGGTTGAAGCCAATGGCAATTTTATTGAATAAATTTCCTCTTTAGTGTTTCAAGATGTTTTTGTATAATTATGGTAAATATATCTGTTAAAATGTAAAGTCTGTTTCATTTTTTATCTTTTCTTCATTTAGACGACAAATTATCTATCGCACCATATATATATATATATATATATATATATATATATATATATATATATATATATTTATGTGTGTGTGCGTGTGTCAACGATCACTTTATTATGTATAATCTTTTAGCATCGGGTTGGAAACAATTTTATCCTGAGATCCGCCTAAGTTATTCTGGGCATGGGGGCCATGATGTTCTGGAAGAACTCTTTCAAAATTTGTGTCTCTTCTTCTTCATTACAGCATTACATAATTTTTCTTGATTGTTTTTTTGCTTATTCAAACATCGGATCTCCATTTCAACCAAATCATAAAACCACTTCAGATATGGCTACTGCAGGGGCCAATTTAACGGCGCAGACTCAAATGGTCTGTTCATGGTTCCAATCCATTACTGATTATATCTGCGACACCGTGCGTCCCCTTGCTAGATATCGCCAGCTGTAGATTCCGTCACTGCATTTAAGACGTGAAAATGCATCAATGATTCATCCGAAGGAAAGAAAATAATGTTGAGGTTATACATTCTGGCGTTTATTTTGGCGGGAGTGCTTTATTTATTTATTTGGGATGATTTAATTTACTTGTTTTTCGTTTTCATTTTGTATTATTTATTCTTTTCGGTTTTTGATGTTTTATTGACGTAGTAAAAAATGGAGGGGATTTTGCTTAGGTCGCTTGTTTAATAGTTTGTTTTCGTCTGGGAAGATAAAGCTATTCGAACAATATATATATATATATATTTGTGTATTTAGGCAGCAATCTTTCTTTCATGCACATTTCATTAAAACGAATGACAAGGTGCTTTTATTTAGTTTTTTATACAATTTCTCATGCGATCTAATAATGTTTTTCTCTTCGGATGAAAATTATATAAAAACTTTCCGAATGTTATTTTTATCCGATTCTAGTTCTAACAGTTAAAATATAATCCTTGAAAATGGCTAAATGTATAGCCGAAAGCGCTCGGATAAAAAGAACATTCGGACAGTTTTTATATAATTTATCATCCGAAAAGAAAAACATTATTAGATCGCATGAGAAATTGTATAAACTAAATAAAAGCACCTTGTCAGTTGTTTTTAATGAAATGTGCATATATATATATATATATATATATATATTATGAAATTAATTAAATAGATTCTTAGTGTTTTTTTCAATGATGTCTGTGATTTCATAATCCAGATGAGAACTACTTTTTATATTCTTATCTTCACGTTTTTGTTTGTATTTGCTTTCTGCTGAAAGAGAAACGGAAAGTGAAATTGAAAGTCTAAAGCAAAACAAGGCCAAAGTGAAAATGAAGAGAGCTGTGCTTATGTTTGACGAAATCTTTAAGAAGTTCGACTTCAGATCAGGTTGTTTCGATACCCGAAGTGTATAAAGCGTTCTTAACTTTTTAGACTGAATCGATCAAAGAGGTTTTTCTGCAAAGCGACCATTCCTCATACTCTTGTAAATGTCACGTGTTAATCACCATCTTTCATAACACGGTGAAGCATGTCATATCCTTTGGCAAACATTCCGTTCTAAGGAAATGGAATATCGGTCTATCTCACACTTTTTCGTTCTTTTCTTTCTTCTTCTTATTATTATAACGCCAATTCCATTTTTTTAAAATTTCTGGTTTTTGTTTCTCTTTTATTTTTATTTTTTCTTTCTGGTATTACTTTCTTTTTTTCTTTTCTTTATCTTTCGATGTTTCATTGTTCATTCTTTCCTTCTTTTTTTCCCTCTTTTTATCTCTTTTCTTCTTTTCTCTTTGGTTTTCTACTTATTCCTTTCTTATTCTTTCTTCTTTTCACACCCACTTTGATCTTCTGTCCTTTCTTACTTCTTTCTCAATATTTTCCTTTCTTTTTTCCTTTCTTTTTTCCTTTCTTTTTTCTTTTTTCCTGTGATCTGCCTACTTTCTTTTTCTCTTTCAACTTTCCTTTCTTTTATATCATTTCCGCCACACAATCATGCATTTCTTTCTTCCCCCCTCTAAACTTGTTTGCTTTTAATTTTGCACCTGTTTGCTTCATTCTTTATTGCATTTAATTTTTTTCTTTTGTTTATCTTTTTATTCTGTTCGTTTTCCATTTCATTTCACCTCTTTCCGTATTCGTCATAATCTTTTTTCCTTGTTTCTATAGACTGGCCTTAAGCCTTTGCTTTTTCCACCATTTTGCAAAAACCTCTGACTCAACTTCTTTAGACGAGACAGCGGGAAATATCAATCGCGACTAAAGCCATTGTCGTCTTGGGATCAAATGAGAACAGATCAAAAGAGAGACAGATAGATACAAATGTATGTCTGCAATTTCTGTGAACGCAAACAATAATTCACATATAGGTATTGATATACTATAAAATACATCCAATTTGCCACACGTGTACGCTATTTCCCCCTTTTCCATTTCTCAAATAGAAATCTATAAAAACAAATAAAAGTCTCGTATGAAATTGGAATGTTGATCGCTTAAGTAACGAATATTGATCTGTATCTACTCATCAACATCTCTCTTTCCTCTCTCTCTTTATATATATATATATATATATATATATATATATATATATATATATATATATATATATATATGCGTGTGTATATATATATATATATGTATATATATATATACCACATGTTCAAAGTTTGAAGCCATCCCCAGAATTAGCGTGGGATGAACTTGACTACAGAGTGAAAATAAAATGAAAAAGATCTCTCAGTCATTGAAAAAAGAATGGAATTAATTATCAAACTTGTACTTTGAAAGACTTTTGCAACGAATGCAAACATTTGTGCTGCAGTAATCTGAGCTACAATTATAGTCATTTAGATAAGACTACATATTTTGTTTAGTACGTATGTTTCTACTTCTGTTTATATGGGTCTATACACTTAGATACTTGTATTTGTGTATGTGTGTCTGTGTTTTTATATGTTGGAGTGTGAATTGATATGTTTTTATTTATACGTATATGTACGTCTGTATATATATATATATATATATATATATATATATATATATATATATATATATATATATTTAAAAAAGAATAAAAACAGACCACTTTAAGGTGCCATGTAATAATGGTGAAATAATTTATTACATGGAACCATAAAGTGGTGTGTTTTTATTTTTATTTAAATTATTAGCTCTGATTTACATTGAGCTCTCTGGATTTCATCCTCCTTGGGTCTACTCATACGTAAACTATATGTATATATATATATGTATATATATATATATATATATATATATATATATATATATATATATATATATATATATATGTATGTATGTATATGTATTTATACAAGTATATATCTGTATATATGGATGTGTGTGCATGTATCTATGTAGTTATTTATGTATGTATTTATATATTTGTGTCCGTGTATGGATTCAAGTATACCCATACAGATATTGGTATATATGTGGTTACATCTATATATATATGTATGTAATTGTGTTTTCATTTCTGTATATACGTGGATTGTTATGTTTCAGCATACGAATTTGGTTGTTATATTTTTATGTGTCTCTATGCGTATATGTTGTGTTTGTTCATTTGTATGTTTAGTTTAATTGTCTTTTTTCTTTGCTTTGTTCATAGAAAAATATCTGTTTTTCACTTATACTCTTCTTAACTTTCATTAATTAAACCCTCTTTTTATCTCTATATCTTTGCCTATATATGCAATTTTTGATTGTTGATTTGCAGTCGCTTACTTAATTCGGTTTCATTAGTGGTAAGCCTGTCTATGTCTTTATTAGTATGGGTGTGTGATTACATGTATATACTTTTATTTGTATGTATATGCTTTTAATTGTATGTATATGTGTCAAATATTTTTTCTTTGACGTGGATTTCTCTATTTCCTGTGTCGTCTGTATTTTTGCGTGTTTATATATCTGAATATATTTTACTTGTTTGTGTATTATGATGTAATTGTGTCTGTCTTGTCATATCGTCTGAATTCAGATCCCTTCAAATGTATCTAAGTTGTTACGATGTTTGAATCTCCGTTTGCCCAAACTTGTCTTTTCGATTAAAACAATAAATAAATAATAAAATATATGAATATTTTCCTCCGTTTCTCCTTCGAATTATTTTATAATATTTTAAACTTAATGCAGGTTAAATTAAAAATTTATAATTTTTATTTTTTTAAATTTTATAGTAAAATTAAAAATTAATCAGAACGATTTCTAATTTAGTCTAATATTAACATGAAGGCATTAATAATTTGATTTTAAGGATCGTTGTCCAGTTTTTTTCATTATCATATACTTGTATTTTGATTGGTCATTGTAGCTTACGTAACAATGTCCCCCCTATTGAGGGGAGTTTGTTTGGTTTTGAACTTTTTATAACTCTTTATAAGTGTTGATGCAAAATGACTCTTTCTGTAGTGATGTTATAACATGATTATATTATAATTTTTGAATAAAAAATATTTGCTCTAGTCTGCATAGAGCACTCTTTTAAGAATAGTGCTTTTGGTTGGAATTTTATTCTGTCTATACCAATCCTATGCTCATATATATATATATATATATATATATATATATATATATATATGAACAAGTTTGATTAAAAAAAACTGACAAGATCCGTTGTAAATGAACTGTCCAAATTCATATTTTGTTGCATAAATGTTTTAAAACCCGCCCCGAAATTTGTGAAATTACTTTCGGATTGTATCTTGCATTGTAATTTAACAGCACCTACCATAAATGGTAACGAAGGATTTGCGGATATATGTTTATATAGACCTCTGTGCTTGATTAGGTATGAGAAACCCACCCTCAACGTTTGTAAAAATATTTTTGATATACCATGTACATATATATATATATATATATATATATATATATATATATATATATATATATATATACAAGTGTAAAATTGGTATAGACAATATAAAATTCCAGTAACCAAAAACACTATTCTTAAAAGAGTGCTCAATACAGAGTAGAGTAAATATTATTTATTCAAAAATTATATCATAAACATCACTACAAAAATAGCCAATATGTTTCAAGACTTCTGGTGTCTTGTCAATCGCAGAATAAAGAGTTTTAAAAAGTTCAAAACCAACAAAAACTGTTAGAATGTTTTCTAATTTAGTCTAATATTAACATTAAAGCATTAATAAATTGTATCTGATGTTTGATGTCAGTTTTTTTTTTAAAATTATGTTCTATTTTAATATTAATACTGTTTCCTCTATTGATGGGTGTTTGACTGATTTTGAGCGTTTTAAAACTCTTTATTCTACAATCAACACCATCACCTGACAAGATTTAAGATTATCGCACAAAATTTCATAACTGAATCAATTGGTTAAGTTGTCAGCTTCTCATACGTCGAAACCGACGGGAGAGTCCATTATTATTATTATTATTACATATCTAGTAAGGTAATGAAGGGTTTGGTAATCCGTGTGGATAATTCCAAAGAGGATGTCATCCAGAGTGCTCAATGTAAAACCAGACCAAATATTAATGAAATAATTAAAAAAATAGACAACCTTAAGTTTCCATGACTATAATTTATTTCCCCAGAAATGGTTCATCAGGGAAAAATCTCTAGTTACAAATGAATTTGTTTTCTTTTATTTTTAATACACGTTTTTGAGGGATAGTTTTAGATTCATATAAGGTGACAGAGAGGGTTGGAGTTGGAGGTTTATGGAAAGGTCCATCTTGGAAATATATGTAGGGATGTTCTTTTTAAAAACCTTCCTTAATAATTTACTTAGGTTATCATATGTTGGCCTTTTCACGGTGAAACTTGAAATTCACATAATTTGAAATATACATACATATATATATATATATATATATATATATAAATATATATATATATATATATATATATATATATATATAAGCTCGCAAAATAACTTTTTCTATTTATTTCGAATGAAACGGCACATAACACAAGGTACATCAAAAGGATGGGTAGATAAAATTGCCAACTCCGACACCATATTTCACCATACACCCTTCCATTTTCTTGAATCATTTCACCGCAAGCAAGGCATTAAAGCCACTAAAACCCAAGAGGTTGGTGCGTATGAAAGAATATGAAAAAAAAAGTAAAACATTAAGGAGAGAGAACAGTGAACGAACAGGAATTTTTTTTTTAAAAAGGAAGATAATTGCATTTAAATTAATGAAGATCAAAGTTAACTGGAAAGGATGAGTTTAGGTGAGAGGGACGCTCTGCAGAGCAATAGTCATGAAAATATTTATCGAAAAGGTACAGTGAAGATACAGAAGAGCGATGGGAAGATGACTGAATACGAGACGCCAGGTCAGAAGCGATATTATGGCACATTCTTCTTTGAATTTTGCCAAGGTTTCTAAATACATAGCAGAAAACCCAGACCAGATGCCACAATATTCAATGCATGCATGAACTGTACACTTGTAAACGACTCAGGTAAAAATTCATTGGATGAGAATTTGCCCAAATTCTGTATAAAAAAACAAAAACATGACAAACTTTTTCAGATACAGAAAGACATAACCAAATGCTTTATGGTGCTCACAGCATCTTTTTTATTTTCTGTAAATATTCATATCAATATGGCCGGCTGAAGAAATTCAATGACGTACTTGTTTCGTACACATTTTGTTACCAACTCATATCTTGCCACCCTATCGCTGAGTTCGTATCTATCAGAAGACAAGAAATCAAGGGAAGATTCACCAACGCCCGTATTTGAATGTCTTGAGTTAACATAATTAAATAAAATTAGGGACACTAGTTTCTGAGAGATGCACGCATATATATATATATATATATATATATATATATATATATATATATAAATATAGGTAACTATACTCGTGTCGAAAAACCTTCGAACTCTTGATTTAACAACGACCCTGACGATCTGCCTAAGTGAAACCTTGGTAGGTGTGTCTGGCTCATTAGGTTTGACTATATATATATATATATATATATATATATATATATATATATATATATACAGGGGATGGTAAAAAATTATCTGGTCGGCTCATTTCCCAAGATTTGACAAAATGACAAAAGATCATAAATTATATATACTGCCTCTGTTGCTTTACATTATGAGGCACAACTCTAATTATGGCAAGTAGTGGTCTAAACAGACCTCACAGGACTCCGTAATTGATTTTCTTCTTATATATATATATATAAGAAGAAAATCAATTACGGATATATATATATATATATATATATATATATATATATATATATATATATATATATATATAAAGGGAAGAAGTTATAGTTGTTACAACGAGAGAAAAGTGTATATATTAAAAAGAGAGAAACTGGTTGTAATGTGGATTTTGAAGAAAAAAATGCTTTATTTTCCATAATTTAGCTACACAGGTTTCCGGTGTCACGACCTTCATCAGGCAAAGAGTTGATATTTCCAAAAAAGTATTAAAAGGAATTTATTTTTCTTGTATTTGTAGGTAAAATAATTTTTTGTTTGATATATTGTCATAATTTTAAATTCACCTCGTTACATTTAATCAAGTGTGTGCATGTGTGTGTGTATGTATGTGTGTGTATATATATGTGTATACTAATTCTTCATAATAAGACAGTATCTATGTATGGAGAGGGAATATATAGCTGACAAAAACACAAAAAATGAAAATACATAAGAATACAGATATCTTTCTAACGCTTTCTCGGACCATTCTTAATTGTTTTATTACCCTTTATACAGAAGAACTTTTACACTGCCAGTTCAAGGAAGACATTTGTGTCACTAACACAAAAAGAGAATGTTTAACATCGAAGAACAAGAGTAAAATTAATTCCTTTTAATATGCAGAGATATACACTCTTTGCCTGATGAACGTCGCGAGACGGGAAACGCGTGTAGCCAAATTTTTGAAAACAAAGCATAATATATTCTTTTAAATATCCCATATTACAACCAAAAAACGTTTGATGTTTCTTTTTAATATATATATATATATATAATTAATTCGGAAATTATAACATAAATATGTTATAAAATCACTACAAAAATAGCCATTTTGTTTCAACACATCTGGTGTCTCATGGTGTTGAATGTATAATAAAGTGTTTTAAAATGTTCAAATCAATTAAACACCCCCTTACTGTTACATAAGCTGCACTGACCAATCAAAATACAAGTATATGAGAATTCAAAAAACTTGACAGCCAACATTGCTTACAATAATTAATGCTTTAATGTTAGGGTTAGAGTAAAATAGAAATCATTGATATTAGATTTTATTATAAAATTGAGAGTTAATAATGACCAATTTTAAATTTAATCTGTATTAAGGTTAAAATATTACAAAATTATGTAAAGAAGAAACTGAGGGGAAATACATGTTTTATTTATTTTGTTTTTATTGAAAGGCCACAAACTCACTTAGAATAAACGTTAAAAACTAATGTTGCTCTAAGTTTCGTTATAACTAAGATACATTGGAAGTAATGATATGGGCAGAGGACGGTGAAATCTTGCAAGAGACAATACGTAAGATTATAATACACAAACACGTAGATATATTTAAATATATAAACACGCAAAAAAGCGAACGAAACAGGAAATAGGTGTATACGACCCTTAAAATACCCGACAACATATACATACAATGAAAGCGATTAATACACACATACAATGATAATGACACGCACATATACACACCAAGAAATATTCCAATTTGAATGTTTTATTAAACGAATTCAAACATACTATTAAAATATAACGTATAGAGATAAAAATGGTTGAATAGATAAAATTTAATATGGGTAGAATAGAAAAACAAATATTCATCAATGAACAACGTAAAGAAAACGACACTATAATATATAGAAATGGATAGAAAAATAAATATATACGCATACACACACATAGGAAAACATTAAATGTCATTGCAAAATGTAAGACACTTATATAAAACTAACTAATATATAAAAAAGAAAAGCCATAAACACAAATATATATATATACATTAATATCTCACATATACTTATATACGCATGAGTACACATACACGAATACAAATATATAACAATATGTAAAAAAGATACATACATACGTATCTGTA
>OZ038481.1:135721081-135771081 GCA_964036315.1 Acanthosepion esculentum | reverse complement strand
AAACCAATACATGACAAAATTAATTATGAACATAGTAGAAATTTTCTGAACTGCTTATAGTATAAGAGTTCTTTCGGAATTCCTTCGTTAAAAGTAAACAGTTTAAAAATCAAGCAAACTATAAACTCCTAACGAATTCAACGCTTAAATAAGTGACCCCTCTAACATTAAAATGTTTACAATATGGAAATTAAAAAAAAAATCACCGCTTGTGACTTATGCGCATGATCGGATCTGTTAACGGTTTAACCACAAAAGCAAATAAACAAGTATTTGTTTTAGCCATCATAACACTGAAGATATTCAATAACAAAACTGTATATATATTATTGCTACTAACCCGCATTCCTGGATCTACTAACCCGTATTACCAGTTTGTATTATTACGCTAATACATTTATTTTCCTCATCCGTTCCCGGCGTGTGTTATTCATTGATATCGGATTCATCCCGGAATCCACAACAAATTGGCGACGAGGAATTCGAACTCACACAGGAAGGAAATCGAAACAAAATTCTCTCTCGAGGAATTCGAACTCACACGGGAAGGAAAACGAAACAAATGTCTGCCTCGTTGATCACAGCAAATTGGCGACGAGTATATCGAATTCACACGGGAAAGAAAGAAAAAAGAAAAATTCCCACTCGTTGACAACAAATTGGCGACGAAGAATTCGAATGCACACGAGAAGGAAATCGAAACAAAATTCTCCCTCGTTGTCCACAACAAATTGACGACGAGGTTTTCGAACTCACATAGAAAAAAAACAAAACAAAAGTTTCCTTTGCCTTTTTTGCCAGTGTCCGCAACAACTTGGCGAAAAAAGATTTACGAGGACTAAAATACGAAAAACCGAGTTTTTTGTGAGACTTTTATCATGGAGAATTTTAAAAATATTTTAGTAGAACTTGTAAAATACCAAAATGAACAACAATTACAACTCCAGGAAAGAATGGAAGAAAAATGGCAAAAACAATTACTACAAACTCAGGAACTAATATTAAATGTAGCGGGTAACAAACAACAAAATATCGAAAAAGAGGCGACTTTTTCCCAAGACGCAGTGTGGAATACGATAGAAACATTCAATTACTCCGTAGAAGAGGATAAAAATTTCGGGGATTATTTCAGACGTTAAGAAGATATCTACAACATCGATTGTCAAAACTGGACAATCCCCAATCCTCAAAGCAAAGAAGCTACGTCTGTTGCTCAGAAAATTAGAAACTGAGGAATACATAAAATTTGTGGATTACATTTTGCCAAAAAAGACGAATGAATTAACGTTTGACGAAGCAGTTACATGTCTTACAGAGATTTTCAGTCCAAAAACGTCACTCTTTCCCAAGAGGTGGAAATGTCTTAACTTGGTAAAGGGCGAAAATGAGGACTATTCCACGTTTGCCGCAATCGTGAATAAACATTGCGACGACTTCAAGTTGGCAGAATTAACACCGGACAATTTCAAGTGTCTCATATTTGTTCAAGGGTTAGTCTCAGCAAATGATAGTGAAATGCGCAAAAGAATGCTTTCAAAACTACAAAATGAACCTGGACTAACACTACAACAATTATCAGAAGATTGCCAAAAATGCCTGAGTATAAAGAAAGACTCGAAGAACATTGAGGAGTCAGGAGTATCACATATACGTAAGTTAAACAAAAGTTTACGTTCTTTACCTTCCCGTGAAGGAAAACAAAAATTCTATAATAAGGGAAAAAGTACAACATATAGGGCAACTTATGACGAAAATCGAAGCAAATATAAGCCCCCCCCCATGTGCATGTTATCGATGTGGAGGACTACACTGGAATAACGATTGCCGTTTTGAATATAAAAACTGTCTTGTGTGTGGAAAAATGGGGGACAAGGCATCGCAATGTAGGAACAGAAAAGCTACTAGTAGGATAAGAGCTACTAGGATGCATCACGAAGACAATGCCAACATAAGGAAATATGTGGAACTTGAAATCTTAAATAAAAAGATAAAATTGCAACTAGACTCGGGTTCCGATCTAACGATAATTAACCTACAGACATGGAAAAAGCTTAACAGACCAACCATGTTACATACACAGGAAAGCGTATAAAATTCGAAGGAAAAATAATCGTAAACGTTAAATTTCACGGGAAAACAAAAAAACTCAAGATATACGTAATGAAAGATACAGAAATTCTAGTGGGTACAGACTGTATGCAAAAGTTTTTAAGGGTGCAGCTAGAATTGAATTGAAAGAAAATGTCCAACCAGTATGTAAAAAGAAGCGAAACGCGCCATTTGCTACCACAGATGAAAACAGTAAAGAGTTATACAAGGCAGTAAAGGAACTACCTGTGACCTTGCGAGAGATAAGAAAAGTAGCGAAAAAGGATGAATTTATTCAGAGGACGAAGGAAAAAATAAATAAAAACCGGTATACACCGACAGTACTCAAGAGATCATTCAAACAAGAATGGGTCTATTTCAGTAACCATATGGCTTATGAGGAACCAAATACAATAATTAACAGACTAGGAAACGTGATGTACACAAAAGGCGGAAAAATTACCCACAGAAAACATATTGACCAAATACAAATAAGACGGGTTGAAAAGCCAAGCTCATCACCCGCAGAAAATGACGAGTCGATGGAGGCGACCTTTGAAGTTTTTAAGATTCAAAGACCACAAGAAGACACAGAAATTGGAAGGACAAGCAGGAAGAGAAAATTGACAGTGCCTCTAATTGTCGACCATAAGAAAAAGGAAAAGATATTAACTCCCCCCAAAAGGGATTTAAGGAGTGGGTATTGAGGGGTCTCCCCTTTTTACACAAATGGACTCACCCGAGGTGTATATATACTACTAACAGTGAATACCCGGACAGTCTATAATAGAGGAGACGGCAATGCCTTCTCGGCCAGACGGTCGAACTCTCTGCCTCTGAGCAGAGAGGAACCCGGACGAGGCTCCACCGAAGGGCAGTCTCTCGTTCGGAGAGGTTGAGCAACCCGATCCCGTTTATACGGGTTCTACCGTGACCACCGAAAGAGAAGGCCTATTCGGTAGTGATGTGACGTCACAAAAGTAGTCCATGCAGTGAAACAGACAATAATCATAAAGTAATGAATAATTGTAAAAAAAAAAATTGGTTTTAGAAAAATTTTAAAAAATACATTGTTTTACAAAACAAATAAACAGAATTGGATTTTATACAGAACTTTATTTCATATTATTTTAAAAAAAATAACCGATAAGAAAAAAAATGTAGCTGAATGTTTTGTTAAAGGAAATTAAACATGTTAGATTTCATTAAATTTTAAAGACTGAAATTCGTTCATTATTTTATTTGTTTCAAATTTGAAAACATTTTTAAAATCATTATCAGTATTGTTTTAATTTGCATGTTTTTATCTTAATTTTATTAATTATTCTGTAAAGTTACAATATCGTAATTATTAATGATTATTATTCATATACACTCGGACAGCAACAACTCAATTATGAATTAGGAAACAAATAAACAATTAAATAAATAGACGAGCAAATTACATGTAAATGATAAATAAACGATTAAAATATAAATAAGAAACAAATAAACTAAATACATGAAAGTAAATAAATTTGATACAAAAAAGAGATTTAAAATTCAAATAATACTTATAGGAAAGTAGGTTACAGACAATTAATTTTAAGAATGAAATTCATTCATGATTTCAATTGTTTCACATTTGAACATTTTTTCTAAATCATAATCAGCATTGTTTTAATTTGCATGTTTTTATTTCAATTTTAATAATTATTCTGTGAAGTTACAATTTTTGTAATCATTAAGAGATTATTACAGTAACAACTGAATTATGAATTAGGGAACAAACAATAATTAAATAAGCAAATTATAATTAAATGATGAATAAATAAAATAATTATGATAAATAAATAAAACAATTAAACATAAACAAGAAGCAAAAACACAAACAAGAAAATACATTAGATACAAACAATAAATAGATTTAAAAATCAAATAATACTTTCAGAAAAATAGGTTACTGATAAAAAATTTAGCTGAATGAAGTTTTCTTTTTCTGCTTAACTTGTTACTTGAAATATTATTATTTTCCCTAGAACAAATATTATTTAAAAGAGCATTTGTAGAGCTCCAGACAAACATTCTTTGTATTTTTTCTATATTGTGACCCTCATCACAAGTGTCAACATAAAAAAGAACCTCATAATCTGCAAAAAACATTCAATGTTATATTATTTTTCTTTGATTTACTGAATGAAGAAAAGAATGATTTTTTATCAGCTTATCAATGACTACATAATTATTCAGAACAAAATTTATAGTTTTATCATTAGGATATAAGAGAGAACCTATATTAATCCCCTGAAAATAGCTGCTTATTTCAGGTATTTCTTCCTCATTATCTCTTACACTTCCAGATATTAAATCTTTGAAGCTATTGCAATTAATTTTCTTAAAAACTGCATTACACCAATAACTTTCTAAGTATTACAGGTAGAACTTCTCTACAATTATTTACATCATCCTCTTTAACATCAATTCTATATTTATATATATTTAACTTTTCCTCCTCTGTCACTTCATCTCAGTTTGGTTCTTGTAAACTCTTTAAATCAATTTTAATGCATTGCTGATTAAATGGTAAGTTTAATTTTAAAACTGATTGCATTCTAATAATTTTTTCACACTCAAACACTTGCGGTATCGAGATATACTGATTCCCAGTAAATTGTTGATATTGACCAAAACTTGCCTCAAGGTGATCAGTTTGAAATTTGCCTGGTAATATGTACAGCATTTTCAGTTCTTCTATGCAATACTTGGTCAGTTCTAGAAATGCATAGGTTGTATGATGCAAAGCATTGACGTTTTCCTTTGTTAATTTGCCATTTCTTCCAGAAATGCTATTCCAAGATTCTAACCAGTCACAGAATACAGAGAGAAATCTAAAATTTTCTTCATTCATTCTAGGTGGATTGCAGTATTTATTTCTAAGCCGACAACCTTTATATAGCATTTTAACATTCATTATTGTCCACCAAATATAAAATATGTTTATATATTCTGCAAAATTAGGCAAATATTTCTGTTTTCCTAAGATCAATAATCCTTGAATAGTGTATTCATTAAAAATTGGGAGAACTAAATTAGAATTTTGCCTCTCAAGATTAGTAGGAGAAAGTACCTTCGAGGTTAATTTATAACAATATTTTAAAATTGACTGAGATTCTAAGGCATGAAGTTTCTGTAAGGTAGAAAATGTGGCACTTTGGATACTATCTAATTCATGATTTCCATTATGACAAAATTTGGGGAACAGCATGCATTTATTTGCATCTTTTTGACTAAGCCAATTGTTTCTAATGCATTTTAATATATGGACTGAGTCAAAAAGGAAGAAAAGCGGTCGAGACTTTATAACTGGGGGTGGATATACAATGGAAAACTTTGGAGAACTGCAAAAGAAAGATATAGGTTTTTTATTTATAGCATTATTATCTGTTATGATTGATAATACTTGAAAGCCTATCTCCTCTAAACCAATTATTATGTTTAACTATGTCAAATAACTTCTCAGCTTTAAGACATTTAGTTAGCATAACATGCACAACATTTTATATTGTGAGAATACACTGCTAATCCTGAAAGCAAAAGCACTTGTTGCAGCTTCATTGCTGTTATCAGATAAGCCAACAATATTACCACCCTTATAATCTAAATAAGGTTTTAGATGAATTTCATCAACAAGTAAAGATGTCCTGCACTAGGAGCTTAAATTTATTTTTAATATACATAAGAAAATTGTTATCATGTTGCTCAATCAAAGGATTCATATATGTTGATAAGGTTAATCTTTTAATGGTTGAATAGCTAGGTAAAATTATATTTTTGCTGTCTCTTAACAATCTGTCCCCTTTAGGGGAGCAGTTATATAACAATGAAGAAAATATCATCATTTCTGTTGAATAATCAAGCTTATTTTGTGTCATTAAATTTAGCTGCTCATATATAAATTTGATTGCATTAATATGTTTGATTCTTCTTGCACCAATAGTAGAAATGACATTACCAATTTTAATATAAAACTCATATTTTGGGGTTCAAGTTGCTGTTGTTCTGTGTCCATTTTCTTCATGTTTTCTATCAGAATTTCAAGAGTATTTTGTGTTTAGAAAATCTTATAATCCCCTATTGAATGTACTTCCACATCTCTACAAAAAACATGTTCTGCAAAATCAGATTCAATTACAAGAGACAGATAGATTTTTGGATATGGGGATTTGATGATGCTGAATATAAGTGTCTCTTGTTGCCTAACAAAACTCCAGTAATTTCTATCAAGGAAATTTAATTTCCCTTCTAGATCATTATTATTATGGAATTTCTTCTGAGTTTTATATGCTAAGTCATCATTAATACTTTGATTTAAAGCACTTTTAAGAGCAGAATTCTCTAGTCACATTCTCCTGGAATCTGGTGACTCTCTCGAAGTAGTCAATGAAGATAAATACGAGGGACAGTTTGGGAAAATTCTAGGAATAGCACTATCATGAAGATATAAATTTTTAGGTTAACTGCAATTGTGACACCTGTCTTTTCGTCAAAAGCTGACGATTCTCTCCTTATGTCCTCCGGTCGAAAATGTAGTTCACATAAAAACTCAAAAACATTTTAAAAACCAAACCTATTTTAAATTCTTGTGAAAATCTAAGGAAATCAATCATCAAAAATCTATAAAATCTAAAAAATAATATGAAGCATTAACAATTTTAGGAAAAGTGGAGAGAATTCAAGAAAAGATTATTAGTGACGAAGCGATGTAGAAATAAGAGAATTTTTAACGTTTATTCATTTCTTTAATTTAAAATGATGAATGCAAAACATTTTTATGAATAAAACAATTCTAAAAAATTGTTAAATTATTAGAATTATTTTTATGCCTAAAAAAATTCCTTTATTAATTTATATCGAAATATTTCAGCTTTTAAAAACTTTCGCAAATTTATTTTAATGTGTTTTGTGAATTATAAAGATATAAAATTATTTTAATCCTCAAAGTTTCAATTGAGTTTAATAACTTTTTAAAACAAAGCTGTTTTAAAATGTGTTGTGAATTACAGACATAAAATTCAATTCAATTAAAGTTCCATTTAGTCACGAATAAAACCATTCTAAAAAATCGTTAAAATTATTTTTTATGTATATAAAATATTCCTTTAGAAATTCATGAATGAATTTATGTCGAAAACTTCTTTAAAGTTTATTTCTTAAAAAAATGAGATTTTAGATTTTAAAAACAACACGTACGAGAATGAATGTCTCTCTCTCTAAACTTTCTCGCTAGATTTATGTCTTATTAACTTTATGTTATGAATTACAAAGACATGGTATTAATTTTATCATTAAAGTTTCAATAAAATTTACTTATTTTTTAATACAAAAAATACTCACTCTGCTGAATTTAGTAGATAAAAATGATCTCTTCTGATTGTACGAATCAAAACATCAGATAATTCTTTATCTTTAGTTAAAGAAAATACATGTATTTTAGGGCCGTTTTTATAATTCCCTTTGCAATTTGGTACAATGCGTCTATAATGCATTGTTTTTGTTTTAAATTAATTCAATATTTAAAAGAAAATATTAATAAGTAATTTAAAAATGCCGCCGTAAAAAATCTGCTACACAAAACAAACGACACGCTTCTTGAAAGTCGGACTCTATATGATGACGTCACTCTTCTCAACAACGAAATGAAACAGGCCTTGTCTATCGGTGGTCACGGTTCTACGGGCATTTTTTGGCCGAGCCGACGGTCTCGGGAACTCACATTAAACTCGGCCTTGTGCCACAATATCCCTCCTGAGGGGGCAGTAAATACTGTCTGTAATAGAGGGGGGTAGCACAAGAGTGACAGTCAGCGAGCGCGTAGACTCAGTAAGGAGTCATACAGCGATACTTCAATACCAAAACTGTATATATATTAGTGCTACTAACCCGCATTCCTGGATCTAATAACAAGTATTACCAGTTTGTATTATTACGTTAATACATTTATTTTCTTTATCCATTCCTGGCGTTTGTTATTCATTGATATCGGATTCATCCCGGAATCCACAACACTCACAGACCCTCCAGCAGACGGAAGGAACGTAGAAAATGGGTTGCTGACACTTAATGTGGACGGCTTCGGATACTCTAAGATGACGTATAGATCGAGCACTCTGTAAGACCGAAAACCACGTGTCTTCGTACTCAGCAGCACAGGCATTATTGTCCAGCAAGTGTTGCCCTATTGCAGACTCATAGACTGACTGAGTTGTTCTTCTTATAGGCTGACTGGAACTACCTACACGCACAAAAGCAGGAACATGCTGCGCCACCCGCGTCTCCAACCTAAGATTGGTACGTCCTATATATACCGCGTCGCAACGGCATTTAAATTTATACATAACAGAACTTTTATAGAAATAGGACAGCCTATCTTTAGAAAAGGAAGGAAGCAGGGGTCTAGTATGGAAAACCGTGCGCATTGCAGGTTGACGAAATGGACGCCGAAACCCTGTCTGACAATAACTGAGATTTCCTACCAAGCCAAGGTAATTTTAAATAAACAGGACACTGGCCAGGACCAAATACCACAGGCTCCCTAAATCGCCTGATTTTGTTATCAATCACACGCCTGACAACATTGATGGGATAACCGTTACTTTCGAAAATATCTCGAATCTTAGTTAATTGACCATCTAACATTTCAGGGGAACAAATCATGACTGCACGGTGGACCCAGGTCGAAATCAGACCAATTTTGCGAGACTTGGGAACAAATGAGTTCCAACTCGTATAAATGTGGGCTTACGGAAAACATTAGTGACGAAAGCCCCATCCTTGCGCTCAACAAGGACATCTAAAATGGAGAGCTCTATGTTCTTCAATCTTCATTGTAAACTTGAGGGATGGGTGGAGAAAATTAAGTTGAGCTAAAAAGTTTGTGGCGTCTGTGGAAGAGTCAAAGATGGAACAAGTATCGTCCACATATCTCATATAGACATAGGGTTTATGAACTTTATCAAATAAAATTCGTTCATAATATCCCACGAAAATATTGGCTAGCACCGGACCTAAAGGGCTGCCCATCGCAATCCCATCCGTTTGGATATACATCGCCCATCGAAGCTGAACTCCACACCTTCTGTAGCCAAACGCATGATTTCCAAAAATACTTCTTCAGGGATGCTCGAAGGACCCAAATTGCCCCTATACAGAATGTCGTCACAGATGCCAACAGTCTCAAGTAATGGAACATTAGTAAACAAACTGACAATATTGAATGATACCATCAATTTGTCTTCAGACCCAATATCCAAACTCCTTATAATACTAGAAAACAAAAAGGACTCTGAAATATTGTAGTCAGAAAAAATCTTTGAGACGGGCTGGAGTAATTCAGCTAACCATTTAACCAATTCATGTTGTACGGATCCCACCATAGATAAAATAAGTCTAAGTGGGATACCCTCTTTATGTACTTTAGGAAGGCCGTACATACGTGGACGTTGCGAGCCTGTCGGTCTCACCCTGTTGTAAACCTCTTTAGAGATGAGATTAGCCTTAAGTACTGATAATAACCATCATTGTGTCCTCGCTTCCACATTGCTATATATATATATATATATATATATATATATATATATATATATATATATATAATGTCGACTACGCTCAGGAAAAGTTGTTTCAATAACCAACAGCCCACCACCGGTGAGCATTATACTGCAAACATCCTGACCTGAACTTAATAAATTTACTGGAGAGAGCTCATAATCTGTCATAAATAGAAGTTAGGCCAGCGGCAGTACGTTCCAACTCTCAGTCACGATGACTTGTAAATTTGTGCTATCACAACTATCGACGGTTACCTAATTTAACTCACAAGTCTTGATCAAGACGTGGTATGGCATTCAGGTTTTTTGATTTTTCACGCTGTGATTGGCTCTCAAAACTGATAAAACTATGAACTAACCTTCCTGACAAATCGACCATGGTAAGATTCGTTTATATATATATATATATATATATATATATATATATATATATATATGTGTGTGTGTGTGTGTGTGTGTGTGTGTGTAAATAAATATATATATATGTATGTGTGTGTGTGTGTCTGTGTCTGTGTGGAGTTAGCCTTCAAGACAGACCATTCAATGTAGACATTAACAGGTGTAATATTAAAGGAATCGAAAAGTGGTGGTACTTGCTTGGAAAAAACTTGGGTATTTCGTCTTGTAGTAAAACAAACCAATACCCAACGGAAAATAAAGAATAACAAAAGAAAGAAACAAGAACATGAAACTAAGGCGAAAACAATCATCCAGTGTTCAAGCTAAGAGTCCAAAGAAAAAAAACTCTAAAACGAGTAAAGGCAACTAAGTATAGTGCTCAATACAGCAACGTAAAGATAAAGCTAAGAAGCCAGGCAAACCTAACTACGTTTCACTTAAACGGATCGTCAGCATTACACTGATGATCCGTTTAAGCAAAACCTAGGTAGGTATAACTGGCTCCTTAGGTTTAACTTATATATATATATATATATATATATATATATATATATATATATATATATATATATATATGCAAGTTTCATTAAAAACGACAAGAAGGATTACTGCCTAAATATACAACTATATATATATATATATATATATATATATATAAAGATATTGTCATCCACATACAGACTGTTTCGCTGTATCACAGCTCATCAGTGTGGCTAGACGTCCGGTTGTCTCTGGCTAGAATCGAAAACCGGCTGAATTCGCGTCAGTCGGAAATTTTACCCTGAAGCCGTTGGCGCACGGCAGAGAAGAAGGTGAATTTAAGCGTATTTATTTTTATATAAACACACAGTGACTGAGAGAACTCGATTCGATTTACCGAAGAGTCTTGCATTATTAGTCGTAATAGTCACTGTTTACAAACCCACACATCCTCCCCAGAGAGCTCAACCGAAATATATTTTTCAGGAGCATATATATATATATATATATATATATATATATATATATATATATATATATATATATATATATATATATATCAAGTTTCGTTGTCCTGTTATTACCTGAATGTAAAAAAGACATATCTATTTCCATACTTGAGGATGATTGTATGAACAATCGAAAGCTTGTATTAAAAAAAGACCTTATACAACTGGAATTTATAAACAGGGATCATAACATTCATCACCGGGTTCGAGGTTAATGTATTTTATTAAAAATTGTTTGCGAGAGTGATTCTTGCCATTTATATCATTAACTTCACGATCTGCTTTTTGTATGAATGATTCATGTAATATATATATATATATATATATATATATATATATATATATGTATATATATATTCAGTTGCATAGATATGAGTTTGTGAACCTGGGTTTTATGCTTTTGCGATCATCAGACAAACTGGATTATTATTTAAAAAATCGGTCTATTTATGCTTGTTTGGTGGGGGTGTGAAATTTTCCTCTCTGTCCGTTTGAAACAATTCATACATTCAGTTAAAAGTAAAAAATAAAATTCATCCTGGATAATAGCTAAAAGTATAGCCGAAAGCGCTTGGAAATATTAAAAGTTTGGACAATTTTTATATAATTTATGTCCTGAAAATAAAACAATTAAAAGAACCCATGAAAATTGTATAGAAATTAGGCACAGCACCTTGCCAGTCATTTTTAATGGAACTTGCATATTCAGGTTGTCACAAAAGATTGGCATCATTTTAAAAGGAATTATCTTAAAAACTACTCATAAGTTTATTATGGGTTCGATTTTATAAGTGTTCAATATTTGCACCGTCTGTGACACGGCACACGTTAAGTCGGTAGTTAAGCTCTTGCCAAACACGCTGTAGCATGTCTCCGGTAACATTACCCAGTGCGGAAGTGATTCTCTGATTCAGTTCAATAATGCTAGCAGTACATTATTTACATTATTTGGACTATTGTCTTCATCTTTGTCACGATATTTATTACAACGTTTCAGCCGTTGTACGCTCCGGCCTTCTTCAGGTGGTTGAAATGTAATACTGAACCCTTTATTTCTCTCACGAGAGTAGACTGTTCTAGTTCCACGTGCCATGTGTCCTCAAGGACACATGGCACTGTGGATAAAGGCGTTAGACCCAGTGACAGGACGCCAAGAGCGTGAGTTCAATACCTGGCCCTGGCAGTGGAGAACTTTCAGAGGGAAATTAACAGGAGGTAACTGATAACTGACATCCATTAAACATGGCACGTGGAACTAGAACAGTCTACCCCTGTGAGCGAAATAAAGAGTTTAGTTCGACATTCCAACCACCTGAAAAAGGCCGGTGCGTACAACGGCCGAAACGTTGTAATAAATATGGCGACAAAGATGAGGACCATAGTCTGAATAATGTAAATAATGTACATAATACATCATCTCATAAATATAGACAAATGCTATCAGTAATAGGGGTACCTAGACCAGTCCCTTCACATATCCAATCACACGGGGACAGGTCCGGTGACCGCGGTGGCAATTTTATCAGAAAACTGTCTTCATCTCCACCACGCCCAATACATCTCTCTGGCAGATTCATTAAATAAAAAATCTTGATCTGTTTTTTATATATTCTCTGAAATTTGAGGATATTTCAACAAGAATTGCCAAAATTATTGGCCTGGGAAATGATGTCAACTTTTTGGGAAACACTGTATATATATATATATATATATATATATATATATATCTATATCTATCTATCTATCTATCTATATATATATATATATATATATATATATTATTCGAATTCTATAGTGCATAAACTTGTAGACAATTTCTAATTTATGAGACACGTTCGTAAATGTATAAAGTGGGATAAACTAAATTATAGAACCGTTTTTTTTCTCTTTTCATTAAAGTTTCTTTTTTTTTTTACAAAATAACGATTATTGTCCAAATTAAAAGAACACAATGTTAAATGCATCAACTGAAGTAACTCTTTACCCATAGTGATACGGCTGTACGCCATATCTCCGCACTACTTGATAACACTAAGCGGCAACATGTCATATGACCTGTTATAACCGCCAAAATTGGCGCGCAATTTGATTTCTTTTTGTACATTCAGTTGCAACAAATAAAGTCGTGTGTAGCACACGTGTATATATTTTCTCTCCCAAATTATATCTTGTTCATTATTAACACTAGAAATCATTCTGCCCGTTTGAAATTAACAGTTTAAGGACCCATATATGCAGCCGATAATAACGAACAGATTAATGATATGACTCATAGATTAATGTTTCAAGATGAAAGAAAATAGGAGTTGTTGGAGATGAAATTCCTTGGCTATATGAGAACTCAAAAACTGTGCAATATCATTACCCCAGGGATTGATGATGAAATAAACCACAACAAAAACTCTGAGGCATTTGAAGTATTGGTAAAGTACCTCGGTGATAGTAGTACTAATTATCCCTGATGTAAATAATGACGGTAGAAAGGTTCAAAATATGTGAAGGGAACATTATTTGCCACGTGGAAAGCCAAGTGTTATTGCTTTATATAATGATTTGACTTCGTTACAGGAAAAGTCAGGACGAGACCATGACAGACTATGCGATACGAGCTGTGAACGCAGCTTTTTAATGAATACGGAAGAAACAATAAGTGGTGGTTTACTTATAACTATGACTATAAAAGGTCTACCGAGTGAATATAAAACATTCACCACGGCAATAAAACATAGAAACCCCTACGACGTTGCAAAATATCAAAACACCTTAAAAAATTTTGAAGAGACAGAGAAAATTCAAGCCGACATTCCCAACGCAGTAATGAATGAGAAAGAAAGAAAATACAGCAGCCGGCCAACAACAACATCAATACGAAATGATTTAAGCAAAACCAGATTTAATGGATCTTGTTTCTCTTTCGGAGAAGTCAGAACTGATCAGACATATGCGTACTCACCCTTGAGAGAAACAAGATTCTTGTGAATTTTGGCGATCTGCATTTTCAGTCAAGATAGAATGCCAGCAAAAACAAATTTATTGCTTTATATACTGAATTGACTTCGTTGCAGAAAAGGTCGGACGAATCCATTACAGACGACATGATACGAGCTGAGAACACAGCTACGGACATTTTGAAAGAATGCTTGAGAAACGATGAGGAATTGCTTATAGTTATGAATATAATGGGTCGACCAAGTGAATATAAAAAATTCACAACAACAACAACAACAACAACAACAATAATAATAATAATAATAATAATAATAATATGACGTTCAAAATTTCAAAAGAGCCTTAAGAAATTTTGAAGAGACAGAGAAAACCCAAGGCGACATTCCTAATGCAGTACTAAGTGTGAAAGAAAAGAAAATACTGTAGTCAGTCAAGAATAACGTCAGTACCAAAAGAATTCAACAAAACGAGATATAATGGATCATTTATTTCTTGCGGAAAATACGGACATAAATCTGAAAATTGTAAAAGTCATACACGCTGGTGTAAAAATTGTAAAATCATATCACATGACTGAAAGTTTTGCAGAAGCTCACAGGACGAACACTCACACACAGAGGAGATTTTGATAAAAAAAAACGTATGAGATAAGCACAATTCTTATATTTTTCTGTTAATACCACTTGTGGTTCTTTCTATTTTAATTTGTTAGTGGATTGCGGCGTTACAACCCATAATTTCAAAGATGAATCTATGTTTATTAATTTTGATAATGATTGACATTCTTCCCGCCATATTGTAGAACTAGGAGATTGTAGTAGATATAATAATTTGGCGCTCAAAAGGGGAGTTGCTTGTATTGAAATGACTGATTGAAATGGAAAGTTCCATAGAAATATTCTAAAAGATGTATTGTATATTCCTTCTTTTAATAATGATATCTTCTCTGTGCGGGTGGTGACAGAAAACTGTGATAATGTAGAATTTAAAGCTAACTCTGGAATACTTAATAAAGAAAAGAAAATTAAAATCTATGAGAAAGAAAAACTGTATTATTTAAATAATGTAATTTCTCCGAAGAAAGTTAAGTATTCATTAAAAGATTGCCAGAATATAGGGGGCCATTGTAATTTTAACGATATTTTAAAATTAGAAGAAAATGTATAAAGGAATGAAAATTGCTGATAAAAATAAATTTAATTGTGAAATTTGCCCACAAATAAAGATGTCCCAATCAAGAAATAAATTACCTGACAGACTTGCACCTAAGAACTAGTACATATTGATCTTGCAGGGCCAATAGACCCCATAGCAAAAGACGATTTTAAATATCTATTTCAATGTATAGATGATTATTCTGGCGCCTTATATATTAAAAATAGAAAATGACGCGGTAAAAGCTTTTGAAAAATTTATGGCTGATATTGCAACTTATGGCAATATAAAATACCTTAGAAGCGACCAGGGAACTGAATTCACTTTGGAAGCTTTTGAGTCATTATTAATTAAAAATAAATTTAGCCACCAAAAGTACTCATTCTATTTGCCACATCAAAATGGCACAATTGAAAGAGCGTGTTGCGCAATTTTTGAAATGGCCAGATGCATATTAAAACATGCTAAACTTCCTAAATATATATGGTCATAAGCAGTTATGTCTTCAAAATATATTCGTAACAAGTGTTACAATAATCGTATAAAAACTACGCTGTATGAAATTTGTACTGGTACTAAACCAAACATTTCTAACATTCATTTATTTGGGAGCATTTGCTATGCGTATATACAAAACGATAACAAATTAAATGATCGAAGTGAGAAGGACATATTTGTCGGATACGATGAAATTAGTCTCGCTTATTTGGTATAATTTCCCGAAAATGAAATAAGAAGCGTTAGGATAGTAAAATCCATTGATAAATTTAGTGAAGAATATTCAAACCTCTGTTAATATGATTAACAAATTAATATTTAATTACCTAAAGAGCAAATAGAAGTAATTGAAAATAGTGAAAGAATTAAAAGAAGACCGAAACATTTAAGTGATTATTTCGTTATTGAAGAAGCAAATGATATATTGAATTATACGATAGATTACTGCTATCACATTAAGGACGTACTGAGATCGTACGAGGAGGCGATAAAGTCTGGACAGTAAAATGGAAAGTAGCAACGAAAGAAGAAATGGATTATTTTAAAAGAAAATGTAACGTTTGTATTAACACAATTACTTCCAAATAAAATATTAATACCCGCACGGAGGGTATATGCTATTAAAACAGACCAAAACCACAAAGAAATTTATAAAGTTAGTTTTCGTAATAAAAGGTTGTTCTCACAGACTATACGTTAACTATCTAGAAATATTTTTACCAACAGAAAGATAACCTCGAAAAGAATGTTAATTCAAATTGCAACACAGCATAACTTAATAGTACGTCAACTAGATGTTAAGTGAGACCCTATCACAACGCACCAGTTTATTGTGAGTTATGCATCGAGCATCAACAGGTTTCGAGAGTGAAAATAAAAATAGTGAAGTGAGATTAGTTTACAAGTTAAAGAAATGTTGATATGACTTGAAACAAAGCGGCCCTAACCAGAATAAATTATTACACAGATATTTAATTGAACAAGGATTTTGTCAATCGCTATCGGACCTTTCCACTTAAACTAAGTATAAGGATAAATATACAATTATCATTGTATGGGTGGATGATATCTTAATAGCGCCGGACTATAATGAAACGATGATATATACTAAAAATATCTTTAAACATTAATTTAAAATGAAGGACCAAAAGGTAAAGTTAAATATTATTTATGTACGGAATATATCCATGGAGACTATCTTGTATGTATGAACCAAAAGCACTCCAAAGGTTACTGGAAAAATTTGAAATACAAGATTGCAAACTTAAATACACACCTTGTGACAGCAATATTAAGATATGTAGTGAAGCAAGTAAAATTAACTGACGAAAAATTGTATAGGGAAATTGTTGGAAGCCTAATATATGCAATGACTGCAAATAGGCCAGATTTAAGTTTTATAGTAACAAAATTGTTGCAAGACTAATCTATGCAATGTTAGCAACTAGGCCAGATTATGTTTTATAGTAACAAAATTGTTGGAAGCCTAATATATGCAATGACTGCAACTAAGCCAGATTTATGCTTTATAGCAACAAAATTGTTGGAAGCCTAATATATGCAATGACTGCAACTAAGCCAGATTTATGCTTTATAGCAACAAAATTGTCACAACTTTTGAGTAAATCATACGTGAAGCATATGATGTTAGTAACAGATGTTTTAAGATATATAAAGGGTAAAATAGACCAACAATTAGTATTTAAACCCAACGAAAGCACTCTAAACCTGACAGGATTTTGTGACGCAGATTGGCCGAACTCAGAAGACAGATAGTGCATAACTGGACACGGCTTTTGGATCACAGATGAAAGTCCACTAATTTCGTGGAAATCACGAAAACAATCTACATTTGCTCTATGCACGTGTGATACATAATATATGTCTATTATTACAGCAACGCAGCAGGGGAAATATCTAAAAGCTCTTATAAAGGATAATATGCTAAATAAAGAAATAAACACATTTACACTATATGTTGGGAGTCAAAATGCCATAGATTTAGTAAAATATCCCATACATCACCATAGATCGAAATTAATGAACAGATCTAAAAAAAGAAACATTTTTGCATTTATTGATAGGATTTTGAATTGCATTCTTGTGAGAAAAGAAAGTGACGAGCCCAATACGCACAAAAAAAAAAATGGAACAAAACTTTAAATAATCTTATATCTATTTGACGCTGTGTAATAACAACAAAGTTGCAACACACTTTATATTATCAAAACAAAAGTTTTAAATGTTAAAAGTGTTAAAAAAATTGTTTATTTTTAATATACTTAATAAAATATTGTCAAATAAAATATTGTCAAAATATTGTCAAATAATAATAAAATATTGTCAAATAATAATAAAATATTGTCAAATGTGAAAATCGTTAAAAATTGTTTATTTTTTAATATACTTAATAAAATATTGTCAAATAAAATATTGTCAAATAAAATATTGTCAAATAAAATATTGTCAAAATATTGTCAAATAATAATAAAATATTGTCAAATAATAATAAAATATTGTCAATCGTGAAAATCGTTAAAAGATTGTTTATTTTTTAATATACTTAATAAAATATTGTCAAATTGTGTTTGACAAGGGAAAGGGAGCAAACCCTTTTGATTTAAATATAGTTTTTGATTTGGAGATGGTGTGTTAATGTATCAACTGAAGTAGACTATTTACTAAAATAGTTGTATCTATGAAAATAACGTATAAAGAAATAACACACACACCCACACACACACACAAACACACACACACACACACACACACACACATATATATATATATATATATATATATATATATATATATATATATATATATATATATATATATATATAGTGAGGGACAGGAAGAGAGAGAGAAAGAGAGAGAGAGTAACAGAAGAAATGAAGAGAGCCAAAAAGTGATTACCGAGCAAGTCAGTACAAATTCGGAATTATATATATATATATATATATATATATATATATATATATATATATATATATATATACCCACACATATATGTATATAATCAAAGATATTAAAAAGAAAAATATATATTTTTTCATTTTGAAAAAATAGAAAACGTTTATTCAACAAAACCATCCATACGTATGCCTGTATGCAGCCCCAGAGGGCATTTTATTCCCGGATGAGTTGATTCCAGATCATGTTGTTCATCACGTAAATGATGGAGGCATTCAACAAGTATTTGCTATTTGGAGCGTGTGGTTCGTTGATTTCCTCTTGACGACACCCTCAAAATAGTCAATCAATGGATTCCTATCAAACGAAATAGCATGGCGTATTGCGGGCGAAATGTTTATGAAAATTCTCGATCAGACATGCTCGGCTTGCCTGGGCTAGGTGGGGAATTGCAAAATTATGTCAGAACAAGTACAGACACGCCACCTGCGATCTCTAGCTGACATTAGTCGATAAAACAATATGAGCTTGTAAAAGTTTAAAATATTTTTCTTTTCGGCTTTCTTTAGGAGTTTTTTGGTCACTCAACCCGAAATTTCGGACTGAACACTTTATTCAATTCACATGACGCATTCAGCGTTCATATGACAAAATCAAGTCAGCACCTTGTACAAATATACAATGCTGAACTGGAAACACTGTTTACGGACACACCGCTGGGAAACATCAAAGAAGTTATATACGAAATAGCTTTAACAGCTACTGGGAAGCATGAGGTCAAGATAATGAAAAGATTAAACAACAAACAAAGTGAGCCAACTTGAAAGGCAAAACTGATGCGAAAAATAATGGAAATCAGGTGTGAGGCTTCGATACTCGGTGTGATCACAATAAACCCAAACAGCTTAACACGCAAATGCAATAAGATCAAGTAGAAATATAAAATTATACCACTAAATGAAATACTATCAATCAAGGAAATGCTAAAACAGAAACTGCAGTTAAAGGTACAGAGAACAAGATAATACAAAAAAAGTTGTAGGTTTTATCGCCAAAGTAAAATATTACAGACGGACCTCTAGAAATTTTACATAGAGATAGGAAAAAGCAGTTATACATGTCAAAATGCTGCCATCTCTTGAAAAAGTGCAGAAAGTTTGGAAAAATATTTGGAGCAGCCCAAAGAAATATAACCCAAATGCAGAATGGATCCGACGTGATGAAGAACGAATGCTAGATAACGTGGGTAGATTACAGTAACGTCTGTGATAGTGTGCCACATTCTTGGATCCTTAAGACTCTGGAAATGTCTCCTGCGTGATAGGATACTAAATTTTCTTACACACAGTATGGGAATGTGGAACACACACTATACCGCAGTCACTGGAGGCACTGCCATATCCAACCGCCTGAATATTCGACGTGGAATCTTTACAAGGTGTCTCCCTCTCACTCGTTCTGTTTTGTCTGTCCTTAATTCCATTTTCGCATGAACTAAACAATAATAGCTATGGATACAAATTAAACAAGAAAATATTCAATCATCTACTTTACATGAATGATCACAAACTCTTTGCCAAAGACGACAATGGGTCGAAGGGTTTCTCCAATACTGTAAAATGTTTATTTATGACATATATATGGACTTCGGATTAGATAAATGTGCAAAAGTAACATTCAAGAAAGGGAGAATTACAGAAACGGTCTCAATACATTCAGGTTTTGTGACACAGATTAATGATCTGAAACAAGAATCTAATAGCTTCCTATGAATTAGCGAAGGAGATGGAATACAGCATACCCAAATGAAGGAGAAAGTAACAAAGGAGCACTACAGAAGTATGCGTCTGGTACTACATACCGTGCTGAATTAAAAAAAACTGAATATCGGCCATAAACAATTGGGCTGTCCCTGTGGTGCAATACAGTTCAAAATCCTTAACTGGATCACAGATGACATTAAGCGAATGGACGCCAAAACGAAAAATCTTCTTACCCGTTACCGCATGCATCATCCCAAGGCTGATGTTGATCGTATGTAATTGTCCAGATCCGAAGGAGGCAGAGGATTAGTTCAACTAGAAATGTCTTACAAAACTACGACAATTGTCCTTCAAAGATATCTGGAAGCTACAGTAGATTGGGTGATGAGCTGTGTCAAACAACATGAAAGAAACTTTATTCAGTAATGAAGGAAGCCAACAATTTCATCATGGAGTTTCAAATGGGTGAAGAAATACAAATGAAGAATAATACATCGATTGCAGCTGCAAGCTACTCAAAAAAGAAAAAAGAAAACCAAATGAAAACCGACCATATACAGAAACGATGGCAAGATAAACTACTTCACGGTCAATACTTTGCCCGTACCAAACAAGCTGATGTAGACAAACCCCGTACCTAGCACGGTATACATAGCGCAGGCTTAAAAGATGAAACGTGATTGCATCATATTTTTATCACGCCCAGAGACTATTGTCTCGACTGTCGATTAGATGTCCCACGGCCATAGTCTGCTATGGAAATTACTCCAACCTACATTGAATATCTTATATACCAATGCAGTAAATGTCTATGAACTTGTTTTTCACATAACATTACATAAAATATACATATATTTTACTGGATTTGTATTGTAGCTTTCTAATAGTTCAAAGAATGTAGCATGAAAATATTGTCTATTTTGCTGAAAACATTCATTTCATGATAATGACAGAGACAATCAAAAATTCTCGAACAAAATCAGGAAAAAAAAACTTTGCAAACTTCCAACACAATATTAATTTGTATGTAAAATCGAAAAAAACAACATCTCATTTCAATTGATCAAAACGTGCTTAAATGTAATCTTGATGACCAAATATATATCATGTACATGTGTGTGTATGTGTAGGCAAGCTAGGAATACTAAGATGTTATTAAAAAATGAATGTTAAATTATTAAAATAAAAATTATATTTTTATACTCCATATTGAAGATTGAAAATATATTTTCGACATTCGAATTTTTCAAAATATGTTATTTCCTGTTTTATATTACGCTTGCTTTTAATTGATGAAAAATTTAATTTTTATATCAATTTATATTAAATTATTATTTTCAGTCTTTTTCTTACAGAATACCATGTCCAGAAGATTGCTCTTTCTTTTGGTTCTGTGCGATTTTACTGTCTTCGCAGGCATGAACAGAAATTTGATTAGAGTTAATGAAAAAAGGATTAAAATATTTAATCTACTTTCTTTGTAAATGTTAGATTAAATTGTACCTCTTTTTACGAAATAATGTTGTCAGAAACTCTCTAAGAGATTCCATATTATAGGAAGAATATAAAAAGAAAATATAAAAATATTTATTAAATAATCACGTCATATAGTATAAGCATTATCAGTGATTTCGTAAGTGATATGTCGTTACTAAAATTGTAACGCTGCAAGAACACACTACCAAGCCTTGCCAGTAAGTAAAATAAAGTACTATAGACGGGCCTGAAGCTCTCCTTGTTTAAATCCAGCCGAGAATCTGAGGCCAAACTGCAAGAAACGACTTCGTGGAATAGATATACGAAGTACTAATATGTACACTGGGTCATGTTTCACTGGAAAAATACGAAAAAATGTAAATAATAACGGAACTATTTATTTTGATTCAATTAATTTGCACATGGTTATATACATACATATATATATATATATATATATATATATATATATATATATATATATATATATATATATATATATATATATATATATATATATATGTATATGTATATATATATATATATATATATATATATATATATATAACCTTGTGCAAATTAATTGAAACAATATATATTTATATATTAAAATGAATCATTCATACAATGCTAGCAGAATTTTACCAAAAACAAAATAATTTGTATGCCTGAAGATGACTGAATGTACACTCGAAACTACTTACATCTTAAAGAAAGACCTTATAATATTTAAAAACAAGGACCATAACATTCATCAAGTGATTTCTAAGTTAATGCACATTTAAAATATTGTTAGCGAAGGGATTTTGCTATTATATAACATTGACTTTACTAATCTACTTTTTGTATGAATTATTCATTGTAATATAAATTGAACTGCGCCACATATTTTACATATATATATATATATATATATATATATATATATATATATATATATATATATATATATATATATATAAATATAAAAATAAAAAAATAAAAACATTTTTCTATGTTTATACGTTCTTTTTATAGATACAAATATTTAAGTAAATCCTCTTTTATAATAAACAGTATTAAACAACATTTACCGGCCTGAAAATCCGAGAAATTTTCATAGAAAATATGCGTCTTCCGACAGGAATCGAACCTGTATTCTATACAGAACCGTCGTATTGTCTGACGTGCTTTTACTGATTGAGCCACAGAGGAGCGTTCCGGTAAGACGATATTACTGTTTTTAAAATACAATTCTCCATGATTTTCTCTTACATTCATATCAGTTCGATGAGTATCCAAATGTAAACAAATGACGTCACACATTATGAAATGGACAAAGTCTGACAATTATTTTAAGAGATTTTTATGTTTATATATATATATATATATATATATATATATATATATATATATATATATATATATGTATATATAATATGGAGAAAACAACTGCAAAGTTGCAAATTAAAAAAAATTTAATGTTTTCTTTGTGAAAGTATTTATTTATATTTATATATATATATATATTTGATATTTCAGATCTGCCCCGATCTTTCGTCAGAAATAAATTAAATAACTGTATTCAGAAGTTTGTTTACAAGTAGCGTCCGTCGCGAGATGCGGAGGTCACGTGATGTGGAATCCAACTGTGTTTGAATATTTCTAACGTAAATCTAACGATAATATTTTAGATGTTGTTTAAAAAGTTTTTTTTAACTATATCTAAAAAAAAATTTTAACTATTGAAATATTTATACAGATTTACAATTCCGATGTCTTTGTTTAACCCTAGTTTATATGTGTTTAATTTTAAAAATCCAGTATTTTTCTTTTTTTCTGCGTGTGTATGTGGAACTGAAATCAGAATCTATCAATACACATTTACAGTTTTCTAATGAGTGTCCTGATTGATTAAAAAGTTCAGCTATGGGGGAATAAGGATTGTTTTGACGTATGGTTAGTTTATGATTGTTGAAGCGAAATCTAAAATTATTTCCAGATTCACCAATATATCCACTATTGGGACATATTGTGCAGAATAAATACTTTCACAAAAAAAAAATTCCATTTTTTTTAATTTGAAACTTTTCAGTTGTTTTCTCCCTATTATATATATATCAAGAAAGTATACGTGGCTTCTCATTATGCTATATATATATATATATATATATATATATATATATATATATATATATATATATAGTTTTAATTTATGCTATAGTTATATGTTAAAGTGCTCAATGTCAAGGGTAAAATATATGTAAATATAAAAGTGAAAACTGTGTTTCATATCTGTCTCTATTTCCGAGATGAGGTATTATGTACATTATTTACATTATTCGGACTATTTTCCTCATCTTTGTTGTCATAGTTATTACAACGTTTCGGCCGTTGTACGCTTCGGCCTTCTTCAGGTGGTTGGAATGTTGAACTGAAGCCTTTATTTCGCTCACTGGGGTAGACTGTTCTAGTTCCACGTGCCATTTTTAATGGATGTCAGTTGTCAGTTATCTCCTGTTAATTTTTCCCTCTGAAAGTTCTCCACTGCCTTAACCGGGTATTGAACTGTGGCGTCAGGTTGAGATCATAGACAAGGAACACCATTTAAAAATTCGTAAACTTAAGGAATCAGCACATATGCTAGGCCACAAAAATCTCCTGAGCTGACCAAGCATAGAAATGAATACAATATGGACACCAGTAATAAGGAGTGTCAGAGAAAAGTGATAATAACAACAAAGTTGCAATATGAGCTCTGGTAAAAACATGAAATGATAACAGCAAAAATTGCAATATGAGCACTGGTAAAAATGGTTGCTGAAGACATTTGGTTTATAATACCCAGAAATTCATACACAGATGTTCCTCAAGGACACATGGCACACTGGATAAAGGCGTTGGTTAGATCCAGTGACAGGACCCAAAAAGTGTGAGTTCAATACCTGGTTAAGGCAGTGGAGAACTTTCAGAGGGAAAAATTACCAGGAGATAACTGATAACTGACATCCATTAAACATGCACGTGGAACTAGAACAGTCTACCCCAGTGAGCGAAATAAAAGGTTCAGTTCGACATTCCACCTGAAGAAGGCCGAAATGTTGTAATAAATATGGCGACAAAGATGAGGACAGTAGTCCGAATAATGTAAATAGTGTGATTCATGTCTATTAAGGCAAACTACAAGTAAATCACTTGTAAACGTTTGTTTCCACTCTGTATTGAAAAAAACAAACAAACCGTAAAATATTTCAGTTAGCTTTAACTTCATTCAACACGCAAACTATTTACTATTGCTGAACTCTCCTGAGGAGGGCTGTACATAATCTAGCGTGACTAGTTTCAATTAGGCCCTCCCCCCCCCCGGTACAATCAAACCCCAAGTCACGATAACTAGTCTCTTCATACTGACACAAACACCGACGTCTTTTCCAATATATACATACATTTATACATGCATATATATATATCCTATTTTCCGGCTTATAAGATGTAATATTTCTTAAACAATACCCTGAAAATAGGTATGCGTCATCCAAGACGAATGTAAAGCAAAGCTCAAGTAAGCTTGAACGGTCACCTAATTGGCTTGACTGATAGGGACGTGGATTTGTATGTTAAGTCATTAGACTATAATGTTAGCTATCTATCGAATTCAGCCTTTTATATGCTGTAACTTCAGTACTTATCTATTACAAGTATTTCCAAGACTATAAATCTTCCTGGAGCCGAGCCACAAACTTAAACATGCTCTGTTTACTAGCAGCGGCGATAGTCTTTCTGCTCTTGACGAGTATATCATTGCAATAGAAACAAAATCGGACGACTGATTAATGTAATACGTGACGAAAGTATGTGAGAGACGTATGGCGAATTTGTTGTATGAGAATGACTTTTTTTCTTAGATATTTCTTTCCGATATTAGGGTGAGTCTTCCTACAAACAATGAAAGATATGCATACGAACACAAATAACAACAAAAATAATAATTACAAAACATACAAGTGAAAAGTATACAATTAAAAAACAATTACTTTTATGGACAAACACTTGAGCACATGTCAAAACATGAATATGCACAGATCCTTAACGGGTTAATAAAAATACGCAAATATTAAAATTGAACAAATACGGATACCGAAATATTTAACATACGAATGAACCCCTTGAAAAGTGGACGCAATGCCAGGAAACTGCGGAGTCGGGGGCAATTGATATGTGCAATTACGGATAATTACAGGAAGTAATTTTTTGTATTCACAAATCAAATTTATATATATTGTGTCTAGCATGAAACAGCCTGTCGCCTCTGAGTGTTGACTTCAATGTCCAATTTCACATTCGCTCTATCCCTAATATTGCGCTCTTTATCCCATAAATATAGCACATCTTAAAACTATATTTCTTCATATATATATATATAAACTAATTTAAGATAAATATATATATATATTGATTTGGGTGATTTAGGCTAAATTTATAGCAATTCATCGAGCTTAGAATCATCAACAGAATGCAGAAAGCACTGGACGGCCGTTTCGTCCTATCTGGGACTCATCAGCAGTGCGCATCCACTACCGAGAATCGAACCAGGATCGCTTCTATACAACGTGAACGTCATAACAACTGTACCACGGGACTCGGTGACGAAGAAGACATAAACTAGACTCGATATAGCGCCTCTACTCACTCAGATCCGTTGACCGACACACATCCAAGTATTGTTTGCTCTCTCTGTCTTCTTGGAAGAATGTGAAGGAAATCTTCCATTTTATTCTTCCATGGAACCATTTCCTTTGCTATTTTGCTCGTCTTTCCCTAGGGTTTTTATCGAAACGTTTTTATTAATAAATTTGCATTTTAATCGTAGTTCCTCAAACCCTCCATTTTTATTCACAAAACTTCGGTCAACTCGTGGTATGGCTTTTTATGCACTTTCCAAAGGTGACCGCATCATGGCATCGATTTATCCAGACAGATAAAATCAGTAAGTTTCCTTCTTAATAAATCGGCCATGGTGAGATCCGAACCCAGGTCTCTCATATATATATATATATATATATATATATATATATATATATATATATATATATATATATATATATATATATATATATATATATATATATATATATAGCATAATGAGAGGCCACGTATACTTTCTTGTATATATTATCTGGATAAAATAAATGAAACAAAATTGGGTGTTTTTTTTTATAAAAGTATTTATTTCTGTATTTTTGTATATATTTATTTATTTAATATTTCAGACCACCTAGGTCTTTCCTCAGAAATCATTTTTAATTTTAATTGGATTTTAAAATTAAACACATATAAACTAGGGTTAAACAAAGACTTGGGTATTCTAAATCAGTATAAATATTTCAATAGTTAAAATATTTCTTCAAAAAATTTCTTTAGATATGGTAAAAAATCCTTTTTAAACAATAACCAAAACACCAGATGTCCGTTAAAGAATAAAACACAATCGTGTTCCACACCACGTGTCGTCCGAGTCTAAAAACAAACACACAAACACAGTAATTTAAGTACAACACACATACGAAGAAGAAAAAAAGAAAAAATACAGAATTCTAAAATTAGACACATATAAACTAGGGGTAAAGAAACGCGTGGATATTTTAAATCTACATAAATATTTCAACAGTTAAAAATATTTTAAGAAATATTTTTTGAGTTATGGTTAAAAAACCTTTTAAACAACATTTAAGACACTATCATCAGTCTTCCGCCAAAAATTCAAACAAAGTCGCATTGCACATCACGTGACATGCACGCTTCACGACAAACGCTGTAAACAAACGCTGTAAACAAACACACAAACACAGTATCTCATTTGATTTCTGAGGAAAGACCTAGGTGGTCTGAAATATTAAATAAATAAATATATACAAAAACACAGAAATAAATACTTTCATAAAAAAAAACACCCAATTTTGTTTCATTTATTTTATCCAGATATTATATATATATATATATATGTATACACTACAAAACCGATATATATATATATATATATATATATATATATATATATATATATATATATATATATATGTATATATATATATATATATATATATATATATGTATACATTCAGTTGTATGGATATTAGTCTATCAGACAAACTATTATATATATATATATATATATATATATATATGTATAAACGAAAGTGGTTATAAAATTTCCGACGAGAGAAAAGTGTGTATTAAAGTATTAAAAAGAAGATAGAAACTGCATACGTTTTTGTTTGCAATGTGGATTTTTCAAAATATATTATGCTTTATTTTCCATAATTTTTCTACACGTGTTTCCGGTCTCGCGACGTTCATCAGGCAAAGCGTGGAGATTTCCATATATTATTAAAAGGAATTAATTTTTCTTATGTTTTGTCGATGTTAAATATTGTCGGTATTAGACATTCTCTTTTTTGTGTGCTAGTGACCCAAATGTCTTACTTGATCTGGCATCGAAACCCGGCTGATTTGGTATCAGTCGTTGAATCTACCCCTAAGCCATTGACGCATAGTATTCATGATGGTGAATTCAAAAGAATTTATTTTTAGATAAACATAAACACGCCAGTGACTGGATGGACTCGATTCGTTTTTTCGCAGTCTGGTATATATATATATATATATATATATATATATATATATATATATATATATATAAAATATATAAAATATGTGGTGCAGTTCAATTTATGTTACAATGAATCATTCATACAAAATGTACATTAGTAAAGTCTTGCTAATTTTGTTTGCGAAGGGATTTTGTCATTTTATATCATTAACTTTACTAATCTACTTTTTATACATAAAATACACACACACACACACATACATATATATATATATATATATATGTATGTATGTATAGCGTTGATATATATATATATATATATATATATATATATATATATATATATATATATATATATATATATATATATATATATCAACGCTCTATTTATTAAACAGTGTCTATTACGTCTACCGGCCTTCGCAATCAAGGTATTCTAGTAAAGAAAATGCATTCTCCAGATGGAATAGCACTTGCATCCCACTTCATAGGGGAAAGCCGCAGATTGATCGAGTCTTCTTTACCCCTAGGCGACAGTTATGGTGTAAGCAAGGTTGTACATTTCTTTAAAATGTAGCACATCTCCTCTTCCCCCAGATTATTTTCTTGAAACTTTCATATCTTACTTTCGTATCCGAAACGTTAACTCTGCAACTTCTCAAGAACCAAAGCATTTTATTTTCCATCCGACATTTCTGCTATTTCAAACTCACTTGTAGTGGACACACCGAACTGGAAATATATACACTCTTTATCTACGATATGTTTATATCGACTTTTGTATTTAGTATCATGTTGGATATATGATAAATTAATAACACAGAAACATTGTTTTTGTCTGAATTCCTAGAATAAGGAATTATCATTATTTACACTCCTTATATTTCGACTACTGTCTTCATCCTTTTCATCGGCCTTCCTCGGGTGTATATTGATCTAGGAAATTCTGAACTGAATAATTTTTGTAATCCACGGGCGGTAAACTGTCCTCGTTCCACTGCTCATGTCTCGGGATATCTTGCCTAGTTCTTAATTTAATTAGTACTCGTTAGTTATTGCTCGCCCGTTTTTACTGAGGGCAAGTACACAGAGCCCAACCCAGCGATTGAACTCAAGCACTATCTCATTAAATTTACAAACGAACGCCTTTTTCTGAAATGAAACATTGTGTATAGATATTTCATAGGCCTACTTTAATTTGCAAGTGCTTTATCAATTTATTCACTAGAAACAGATACGTTTGATGATGATTTTGTTAAATATAATCAATTTCTCTCTGACCAATGTTGTTCTTTTTATAATACTGTTCTCGAAGTGTATCGACATAGATCAGCAACTCTAGCATCTGCCATATGACAATGACCATGAAAGGTTACACGAAGGATTGATAAGGCACCATATTTTGTTGACGTGTCATGCCAATTTCTCTGGCTACTTACCGACCATTAAAGGCTGCAAATTGAGATAATATTGCCATCTTAATGCACTATACATTTAGAAGCTGCAGGGAGAAAGTTAATGTCAAGTAAAATCATTAGCGTCAATTTTCGATCGTAACATTTTCTTTGGCAGGTTAAAGATCGTTATACTTAACGTAAATGGGATTCCTTGTCGAAACGAAGACTGAAGAAATGTCCACTCAGTCAGCGCCTTTGCAACACCTACACTGATGATACAATAATTAAAGGGAGGGAAATTAAATATCAGGGTGTTCGGATGTATAAGTGATGTTAATAAAAGCTTAATCCCTTTTGTTCGTTAGGATAACATTGCAAAATGACTTGAATTAAGGTGTAAATATTTTCAGACGTGTTTAAAATTAATTAATAACTCTTACACTGATAAATTAATCATCAAACAATCAGACAATACCTGTAGAATATTCTTGCTTTGAATCTGGTTCATAATTTGTTGATGTATTTCAACAATTAAACAATCACCCCCACCAATTTTTCGGCGAATTCTAAGGTTTATAGCGTAATATTTTTTTGTAAATTGATGTAATGGAATTACCTGAGTGAATAGCTAAAAGTTAGTTAATACCTAAAAGTATCTGTAAGTCAACGGACTACAGAGTCTAGCCGAAATCATTTTCGGCTATACTAGGTACCTCAATGAAATCGCTAAAAAAGTGCATAGCATGATGAAAAAGCCGCCAAACTTGACGAAAACAAAATTTTATCGTCTAAATATTTATTTTATTATTAAGAGGAAATATTAAAGTTTATTTTAATTATTTTTAAAATTGTTTCCTTCTTTTTAAAACAATGTCAATTTTTATTTTAACAATTCTTGTTTCTCTTTGTATCACTGGAACTAGTAAAATAACATATACAATTTTTAGCAGTATTTTTTGTATGACACATTAATTTGGAAAATCTTGCAAAAATAAAAATAATTGTTGGATGTTAAGGAAACTTTCAGAAACTATTCACAGATGATCGAAATTATTATGAATATGTTTTCGTTAATTAAAGTCATGGCAGAAATATTTGTTTTATATTTATTACCCCCAGTTAACTAATTTTATGAAAACGCTAGATATTCGATCGCGTCAGGTTTAGGGATTACAATAGTTAAAAGCACAAGGCTTTGAGGAATGCAAATCATATTTTTTTCTGTTTTTAATTGGACCCCCTACCTGAAAATCAGCTCTGAATTGTAACATACAAAACTCAATAAAACAAATATATTATTTAATTTCAAATGCTTTTATTTGCTTTTAGTTGTTTTTATGTATATGGACAATATTTTCTGAAAGCAAAAACATTTTCGATGAAAAATGAATTTTTAATACAATTATTTGTTATTTTTTTAATTATAATAGATTTTTACATTTAAGTTGTTAAAATATTATAAAATTAGTTAAAAGCCGCATCAGGATTTGTAAGTGTCCTTATGAGATAGATCTTTTTTAGTGCGTTGTAAATTGTATCATTTTGACTAATCAGAAAATCTGCAGTAATTAAGAAATGTAATTTTGTGTTTATAATCGGGATGTAATTATAAAGTACGGAAGACCAACCAGAATACAATTAAGTTGCGTTATTTGAGATAAGCATTGTTCTCGCTATTAAGGCCTTTAATTTTGCGAAACACGTGTGGAGAAGTTTATTTGATTTTTCAATTTCAACTGAGAAGGGTACCTAAAAGTATCAGTATCATCTTATGAAATTTATATGATCTTATTTTTATATTAATCTCAGTTATGATATTTTTCCTAAATGAAATATTAAAATTAATAATAAAATGAATGAAAATACAGATAACACAGTAAAATGTAGTAAATGTACATAAAATTATAGTATTTTATGTACACTTCTGATAAAATCTCATGAGAAAGGTACCTATAAATTAATTAGATACATTTCTTATGAAATTTAATCTCATTCGTAACAGTCTTGTTTTAATTTCTTTATAATATATTTTCCACAAAGCATCGTAAACGTAAAGGTGAAAGCTACGTAGAAAAAACAAAAAAAATAGAGCGCTGAAAGTTTTCCTTAAAAATAACGAGGTAAATAATTTGTTCACTAAAATGTAAAAAATTTCACTTTTCTCCTTCCGTAGAACAAATTATCGTCACGGAATCCGTCAATATATCATTCATCACCTGTCAAGTGAGGCGAAAGTTTATTTGTTTTATTTTCAAATTACATCTTTTCGGTGCAGAAGCTAAGTTAAGCTTGGTACAAAATATTTTAAATAAACATTATAATTTGTAATTTTCTTAAAATAAGTTTTGAAAAAAAATGATAATTGATATTTAAAAGAATTTCAAACTGAGATTTTCATTGATTTTATAAAATGGAAAGAAATGGTTGCCATCTGTCAATTTTGCTGACTCAAAAAAAAGCAAGATTTTCAACGAAATTTTAAACGTATTAGGAACGATTTAAAAATGTAAAAAAATCCCCCCAAAATACTTTGATCTTTCTTCTTAATAATAACCTAAACATTTAGACGATAGAATTTTTTTGTGTTCTTTTTTTAGCGATCTCGTGGAGGTACCTAGGCTATACAGTCGAACTCTCTGCCTCTGAGCACAGAGGAACCCGGACGAGGCTCTGCCAAAGAGCAGAGTCTCGTTTGGGGAGGTAGACTGTCCCGATCGCGTTTATGCGGGTTCTACGGGGATATTTTGGCCGAGCCTACGGGCTCGGAAGTCCCACGTTAAACTCGGCCTTGTGCCACATCTACACACGTCAGGGGTGGCTAGTAAATACCGTCTACCTGAAATCTTTTTCGGCTGTACTGTCAAACTCTCTGCCTTCGGGCAGAGAGGAACCCAGACGAGGCTATGCCAAAGGGCAGAGTCTCGTCTGGGGTGGTAGACAGCTACCCGACCCCGTTTTGTTACGGGGTCTACGGGGAATTTTTACCCGAACCTATGGACTCGGTTACCCCACGTTACTTTCGGCCTTGTGCCACATTTGACCTCGTGGGGCGGTTGGCAAATATCTTAGCTGGAATCTGTTGAGTACGACAGACTGACGCGAGAACTACTGACCTCCCAATAGTAGCACTCACTACTGGATTTACTTGCGACGCCCTTGCGCATAACTGTTACCTTTATTCTTATTGTATTGGTTTTCACAATAAACCCTTACTTATTTTATCCACCATGTTTTTCAAGTATATATTCCGATTAGCACGGAATATAACATAAATACTTGTATTCCATGGTTCATCTTTTCTGAAATTCTCACATTCAAATGTACTGATTCCAAAGGAACCACCACCATAGGATTCTTCAATTACCTCCGTCGCTTCTGATATTGTCTTTCCCAACTATAAAACAGTCATATGAAGTATTGAATGTGTATCTTCGTACCGTCATTTATTTTTTTATTCTTTCTCACACGATTAAAGAATACAGGACGTTAAAATCCGGTTTCTGTTATGGTCCAATATCCTCGCACCACTGTTATGGTCCAAGGTTAGGACCAAGGAAGAACAACACGAACACAAGAGTAGAAATAACAAAGATATATTAAACAGAATAATAATAATAATGATAAAAGAAGTTGAAGGTGTCAGTATGACTGTCAGTCTGGTTTAGAGTGAACTACTATTGTCTCGACTCGATCCGTCTTGATTCGTTATACTTCGTTCTGTTCTATCGTCTCTCTTGAGAGGCTCAGTCTTTATAGTATCAGGAAGAGTTCATTATCGTTACAGGTAAGATCCCATAGCAGTTTCCATTTGTCTATACATTCTCTATCAAATTTTTTATTACAATACTAGACAGCGCTGGGGACATTTGCACAGTAATGTACACCTCTGTCAAGCCTGACAAGCTTTTTCCCGTTTTAAATATCAGCAAAGTCAAAGAGAAGTTGTGACTTACCTTAGATGACTCACCAAGATAGACTTTACATTCAGTTTCCATCAGTGAATCCGGTTGAATCAAAGGGCTGATATCGGACATAACGTCCTAGACGCCAAGGGCAGACCCCACACTCTCATCGGATGTTAGTGACAGTCCCTATCATGTAAACACGTGGTTGACCCTGCTTCGCCTAGATTGTATACACGTGGTACAAACATGATTGCAGGCAGTTATATGTGCCCCAATCTGATAGGATGAAAAAAGGAAAGTCTCTTATACTCATGCAATAATTCCAAATCCATTTTCACTGTAATTCTCAAAGACATGACACTGGATAGCGGCTCGGATTTTGGAATCGGAGAGCTGAGTTCGAATTCCAGTCGAATCCATTACATTCACTTACGTGTTAATACCCTTGGGAAAGGTATGAATCCTCTTCTTCTCCAACCTAGCTATGGGCAAATAGCAGGACAGATCTGTTCTATAGCCTTGGATGGCAATTGGTCTACCGCAGAAATAAATGGCAACCTACTGCGGGAAAAAATCTGCTTTGTCAGTCATGTAACGAAAGATACATGATCGCCTAAGCGTGTATCACGCATGGCACATAACTGCCTGATTATTGCTGTAGAGAGACTGATTTCACTTGACGACACGCATAATTAAACTTTTTCCAGACTATGTTCAAAATAATAAACGCCGATAGATACTTTCGTGGATCAACTCTCCAAATTCCTTTTCTGTCGATTCTTGATATTCCTTCTTGTAAATACCACTAAGTGTTTAAAGGTGCCCGTGTGAGTTTTCAACAGCCAGCAGCCATTGCACTGATGTTCGCTTGCACTGTCACCTTTTGATGCCTGCTCTGTAGAGATTACCGAAAGCTGATCTGTCAATTTAAGTAGCTGCTCACAATGCCTTCCTTTTTGCCCAGAGCGACCCATTCTGCGACACGACCAATCTTTGGTCGAATCGATCAACGAAAATATTGTCAAATTACTACGTGTAATTAGATGCTCTTTAGCCCATCTAAATTTCTTTCTGCGTTAATTTCTCAAATACCTCGTTTCATATTCGATGCTTGCGTATTGGGCTTCGTGACTAATTCCCTGTCAATATTAACAGCTTTTATTGAAAACTTTTGAATATAGATATCAATTAAGCTATTTCAAATTTCTTAAATTGAAAGTAATTGCTCTTTATTTTTTTAATATTTAGCTAATAGCAGCATTTATGATTTACGTAGAGGAATTTTTGAACGAATATGTCTTAATAATATTCTTGTTATTTTTTTTTAATCACAACTGCCAGATCGTCATTCTACGGTCGTTGTATAAAAAAAGGCGGCGAATGAAAAATAACACCTGTCTATATTTCTGAGATGAGGTATTATGTACATTACTTACATTATTCGGACTATTGTCCTCATCTTTGTCGCCATGTTTATTACAACGTTCGGGCGTTGTACGCTCCGACCTTCTTCAGGTGGTTGGAATGTCGAACTGAACCCTTTATTTCTCTCACTGGCGTAGACTGTTCTAGTTCCACGTGCCATGTTTAATGGATGTCAGTTATCAGTTATCAGTTAAATTCCATTTAATGTATGTTATATTAATTCAATACAGTGTTGTTATATTCGTAATAAGATTTATTGAGTGTTGGTTGGCTGATTTTGATATAGAGGGATTTGAAGCTTGTTTTTACTAGTTTCGTGGTTTAGTATATTGGCGTTGTCAATGAGTATTTTCCTGTATTCAAATGTTATTTCCAACAAATATATATTGTTGGTAAATCTAGTATAAAATAATAATTACTGGTCATTTCACTTTAAAATGTGTTTTTGGTAATCTTACTATATATATGTATTGATAGTAACAAATAAAAAAATAAAGTAAAATAAAGTAAAATAAAATAATGTAAAGAAAGGAAATAACAGCAATTAAGAGGTCGTTGAACACTCCTTTAAACTTCAAGATTCCTGATCAGAGGCCTTGCTGTCGTCTGTAGTTTATCGACATACACAGGACTAGATACCAAAAGGATATGGCTATCATATGTATAATGTAATTGCATTGATAATGTTTTACTATAGAAATGTATTGACAATAAAATGAAAGGAATTGTGTGGTATGGAATTAATCGAAGTAGTATCAATTGAATAAGTCTGGAATATCTACTTACTTAATATATCTATTCACTTCGTTCTTCTCATATGATCAGGAAACATACTGAAAAAAATTTTGTTCACCTGAGAAAAAAAGACATTTCCAGTATAATTAGGAAATACTGTTTGCACTTCGAGACGAAAGTATAATTTTCGGGTACTTGTTTTTTTATGTGGTTATTTGAAAAGCATAAAACGCAAATAAGAGTTTTATCTTTTACAAAGGATTCTGATATGCATTGCAGAACTTCTCCGTCCCCACTGTTCATTATATCAAAAATAATATAAAAGGAAGTTACGAGCGAAGATTTTCCATTTTTTTTTGTTTTCATTTTAGATAAAGGCCGTCTTCATAATATTTTCCATGTCGACATTTTAAGTAATGCATTCAAAAAATATTCGCTAATTTAACGTTCATTTTTTTTCTCTTGCTTTTGTTTATTGTTTTTGTTTTTTGTTGTTAGCGTCAGTGATTCCTTTTTCATTTAAAGAGACATTATTTCTCTTTGTCCTTTTTTCTGCTCTTTTTGGAAGCCAAAGACGTTAAAGTAGCCATCATAATCAATAAATATACGAAAAGGAATCAAAACGCAAAAATATCAGCAAGTAAAATATTTCCCAAAAGATGGTCACCCATTAGGCATATCGAAAGTTGGGCATGTTTCTTTTGTTTTTTGTTTTACCAAGTACTTTTGCATCGTATGCAGAGGAAACCTTTAAAACAAACCAGCACATTTGTCATTGCAGCGTTGTCATCGCCGCTTTAATGTAAAATAAATACGTTAATTTACATCTCAGATTTAAAGTATAAAAATTATCATATCACTTTAATGTGTTGCATTTAGATAAAAGCTAAAAGAAAGAAAAGAAAATTCAAAGAATATCGTTAAAATTCTGATTGTTTTTCATACTAATAGCGAAATGGCTGTAGTCGTTGACTTTTTATTATTTTTAAAATGTTTCCGATGATAGAATTAATTAGCTTTTTTTTTCTTTTTTTTTTATGAAACTCAGTATTTTTGACACCCGACTTTGAAATTAATCTGCAGACTCTAAATATTTATATTTTTCCACATTAAATCTTTTTTTCTTTTTCTCCGTCGATTGTTTGCACAAATATGTGACCCATATAGAAAATGTTAGTGGCTAATCTTTTCTTGTTACAGACAGATTAGTGCCAGTGTAGAAAATGGCAGATAAATTCTTTCTGGTGGCTGATATTGAATTTTTAAAAGAAAACCAGAGCTTAAATGCATTAGACATAAATCGAATTAGGTTCACATATGCTATATTTGCCTAAATTCATCTGCCACTTTCGGGATCAATTAAACTATAAAAAAAAAGAAAAAAACAACACAAAATTGCAAATTACCCTATTTTCTTTTCGTTATTTAAAGAATAGTTTTATGTATTCATTTTTGTGAAAATGCAAACTAAAACAAAAGAAAAACAAATAAAACTGCAGAGAAATGTCTTCGGAAAACGGACGTGTTCTTCCTCTTTGTATTACATTACCGGTTTTATTAAATCCATCGACGATAGGATCGAGCGGGAGCTCATTGATTGTTGGAGTGCTCAAGTTTTGAAATCTTCCATTCATCTCTTTACTCTTTTCTAAATATTTCATATTTCCGCTACATATCTACTTATCGATCAGGCCACTTTCACAAATTATAAAGAATATACTCCGAATAGTTCTTGCATTTTATCTGGTACCAAGCGATATTACTTGAAGAAATTTAAAACTGCTTATCTGTGTTTGTACGCACAATAGATGATTTTTGATAATACCTTAAATTTTTTTTACAGCGCTTATTATGTTTGAGACGAAATGATAGGAAACTAATTTGTAAATGACTGTATTATGACAATCATTCCAGGAGATACGTTCGAATTTTTTATTATTCAGTAACCATAATACTGTACAAAGCTAAATAAGAGGAAACGTAACTTAGAATGACTGTACTGTACAAACTAACAGTAAATTCATTATTTATATTATTCCAACTATTGTCCTCATCTTTGTCGCCATATTTATTACAACGTTTTGGCCGTTGTACGCTCCGGCATTCTTCAGGTGGTTGGAATGTCGAACTGAACCCTTTATTTCGCTAGGGTAGTTCTAGTTCCACGTGCCATGTTTAATGGATGTCAGTTATCAGTTATCTCCTGTTAATTTCCCTGTTCTGCACCGCCTTAACCGGGTATTGAACTCACACTCTTTGGGTCCTGCCACTGGATCTAAGTAACGCCTTTATCCACTGTGCCATGTGTCCTCAAGGACACATGGCACAGTGTATAACAGAAGATAACTGATAACTGACATCCATTAAAACATGGCACGTGGAACTAGAACAGTCTACCCTAGTGAGCGAAATAAAGGGTTCAGTTCGACATTCCAACTAGCTGAAGAAGGCCGGAGCGTAGAAGTGCCGAAACGCTGTAATACATATGGCGATAATGATGAAGACAATAGTCCGAATAATGTAAATAATGTACAGAAATATAGACAGATACTGACAGTAAGTTTTTGTTGTAATTTCATTAGTATGGTATAAGTTCATATGACGATTGTGCTGCGTCAGTTTTACAATTAGAATGAAGCTGTCTTGATCTTTTGAAGACGAGTATTCAAAATAATTCAAATGAAGGTTGCTAGTACTACTGGAAAATCGGTTAGTATGTTAGGGAGATTCGATATTTTTTTGTTTATCCTATTTTGGCACAAGGTCACAAAATGTTAGCCCATAAACGTATTAGTGAAATGGTTTGTCAGCTTTACAAATGCGCTTCGATGGTGACTATTTATATCATTATTATTTTTAATATTTGCCAGTCAAGTCGCGTGACACACAAGGAAGAGAATGGAAACGGAAAGTTGCATGAATCTTTGAAGCTGCTGTTGCAAATCTGCATCGCAGATGCTCGTATTCATTTGGGCGGGAACACAGATGGTTAAAAATACAAAAACTATCTCATCAACATCTTGCTTTCGTGCAATATTCTTTAGGCAAATAAGTCCACTTAATATAGAATAAAGTGATATCAGTGGAAGTTGTTTTTAAGGCTATTGGGGAAAATAATCACATTAACGCACGGCATAAAACGAACTTAAAAGTTTAATGATTTGGTACAGGTTTCTGGGTTTCTGGGTGTCAGATACAGGAAGAATTATACACTGGTAACGTTATTAATATTTGTAAGTGAGAAAAAATATCAAGTGTGTGTGTGTATGTGTGTTTTTAGGGAGTAATCGAGGTTAGATATTTCGATGTCCAGTGATAGATGATCATTTTTCCCGGAAGTTCTCTACTGTTTATCAGGAGCTATATATGATCAAAATCTATTTTTAAGGTGTGTTCTGTCTTTAAGGTGTGTTCTGTCTTTAAGGTGTGTTCTGTCTCTTGCATGAAGTGTTGAATATCAGGGATAGAATGTGTATAAATATAAAAGTGGACATTGAAATTAACACCAAGCAGCAACAATCTGTTTGGTGCTTAAGCGCAATATTCAGGCCACACACACACACGCACACACACATACATACATACAAACACATCTATATATTACTGCAATATATATATATATATATATATATATATATATATATATATATATATATATATTTATTCAGACATGTATGATTAAATATAACAGACAGTCAAAGACTATTATGCTTTATCAGGAGCCGTTGCAAGCTTCGTATATTGGCTTTAATTCAACGTTGAACAGTTTTTGCTTTTATATTCTCCTGAAATTCAAGTCAGTATACAAAACTTGGAACGGCTCCTGATAAAAAAAATTATAGACATTCGTTGACTGTTATATTTAACAATACATGTCTGAATATATATATATATATATATATATATATATATATATATATATAGTTTAAATACACTATATATATATATATATATAATTATATATATATACATATATATATATATGCACATCAACACGCACACAAATATATATATATTTGTGTGCGTGTTGATGTGCATATATATATATATATATATATATATATATATATATATATATATATATATATATATATATATATGTAATTATTCATTTGAAAATTATAACATAAATATATAAAATCACAACAAAAATAGTCATTTTGTTTCAACACCTCTGGTGTCTTATCAAGTGATGATGTTGAATGTAGAATAAAGGTTTTTAAAAGATTCAAATTAATAAACCAACCCTCGCAAGGGGAAACGCTATTACATAAGCTGGAATGACCAATCAAAATACAAGTATACGGGAATTCAAAAACATTTTCAACGAAGTAAGGTTATAATAACTATTAAATGCTTTAAAGATGGGGTTATACCAAAATAGAATTTATTCTATTATTTATTCTATGCATTAAATCATATGATAAAATTTGTAATTAAAATAAAAAATTATCCATTTTAAAATCTAAATTTAATCTCTATTATGTTTAAAATTATAAAACTACTGATGAGAAAAGAAAAAATACATATGTTATTCTATTTATTTTGTTTTTATTGAAATTAAGTTGGAGTAAACGTTAGGATCGACTGCTCTTAACTTCATGACAACATGGATACATTTGAATTCTAAGCAGAGTCAGGGGATGAAAATACATTCACATATTTTGTAGTGATTTTATAATATATTTATGTTTTAAGAATAGTATATTGTTGGTTATTGGAATTTATTCCGTATACACCAATCCTATACTTGTACACACACACACACACACACACACACACACACACACACACACACATATATATATATATATATATATATATATATATATATATATATATATATATAAAAGTGAACACTGACGTCAAAACCGAGTTTTTGGTGTGTTTTCGTGTATGCTAAGTTCACCTCCTCTGTGATGCTTCGGGATCTTGACAGAAAATGTTCCCGATTATATCAGCCGCAAATCTCCTGATGTGTTCGATGTAAATCAAGCATCACAAGACATCATTGCTGTCCAACGTCTTGGCTATGCTTGAGATCAACCATTACACGAAGAATCACTTCTGTCCGTCGTGGTGATGGGTGTCAGCCAACACAAGGAATCATTGCTGACCACCGTGGTTTTCGAGATATCGATCAACAAACAATAGGAATCATTTCAGGTTACCATCAGTATCGTGATTGAGATCAACTGACACCATGAATCATTTCTGACGACCGTCTTGATCGTGATGGATTCATTGCTGACTATTGTGCTCGTGATTGATATCCACCATGACAAGGAATCATTGCAGGCGACAATCATTTTCGTGATTCAAATCAACTGACATAAGGAATCATTCTGTTCATTGTTGTCGTGGTGGTCATTCGTGTCAGCCAACAAAAGGAATAATTGCTAGTTTATTCTCTCTTTCGGTCTGCACAGTCGAGAAAACTTAATAAAGAAAATGTGGCCGCCGTGCCTTTCATAGAATAGAACCTTACTTGGCTGTGAGGCCACTCCTTAGTCGACGTGTATAAATCACACCAGCTCAGACTGTGCTTCCTCCTAAGAAGTTGGGTGCACGTTCGGATCCTCTGGAAGGAAGATCTTTATTAAATTGTCTGGAATGTGTAAAAAATGAGGGTTTTGGCTCAAAATAACGTCTTTTGACGAACACCTTGTTTTTAGCCAATAGATATAAAATTTAAAGTAATAAAAGTAAAGTAGATACCCATTTTATATAAAATTAAGATATAGAAAATATATACAATATGTATAAACATATATATAATGTATCGATCGAATCACACCAGAATATACCTAGTATATATAGATTCAATTTATACAGTGCTGTTCGATAAAAGTGACTCACCTGATTTTTTTTTACTAAATGTTCTCTTCTCCGATGAAACGAAAGTTGAGCTAAATTCAAACGATAAGCGATCTAAAATCCGAAGAAGAAGCTTTGAAAGCTCTTTGAATTTATCAGTAAGTACTGTCAAGCATCCGTTCAGTATAATATTCTGGGGATACTTTTCTTTTCATGGAACTGGTTTCTTAAAACCTATTGAAAAAACCTGAGTAGCAAGCAGTACAAGAGGATTTTAGAGTCTTGTCTGCTTCCTTCTGCTGAAAGGGTGCAATTCGACCGCACCAAGCTCCTTTTAATGCAGGATAACATACATACCTCGTGATATCTCGTCTTTGATCGTTTCTCGTCCTGTGTGGAAATGTCTTATTAAAATATATGCAGCCTCCCCTCGTTGTTAATTCCTCTATTCTGTTGAAGCTATTCAATGTTTATTCACGTCTGTACAAGTCGAGATGACAATAAAGCCGAGCTATTTATTCAGAATCAAAAGGCAAAGATCAGAGAACTGAGTCGTCCTTAGAAAGTAGATTTTTAGTGATCCTAAAAAGTTTTCAGACTTGAATTTTATGAACATTTCGACCGCTTTTATGTATGCGGATCAATAAATGCTTTGTGGAAGAATAACAGTCTTCGAAAAATTGGTTTGTAGTTATTTGCAAAAACAAATTCAAAAGTCTGATAAAATTAAAACATTTTTAGTGCTTTGAGGAATTTCAGAAAAGTCATAAATTAACGCCTTTTGTGTATTTTACTTGAGAAAAAAGTTAGTGTATCAATTTGGCCATTCTATATTTCGTCAAGTTTTGTGTTGAAGTTTAAAGTTTCACAACCAGACTTTTAATTGAGTTATCAGATCGACCAAAGGCAGCATTACCTTCGCTAATTACTGCAAATTTTACTTGTAATCATTGGGACAGTTGTATCCGCATTTCCAATTATAAACATTGTCATAAATTTTAAAACAGAAACAGATATTTGTTGATTCCATTTTGTATCAAGTGAAGAATTGACTATAATTTCTTTCAACTTAATTTGCTTTTTAGTCCCAATCAATCGAACCTTCTTTTCGTTCAGTGTCGTTTATTGTTGGTCGTAGAATAATAATTTGATTGACTGTGATGAAAAGCAAATGAAATTAAGATGAAAGAAATACCAGTGATAATTTATGAAAATAAAGCTAAAATTCTGCATAAAGAATGGGGTCTTGTAAAAATCGGCGTTTCGAAGCCTGTCTTTTGACTCGAATACCTATTAATCGCTCTCTCTCTGGTGCAATGAGAGGCGCGGCCTCGGGTAGATGTTCCTCGGGCCTGGGTACCTCGCAGTATAATTTTCCTCAGTTGTGACTGTCCTTTGATGGCGTCACCCCTGAAAACTACTCGAGAGAGTAATTTGTATTTACTCAACCCCAAAGAGGTCAGGTTGGGGTACAAGTTCGTTTTAATGAAGAGCGTGTACACCCGATGAGGAACAAAAATTGCCCGAGCCTCCACAAGCGTCGGTTGCACTGGCCTTGGTGCGAGAACCGATCCCTCTCTTCGGGTCAATGTGAGGGCGCGACCTCGGGCAGGTGTTTTCCAGAGCTGGCCACCGCTCAGTATAATTTTCCTCAGTTGTGATTCTGTCCTTTGATGGAGTCGCCCCTGAATGCACTCTGCCAAGAGACAGAGACACAATTGAGAGATGATAAATAATGTGTTACAAACTACTCGAGAGAGTAATTTGTATTTACTTAACCTCCCCCACTAGGCCAGGTTTTGATACAATGTCGGTTTAATGTGGGGAGCCCAAACGGTACAACTAGGCTAGGAACAAAAATTACCCGCAGCCGTCAATTTTGCGAGCACTGATCCCTCGCTCTGGTGCAAAGAGAGGGCACCTCAGGCACCTGTTCCCTAGGGACGGCACCTCACAGTATAATTTTCCTCAGTTGCGACTCTGTCATTTGACGGAGACGCAACTGAGAGACGATAAATAGGGTGTTACAAACTAATCAAGAGTAATTTGTATTTACTCAAACCCAACGAGTTCAGGTCGTGACACAAGGTCTGTTTAATGTGGGGAGTCCGTTGCGTACACCCGAGCTAGGGACAAAAATTGCCCGGGCCTCTGCAACATCATTTCCTTCTGGATCTCAGCCAGCCACCTAAGGTCAGAAATGACATCATGACTAATTTGACTGAACATGTTTGAATCAAAGTGCACGCCCATTTTATATTGAAAAAGCTCAGCGTAATATGTGAGCTGTTCTTGTGAGAACAATATTTTGTATTTCTTTAAGTCATGGGCTAAGATGTATCCATTCAGTGTGTCTATCAGAACCTTTTCCAATCAAAGTCAGTGCTCCAACCAAAACTGAAATGATTGATGTCCTCATGTACCACATTTCTGAAAGTTCTAATTCAAGATACTTGTATTTTGAGAGTTTATTTTAAGATCTTAAGAAATATATATGAATATGTAATAACGGCCATATTAATAAGAAAGCACATTCTGTTTTGGTGGTCTTTGATCGTTATGTCTGGGTAATTAACTTTGATTGTTCTGTTTGTGTATATTGTAAAGTCTCAAAATTATGACAGATCTTATCTCTGTGACGTTCATACCAGTTTCTTGCAGTTTAATTCCCGTAATATTTGCATATTTTTCAGTGCAGATACTGACCCAATTTATAATGGCGTGTTTTATATTGAGTTGATGCTAACACTTTGCAACCTGATACAAGATTGACAATTGTTTCTAGATATTTATCACAGAATCTGCATTTAGGTTCAACACATTTTTTCAGAATGTGTGTTTGGTAATTTCTAGTTGGCAAGCATTGGTCCTGTGCAGATAGAATAAAACCTTCAGTTTCAGCTTTTATCCCTGTACTACGTAACCACTGATGGATACGAGGTTTGTCTACACCAGTTTCTTTGACACGGGCACAGTATTGACCATGAAGAGGCTTTTGGTACATCTGCTTTCTATCTAGATTCTTTGGCGTTGCAGCAGATATATTATCGTTATTGGCACTTCTACATCCATTTGAAATTCACTTTTGAATTTTTTGGATTCCTTTATTGCTGAATAAAGTTTCTTATTTCTTTCATGTTCTTTGACACAGAACATCATCCAGTTTTCTGTAGTTTCCAGATATCTTTTAAGGCCGATGTTGCGGTTTTGTAAGGGAGTTCTAGTTGACCTAATTCTCTGACTCATTCTGGGAACATACAGACCATCAACATCAGCCTAAGGACGGTACATGCGGAGCTAAGTGAGAAGCTTTCTTGTTTTGACATCCAATCGCTTAATGTCAGCTATGGTCCAATTAAACATCGTGAAACTGTATTGCATCACAAGGACGGCCAAAAGGTTTATGACTGATACTCTGTTTTGAGAATTCAACTCGATATTTATCAACAGATGCCCACGCCTGTAGTATTCTACCCCTTCATTTAGAGATTCTGTATTCCATCTCCTTCGCTGACCCCTAGATATTTATAGTCTTCTTGTTCCAGTTCCCTAACGTTCGTGACAAAATTTTAATCTATTCAGTGTGTTTCTGTAATTCTCCCTTTCTTGAATGCTACTTTTGCACGTTTATCTAATCCGAAATTCATAGCGATGTCATCACTGAAACATTTTACTGTATTGTGGATGCTCTTCATCTCATTGTCGTCTTTGGCAAGCAGTTTGATATCATCCATGTAGAATAGTTGATTAAATATATTCTTTATTACTTTGTATCCATAGTTATTACAGTTTAATTCATGCAAAAGTAGGATTAAGGACAGATAAAAGAGAAGGGGCGACATGGTTAAAGCAAATGAAAGTGACAATACCTTTGTCATGATTTCAGAAATTTGCTATCGCCGAGAAGGTTTGTAAGAATCCAAGAGTGTGCCACACGGTCAAAGGCTTTACGGTAATCTATCCAAGCTGTGCTGAGATTCCTACCTTTTTCCCTGCAATTTTCCAGGATCATTTTATTTATTAGTAGTTGATCTTTGCAACCATATAAGCACTTTGACATGTCTTCTGTTCCAGGAAACGATGCTGTTTTCAACGAGAAAAGAGTAAGTACAGTTCGTCAGGAGAGACGTGATCAATTTCGTGGACTGACATGTTATTAGCCTATTATTCTTGGATTATATGATTCAACTCGTTTTAGGAGTGATGTAATATATTTAGTGATCCATTCTGGAATTTCATCGGGATTATTAGCATTGATATAATTATCACAAGTGTTTTAAAGATTAATAACAGATGACAGAGCCAAACGTTAGGTACCTTCTCATTTCCTGGGGATTTCCATTTTGGGGATTTTGTCAGATCTTGCCTAACATTATTCTTGGTTATATTTTGCCATTGTTGCACAAGTTTATCCTTCATTCTTTCTTTTTCTCGTTTGATCAACTCTTCCTTGGGATTATATTCATTTGGATAGCTACAAATATTCTCCCCAAATTATTGCACTTCTTCAATAGATGACGTCTTTTTTTACTTCTATACCTGTGTCCAGTGTGCCTGTAAAACTAATCTTATTTTGTCGATAGAACTCACTACACATTTTATATCGTTTTATTATTATCTTTATTATTATTGACTGAAAGAGCACCTGCAATAAAATTACGCTGGGGTTGAAATAGGCAATGCCGAATATACGCGTAATGACAACGAGTTTGATAAGAGCACACACTAAAAGCAAAAACTTTGGAGTCACCCTGCATTTCCTTTAAAAAAAAACGCCCTAAAAACTTATTTTTGTATATTTTTATTATAAAAGATAAAATTTTAGTAACTACAATTTATTTACTTTTATTTTTCACCCACTCTCCAGGCTCTTGTACTACGAAAAAGATCAAATTTAGATTTCGTCTGTCTTTCTGGTGATTTTATTGATAAAACCAAAATTTTTATGACGCTTTATTTATTTCTTCATAGCTGAGTGACTATCTTTTGTCAAAGTAAAAGCGAATACAATTTAGTTAGCGACATTTTCTTTTCTTTAAATAAATGCAAAAATACTTAATTTTAAAATGCTACCGAACGAAATACAGGTATCCCGATACTCTTAGCCTGTAGTTTACCAGGTACATATATAACAACCAAATGTGCTCAATATGACCATATTTGGATCAGGTCGAATAACACTCCCTGCACAGTAATATCCCATTTTTGGTTTGATCTCGGCTCTTGTTAGAGCATCACAAGAGGAATTCTACATTATTTACATTATTCGGACTATTGTCCTCATCTTTGTCGCCATATTTATTACAACGTTTCGGCCGTTGTACGCTCCGGCCTTCTTCAGGTGGTTGGAATGTCGAACTGAATCCTTTATTTCGTTTACTGGGGTAGTCTGTCCTAGTTCCACGTGCCATGTTTTAATGGATGTCAGTTATCTCCTGTTAATGTTTCCCTCTGAAAGTTATCCACGGCCTTAACCGGGTATTGAACTCACACTCTTTGGGTCCTATCACTGGATCTAACCAACGCCTTTACCCACTGTGCCATGTGTCCTTGAGGATAATGCTGTTCTACAGAAGGATGCTGAGGATACCATGAGCAGATCATATAGGCAGCGAAGAAATTTAAGAAAAAGCGGAAATAAAAAGACACATATACTACGAGTCAGAAAGATAGTTGTAGGCCGCATAATGAGGAAAGATGGCTTGGAGAATTTGACATACATTGAAAAAAAGTGGAGTAAAGAGAAACAGCAAGACATCTATCTAACAAGCTTGTGCAAATGAATTATCGATCAAGCAGTTAGAAGAGATACAAGGGAAAGGAAATTGTGGAGAGCCATAATCACTCAACTCCTGAATGGACACAACACAGACTGAATTACAAAAAGTTATGTCTAGAAAGAGATAACTGAAGTTTTCAAGATATACAAAATAAAAAAAAGCACTAAACTTAAGCAAATCGTTCATGGTTGTCAGTATAAGAGGCAAACCAATATTTGAGTTTCGTATTGGGGGCGTTAAAATGACGTCACAATTTAACTGTGTAGAATAGTGTAATAACCGACTGCAAAATATGTGATACAGATATCAGAAGTGTGTATAATGATTTCTAGAATGTATGCAAAGTATTAAGAGATAAGAAAATGTTCTTAGAAAATAGCGGCGAATTAGAATGCAGTGTCTAATCTCTGACATGACCGTAAATATTGTACAATCCTCTCACATGGGAAGATAAAATTCGCAACCAGAAAAATGTGGTTCTATCTAAAAAGGCTGAGAACATCATGAATAAAACAAGTGAGTGACAAAGTGATTTTGAGGAGAATAAGAGGACCAAGGAAATCAGAATGCGAGGCGTCATGCTTGCGAGAAATATAATCACAGTTAAGAAAGATGAAGGAAATTAAAATTTGTAAATCATATTGAACGCCAGAGAAATGGGATGAAACAGAGAGAGGCTTTCCAACTGAACGTTTTTAAATGATGGCAGGACAAAGTGCGATATTAAAGGATCAAATGGTACAGCAATTTTGGCGATCCATGTTCTGTCACTTCCTGGCTTGACATTATTAAGGCTAAAATCTGGATGCTTCCATTCTTACACGGATTTCAATTATCTCACACTGAGTCAGTAATCACGAAGAGAAACTTCACTTTCATGTTCTATAGCTGGTTCAATTATTTCAGTATTTTCCCTGATTTTATTGCTTGCTTTAGTACTCGATAATTATAGCACATATTCTGCGCTTCGCTTAAAATTGTGTTCAATCGATGTTATTACAATAGGTGCAGCACGTCGTGCGTACGAAATATTGCGTCTTTGAAATCACAAGATTCAAAGATTTTGTTTAAGTTTTTGAAGCTCCAATGATAAGGATGTCAATTTCCTGGGCATAATTCTAACGATTACTACAATAGTGACAATGTCAAACAGCAGAGAAGAGACACGATAAGGAGTTTCACACACCAAAGTAGAAACAAGTCAAGAAGGTCAAGAAAGCCGACTCTTCAGACGGTTAGAACTTAATTCAGAATATCTATCTATCTATCTATCTATCTATCTATCTATCTATAAAATTGCTCACCTGTCTCTCTTAATTCATATATATATATATATATATATATATATATATATATATATATATATATATATTTATATATATTAATTTACACACACACACACACAAACATATATATATATATATATGTACGACGGTTGATCAAAAATTATCCGGATTGTAGCTATGCCAACCAATCTAGAGTACGCAGAGTAAAGTCACTTGGCGCGGATAGACCTTGAACTCCATTGCGCATGAAGACGAGGTTATAACCGTTCTCCTTGTCTTCCGTTGTTTAAGGTGTGTTCAGAAGGAGAGTGTGTAGAGTGTGGTCGCATCAAACCCACCATTCGGATTCCATTAGTGACCATGATTTGTGCAACGAATTTTGGCTAAGCACAAATTTTCCCAGGTCCGGCAACCACCATATTCTATAGATATCGACCCTTTTCAAAAAATCCCACTTGGAGAGGAAAAAAAATTTAAAAACGTCGATGATTCAAAGACAATGTGACTAGACAGCTGGTCGGCATGCCAGAAAATATGTACCAGGAATGCTTTCATTAATGGAAACAACGCTAGATAAAGTGTTTTTCTTCATAAGGGGACTACTTGTAAATTTATTTCTATAGCTTCTAATTTTTGATCAGCACTCGTGTATATCTATCTATCTATCTATCTATCTATCTATCTATCTATCTATCTATCTATCTATATATATATATATATATATATATATATATATATATATATTTTGTCATCCACAGACAGACCGTTTCGCTGTTTCACAGCTCATCAGTGTGGCTAGACGTCCGGTTGCCTCTAGCTAGGATCGAAACACGACTGAATTTGCGTAAGTCGGAACTTCTCCCATTAAGCCGTCGGCGCACGGCAGGGATGAAGGTGAATTTTAGCGTGTTTATTTTTAGATTTAGATAAACACACAGTGACTGACAGTGACTCAATTCTGCCGAAGAGTCATGCAATATTAGCTTAAATAGTCACTGTTTACAAACTCCCACCTCAACCCAAAGAGCTCAACCGAAATTAATTTTTCAGGAGCCAATATTTTTGTCATCTACAGACAGACTGTTTCGCTGTTTCACAGCTCATCAGTGTGACTAGACGTCCTGTTGCCTCTAGCTTGGATCGAAACCCGACTGAATAGGCGTCAGTCGGAACTTCTACTCTAAGCCGTCGGTAGATGAATTTTAGCGTGTTTATTTTTAGATTTAGATAAACGCACAGTGACTGACAGT
>OZ038481.1:135673581-135716081 GCA_964036315.1 Acanthosepion esculentum | reverse complement strand
GTGATAAAAGGCTTTGAGCGAGTGAAATCTGAGCGTCTTACTAAAGATCACCCGTCGGTTAACTTTTTTCCAACAGCAAAGACATGAAAATCGAATTGAGTGTTCATTTCTACGATGGCCACTTTGGAAAAATAAGAAACTCAGTCTAAAGTTTTCGATTGCGAATTTATTTATAATTTTTTTTAATAGTTAATTAGCAAATTGATATTGATAGAAATATAAAAATAAGATAAGTCAAAGGCTCAAAGATGAAGGTCTTAGCTCACAAAACACAGTCATAAACATTTAATTTCTAACAAGGAAACCGTAAAAATGTCTATTGCAGAATTAAACACAAATAGCAAATAATGTGAAACAATGAACAATATTTTCATTATTCGGTCTGTTGTCCTGATCTTTTATGTCATATTCACGACGCTTTGGCCGTTGTACGCTCCGGCCTTCTTCAGCTGATATACGTTGAAATTTCCAACCGAACCCTTTATTTTGTTCACGGCGGTAGATTGCTCTACTGCCTTTTCTGAATATCTCAGTTTTTCAGTTAATTTCCTTTATTAACTCGACTCCCCAAGTTGTTTTTTCACAACTAGTCACATTTGGATTACTTCAAACAACGCTTATATTCACTGGGCAATGTGTCTTTGGGGACATTAGTGAGGGAATTTTTGAGACTTATAAACCTGATGTCTCAGTAAAACTTTTTCCCGGAGCTCATATTACATTTTTTTGGTATTGTTGTTTCTCTAGCTCCCTGTATTACTGGTTTGAACATTGTATTCTTTTCTATGCTTGGCCAATTTAGCAGATTTTGTGGTACTAATAAAGCAATAGATAACATGATGAAGCTGCTGACTTTCTGTGCACAAACAACATAGTTTGGAATATATCTCAGAAATACAGAAAAATGGAAAACAACTTCGAACTAAACTATCCTACTCTTTTCACAGAGTGGAATCACCCTCAATCTTAGGTATTCCATTGATTTTTTTATTGGTTTGTTTTTACGGCTTATCAACCTTTAGCAGGTTATTTAAAGTCAGAAAATTATTTTAGATTGAAATAATTGTTTTTAAGATAATAATGATTTACCGTCCTACTAATTAACCCATAGCGGGAGGAAGAGAGGTATATTCAAACTTTACCCATGATATTAACGCGTAAGGGAATATAACGATTCCAAATAGAATTGGAATTTGGCTGTCCAATTTCCAATTCTGGGCCGTTATTCAAGACACCGTCTTCATATGGAAACTTACAGCACCTGCTATTCCCAAGTGTTCGCCATCTTGGTACTGAGTAGAATCGACGATGCTTAATTTTGATGATCGTATGGGAACCGATGTTTCTATGTGATATGGCCGTAAACCCGTATTTTTTTGATAAACAAGACGTTGCACTTCGAAAGCGTATATCCAAGAACCACTAAATTTGAATGGAACCACCTCCCGCGTGGATGCTTCCCAGAGGTGTACAATCTTAACTACTTCAAGTATAGTTCCAATCGGTATCTATCTGCTATATCCTCGTAATTTTCATTTCCTAATATTCTTACGTTTATAGCGTACACTTCATTCATTAAAACTTTATGTTGAATAGCTCGTGAGCTTTTTAGTAAATTAAATTTAGGTAGTTTCACCCAAAACCGCACGTTGCTACGAAACCAAAACATCAACCTGAAAATTTCAGTCACGCACTTAAATAGCCTCATCAGATCGAGACTTTCATATGGATGTTACATATGGCGCCAAGCCCGTTCAGAAATATCTAAACTCTCCGCTGTATAAAAACTTTCCCAAAGATCAATGGAAAAAATGTGTTGAGCGAGTAAAGCCTGAGGGTCTTGGCAAAGGTCATCCTTCTTTGAAAATTGTGAAGAATCGCAAACAAAGAACATTGCCAAATAGCAGAAACGATATCACTTGAGGACTACCAACTGTAGCAACAACTGAAATGGATAGCACATGGAACTGAAAGAGAAAATAATGGCATAATCAAAATGTTAACATTCCACATGACTTCAAATAGGAGGTTCTGAACGAACCTCCCATCAATACTGGAAAGCAACGGTAACAGCTACTGGACTTGAGAAACATGTTTTCCTAAAAATCTGTTTGAAGAGAATGGTTTTATAAATTTCAAACGAAAACAGTACTAGCTGCTTTGTGAATGGATTCAAAAATCTTTTTCGTGTAGATTGACGGTTAATAATAACATTAGTAAAAATAAATTGTTTAGATAACGGTTATTTGAAAAAACATTATCTAACTGTTGTGTAGGATCCACCTAATCTGCATAGGTGACTATCAACTATATAAATAATGGTTGATACCGGAAGACGAGAAGAAAGGAATCACGAGATCCAACTAGAGACTCTGATCGACTGCGACTAGTCAACACATTCCCCAGGAACGTCTTCCCAGAAATATACAGAAATACTATATGTACTTATTGTGTACACTTTCTTGTTATAATATATTCTTGTTCCAAGTACATTTTGTGTTGCATTATTATTCCATGCAATAGGCGAGATTCAACATTGAGTCAAGACTCAACACTAACATTAAAATATAAAAGTATAAATAAGAGCGTTCATTTTTATAAAAGATACACCGAAAAAACAATTCAGTGTGAAGATTTCGGTTAGAAATTGAATGTCCAAGATTGCATTTTATGTTGATTGCCTCTAACTGTCTGTATCAGCAATAGTGGCAGTAACAACAGTGATGTTACAATAAATAATTCTGACTGAAGATAATGTAATCTGTTTATTTTTTTCAAACAATACTGGTAACAAAATAAAAAGGGAATAAAATACAAGATTTGTATAGAAACTAATCAGTGTTGAAGAATGTCGAAAGCAAGAAATCCCTAAGTTGCGAAATTTATGAAATTTTTACTGAAGTCTGGATAACTCAGATTATTTGTTTAATTTTATAAAAAAAAACACTAGCTACAAACTGGGTCTAAAAATTAAGAATTAATTTAAACTTATTACTGGTTAAAATATATATTTCTTTAAATTTTACTCAACAGTTCTAGATTCTCCAGTGATTAGACCCATGAAATATTTCTAAACAAGACTATTTACAAGAAAAAGCAATGTATTTGAATAGCTTGAGTCAGGAAAAAAAAAGCTTTTTACAACAAATTCTTAACAAAGAAATCAGACAGCCCATTTCAGAGGACTCCGTCAGTGAATTTCAGTTACATCTATATGACATTGTTAAGATGGTTTCAAAATAACGCAAAGATAAACAACTTTTTTCTGATGTTTCAACATTGTTAAAACGACTTCTAGTTCCGAAGTAAACAACTTATTTCGTACGTTTCAGTTATATGCACTCACGTTTGCTAAAACGATATTTAGCTTATTTTAAATATGTTTTTAATATTTTCAATTACATAAACGTGATGTTCTTAAGACCCCCAAAAGCACACACGCAAACAACGCATTTCAGTATTCAATTATATGAAGGCAATATTGCTACCAGAAACGCAAATGTAAACTGGATTGCAATTACATAAAGACAATATTATTAAAACAACTCTGAACATCATGGTTGCGAGCAGTGTAAAATGATTTCCTCCAGCGCAATTGTAAATACATTTCAGAAAATTCAGTCAGTGTCAAAACCATTGTTTAAAGAATTTCTACAATTTATGTGCAAGCGAGTTTCTCTCAGAAAAATCGGACATAAAAATATCTGTTTACAAAAAATAAATTGACAAAATGTTAATAGGATAACAACAATAAACTTTTCCTTATGAAGAAACATTCAGGATTCATTGACCGACAAAGCAGGACGACTGTCGTTTGAAATTTCTAAAATCATTCACTTAAAAAGATTTTTCAGGTAAATAGGTTTCTCAAGATATCTGCCATTGCTCTTTCCAAGAGTGATAGGAGTTTCCTTCTTAAACTGTTTGTAGTGTAGTGAAGTGTTACTGACTCATAGAAAATAGTATGCTCTAAACTGCCCATGGGTAATAGCTATAGCTATATATATAATCTTTGTGATTTCTAATGTCAATGAGTCACCTCATCTCCCTGTACCGATGAGGTTCTATCCCCTCATTTCTCCTAGTACTTCTGGGAGCTTTTGTCTCCTCACTATTTCCCCCCCTTTCCCTAAGTGTTTGTCTATATATGAGAGATCATGTTCTTTTTTCTTTTTTTCATAGTAGTTTTCTTCCAACGGTTGTTCACCTTCAGAATTTACAATGCTTTCGATTTCATTGTGATGTATGTCTTGCTTGATATGACACTTTCGCCTTCATAACTTTCAGGCTCACTATACATTTCTTCATCGCTATCGTGTTGCAATCAAAATCCGTCTGCATGCGCTAATATCCCATTCCTTTTTTTTATTATCATAGTGTTCTGTCCACTTCGCATTATGAATCTTGCTTCTTGTAGATTAGATTCATTATTTCTTTTATACCAAAGTTTTTCATTGATACCATGACATAGTCAATGGGTCTCTAATTTGTCTACCCAGGAGGGCGCAGGTTTTTTTTCGATCTTCCAGCATGTGGTATTTTCCTATAGCTTAGCAACAATCTAGGAAGAAAAGTTTCTATCTTTTCTTTCCGGTGTACACATATCTTAAATCCGATTTTTTAAAAAGTTTGCACCATCCTTTCTGTCAACCCTTTTCATTGTGAATAGTACGGTGTGGTTTATATGGTTTGCATTCAATTTTTTTCAATCATTGAACTTGTCACAGACCACTAGGTCTTTGTCAGATACTAGCATTTTTGGAATTCTGTTTCTTGAAAATATGATCCTTAACGATTGTTTCATGGTCGAAATTTTTTTGTTGGACAGCTGTATTACTTCTGGTCAGACTGAATAAACATCTACCATTATGTACACTATTTACATTATTCGGACTATTGTCCTCATCTTTGTCGCCATATTTATTACAACGTTTCGGCCGTTGTACGCTCCGGTGGTTGAAATGTCGAACTGAACCCTTTATTTCGCTCACTGGGGTAGACTGTTCTAGTTCCACGTGCCATGTCTAATGGATATCAGTTATCAGTTATCTCTTGTTAATTCCCCTCTCCAAGTTCTCCACCGCCTTAACCAGGTATTAAACTCACACTCTTTGGGTCCTGTCACTGGATCTAACCAACGCCTTTATCCACTGTGGCATGTGTCCTTGACAGGACACAATAAGTGTGAGTTCAATACCTGTTTAAGGAGGTGGAGAGGGGAATTATCGGGAGATAACAGATAACTGACATCCATTAGACATGGCACGTGGAACTAGAACATTTGACTCCAGTGAGCGAAATAAAAGGTTCAGTTCGACATTTCAACCACCTGAAGAAGGCCGGAGCGTAGAACGGCCGAAACGTTGTAATAAATGTGGCAAAAAAGATGAGGGCAATAGTCCAAATAATGTAAATAGTGTACATAATACCTCTTCTCAGAAATATAAACAGATATATGTCAGTATGAATAATTTCACTCCATTAACATGGGCATGATCCCTGTGTACTCTGTCCCAAGGTTGGGATTCTTTAGGCCATGTTTGTGTTTTTGTCTGTCTGAATTTTCTTCTTTCAATGTCCTTTTAACATCTTTCTACGTACTCTTCTACATCTGTAGAATATCCTGGCCACCATAGCTGAGGCCTTAGTCTCCTCTGCGTAGACGTTATTCTGCAATGAACATTGTCATGTATGTTTTAATATTTTTGCTCCTTTGCTTTGCTGTCGGAACCAGTACGTTTCCATTAAAAATCACACCCTTTTCTACGATTAACTTGTGTCTAACATTTTTAAAGAGCTTTCCTGCCCATAGGGAATTATTCCATTTATTATTTTTTTTATCCTGAACAATATACTGCCCGGTATGGTATCTCGCTTCGTATTCTCAGCTAATTTATGTATCGACAAAACATCAGTTTAGACACATTGTAAGAAAGTATCTTCGAATTTTTCCGTCTATTTCTCAATTTTAGTTGAACCTAAATCTCGACAAAGTGTTAATATGCGGAATGGTATTGCCTTTGACGTATTTAATATCAAAGTCAAACGCCATTAACATGAAGGAGAATCTTAGAATTCTAGAAGACAACCTTAGTAAGTTCCTTCCTAAGATTAAATATGAATTCTAAAGGTCTCTGGACGGGCCTTACTAGGAATTTCTTTTCAATAAATAAGTGACGAGTTCTATTTGTCGTGCATATCATGGCCAATGCTTCTTTCTCAATATTTGAGTATTTCACTTCGGCTTTTGGCACTTTTCTCGAAGGATACATTATAGGATGACCATTCTGAGCTCATATTCCAGAAATTGAATGTTCATTTGCGTTAGTAGTTTCTACTATTTTTACTACAGGCTTCTTTACAAGAACAGCTTTAATTTTCAAATGCCACTTGTTCATTTGTCCAAATAAATTCCACTTTCTTTTATTTTAAAGCATCAAAAGCTTCTGTCAATTCGGATTATAGCTCTACATATCGTCTGTAGTCGTTTACAATTCTAATTCTTTTGTTCTTAGGTACTTCAAATTTTAATATTATGTAAATTAACAATTGGTCTGTTGATTTGCCTTCATTAGATTGGAATATCAACAAAATTATTTCTTTTAGTGTTTTTCGTTAATTTTAATTCAATACGTTTTAACTTATTCAAAACCATACTGGTTTTCGCTTTTAATTCTACGTCCATAATAGCACCAAACCAAATGTCATCCTAGTAACATATTGTATTTTTTATATCGCTACCAATATTTTGCTCTATAGCTGTTTGAAAAATCACACTTGCTGTTTTAATTCCATATGGCAGCCTAGCCTATCCATCTTAATAAGTATATTTAAGTGTTTATGTTGTGACTTGCTTAAAAACTTCGTCAATAGATATTTGGGGATGTGCCAACTTTAGATCAAGTTTAGAGAATATTTCATACCCTCAAGGGAGTTCAAAGCCCATTCTGCATTGGGGATGATATGAGTCTGCAAATATTTTTCGGTTTACGTCTATTTTGTAGTCACCACAAATACGAAGATCCACTTGCGTTTTTTTTTTAATTTTTAATGTGTGTGTAGAGGAGGCATTTGCTCCCTTCTCGCGGAACTCGTTCAAGTAGTTCTTGTTCCAGTAACTTTAGTTTTTCACAACTATTGGCAGTAAATGGAATGGCACCTTTCGTGCTTGGAAATATGAGCGGGGGGGGGGCATTTCCCTTTAGTCTTGACTTTGCTTCATAGTTTTTTAACATTCTATTTTCTTCTGCTTTGACTTTCTTTACTAATTTTGTCGAATTTATGTTCAATACATAATTTTCTATTAAACGGTGATTCTTTTCAGAGTTTGCCATTATAATTGGTAATACGTCAGAGTTTTAATCCCAGATCAGTCGAACTGATTCAATTGGACAAAGGCTTTTCTTTAATCTTGGCTTTTTCTTTAATCCAACTAATTTCAAATCCTTCAGCTTTTTTGTTTAAGCTTTAGCTGCTAGAATCCTGAGCCATGCTTGTGCGTACTCATAATTACCCAATGCTTAGTGTTCGCAGGCTAATTTGGATATCGGTGGCACCATACGGTTGTAACCAAGTAAATGGTTAAAGTAATAACAAAACAAGTGTTGCAGATATATCATATATTAAACAGTAAGTACAACAGAAGAGTATTACACGACTAGTGAGTGTGTGTCGGTTGACCCAGCGTTCAATCTATTCGACTGTTAATATTTAACAGCCCCCCCCACGAGGGATGTATGTGGCATAAAACCGAGTTTACCGTGGGCTCTCCAAACCGTGGGATCGGCCAAAAATATTCCCGTAGAACCCGCACAAACGCGCTCAGGGTCTGTCTAACTCTCCGGGCGAAACTTTGCCCTTCCACAAAGCCTAGTCCTGGTTCCTCTCTGCCGAGGCAGTGAGTTCGACAGTTACGAACAGTCTGGTCGACTGTTATATTTAATAGCCCCCCTCCTCCTACTAGGGATGTATGTGGCACAAGGGCGAATTTTCCATGAGTCCTCCGAGCCCGTAGACTTGGCCAAAAATATTCCCTTAGAACCCGCATAAACGGGTTAAGGGTGTGTCTACCTACCCGGACGAATTTTTTTCCTTTCAGCAAAGCCTCATCCGGATTAATAGAGAGTTCGACAGCTGAACAACCTGGTCGTCTGTTCCCCCAAGGCCTTCTATCCTACTAATCTTATAGTAAACCGAAAAGTTCAACATAAACTCTTTAGAGGGAGGACACCACAACAGTTACCGACTCACAGGAAGTAGTATGCACTCAATTGCTCATGTGTAATAGCTGTAGTTATTTATAGTCTTTGTGACTTCCTATGTAAATGATTCAGCTCACTTTTTTTTTACAGTAACGATCATTCAGTAGAAGGCCCAGGGGTCATATTGAGGTAGAGGGTTAGAGAGTAAGACGCACAGTTTATGTGGATAGGAGGGGAAGATAACAGTTAACCAGAAACTTGAAAAGGTTAAGACTATAGTAATCGAGGAAACATCCTGTTGGATGTCGGTTCCACAGACCAGTTGATCGTGGGAAGAAGCTGTTTGAGCGAAACTTACTTCTCACCAATGGAATACGGAGAGAATGAAGGTGGTTCTCTACAATGTAGGTGGCACGGGAGGTCCTGGGGTAAAGGTTAAACCTAGTTAAACCAAGGATGCAGTTCGTCTGAGAACTTCCCATGAAAATAGCGATAAAGCAATGAGACGCTGCTACATCCCGTCTGTCAGAGTAGTTGGAGGGGGCAGGAATAATTTGTCACCCACAAAGAGGCTGAGACGCAGTTGGAACAAGAATGTTAGGACTGGGAAGCTCCCGCCCAAATATGACAACACGACTCCATATCAGGCCTAATTTGACTCTGGTAATGGTAGAGGATAGCATGAGGAGTCAGGTACTTACTGTCGCCGTACAAGGAACCGACCATTTTTTTGCATCTTTAGCGATTCCACTTGAGGTCAGAGGTGATTTTAAGGCCCAATTTTCTCTCAAGGCACGGATCCTCTACGTGGGTGCATACATTTATCGTGACTGGTTGTAGTTCGTGGGGGAGGGGTTGATTGGCAGCTGATCTCTTATCCGATCTTACTATAACTTCTTAGTGGGAGGGGGCTGTCTGTTTACATTCAATGCCTAGAAAACAAAACTATTTACATTCAAACTTCGTCGACCATCATTTGAAGACATTCGTCAAAAGCAAAAGCTAGATCCTGAGAATTTTGGAGGTTCACCCATATATCGTCGTGTAATCGGCATAGATGTTCACAAATGATCTAAATATATTCTTAGCCAGATTATTTATATGAATTAAAATGAGGGTTGATCCGAGAAGTGACCCTCGGGGAAGCCTGATTGCTAGGGCTTCGGAAGATTGACCTTTAACAACTACCTTCGGTGACCTATCCGAAGAACTTTATAAGTGAGAAGACCTTTCCATTGATTTCATAACTGGAGACTAATTTTATTTCAAGTTGTGAGGAATATCAACACATTGATTATGTGATCATTTTCTCTTCGAGTTCTAGATGATAGCCATTTGAGCTGCTGCTGCTGCTGCTGCTGCTGCTGCTAGTGAAACCCTGCAAATGACGCCGTTTCTATTATCTGGTTCAGTTCTTTGTTAGTGATTCTTCAGTACCATTCCACAACGTTCGAAGAAGTTTATTCTTCACAAAACCAGAAGCTTCACTTGCTCAAAGTTATATTTAAGCATTGATCTAAGAAAGCGGTTTTATGCAGCAGACACTTTAGATATTTCTATATGGATTTGACGCCATGCAATACATTCATATAAAAGTCTCGACCCAAGGATATTTTCAGGTCAGTGTTTTAGCTTTGTAGCAATCCATGCGGTTGGACGTAACTGTCACAAGCGCAGCCTATTCCGTGCATAATACCCTTTACTTCTATACTAAATTTAGTTTAACTGATCCATGTAACAAGGTATTTGAAATGTTTAGTATTTACTAATTCCACATCCTGAATTCTTATTATTATCCAGAATTATGCTATTTGAGTTCTCGTACGATCACTAATGTTAAGCAATGCCGAGTCTGGTCAGTACTTAGATGGATAAACGTTGTAGATACCAGACAAGCTAGGAATTGCGGATGGTGCAATAAATAATGTCTCGAAGTTGTGAATCGGAGAGCTGAGTTCCAATTCCAGTCGGGCTCATTATATCCATTTACGTGCAAATACCCTTGGAAAAGGTAAGAATCTATATCTTCTCTCCGCCTACCTATGCAGTAATTAGTAATATCTGTATCACTAAATCAGTATTATCTCCCCACGCATATAAAAATACATATATGTTTTGGTTTTAAATAGCCTGCAGTGGGTTGATAAGCCGTAAAAAACGAGTGGATCAATCGGAACACTTGTGAGAGGATGCTGATTTTCTGTTCAAGGTCATTCTTATCACAGCTTTTAATATCTATGTCATCAGCATCGTCCTCCTCATTTCCAGTACATTGTTCTAGGGAAAGAAAGTAAGATCGTCCTTTTCTACTGATAGATTCATTTGGGATTTTATAAAAATTACCCACTATATTTACTATTACGTGAAGCATGTATCTTTATATATAAAGATACATGCTTCACGTAATAGTAAGGTTGTCATGTAGCGCGTGTGATTTGTGTAACGAATTCGTTTAAAATGGTTGCTCAATTCGCGTGACCTTGTTCCAAACTAACTACCATGTAGTATGTACAATGATCGATCCGGACGAGTTCTTCTCCTTGTTTTAGTTGTTATCATCACAACTTCCCGCCTGTTGGATACTGCAGCCTTCTTCAAGGGTTTGTCATAGTTGGTATTCTTCTGAGATTTTGAACTGAACACTTTATTCCATTCAGGGGGCGGTGTACATTATTCTCATTCCTCTGTCAATTCAAGGGGAGATCATTTATATCACTTGCTAATTCGTCATTTGAAAGATTTAGACTGAAATTAAATAAATCTTTGTAAATAACAGTTTAAGTATATTCTTCACAGTTAAAATAGCTGTGTATATGCCGGTATAATCAGATGGCAGTGTTCCTATCTAGCTAGAGAAATTTAGAATGTCGATTTTGTTAGTAAAGCATTATTTACTAAGAAGATTGGCGCAATATGATCTTTCTTGCCCGAAAATCGGTGATTTTGCATTGTCGCGTATGTGGCTATATTCAGTTAACATTGATTTTATTGAATCAAAATTCCAAATTAAAAACATGTATATATATATATATATATATATATATATATATATATATATATATATATATATATATATATATATATATATATAGTTCCATAATTAAAAGAAATAAAATGTATCGACCAATTTAGACACAATTAGGAAGACGTTTTTATGTTTAGTGTTCAGTTTGACGTACCGTAACGCCTCATCCGGGTTAGAATGATAATTTCCAAATTCCTCCACCTTGTTAATTAATGATTTTTATGTTTCATCGCTAATCAACTACCAAAATGTTAAATTAAAAATGATTTTCCGTTAAATTCTCTTCCGCTCGGGCCTAACATTTGGATTAAGCACCATAATTTCTTGAACCTAATTATTTTCTCTGCAAATAGTGAAACAAAAAATAACATAATTTGCATCGCTGCGCAGCGTTATAAAAGAAAAGCAAGCAAACAATATAAAAATAATGCACACGCTTGTTATTTTGTTTTGCAAATGACCGTGCGCAATAAATAAAGTATCTGTTCAATTCTACTGTTCTGGAAACGAAGTTACTAACGCGTATGAACGCATATGAAATCTCTCGCATCAATTCTCACATCATTGGTAACTCATAGTTTTCGTTATAGATCAAGTCTGATCAATATTTCAGCACTCTCAGTATACTAATTGATTTTAACAATGATGTTATTTAGATTGTTTATTGATGTGGGTACTCAAAGGGATGCAAGAAGGAAGTTGGTGTATTGTTTGTGGTGAAGGATTCTATAATCTCTAGACAGGAAGTGCCTCTGTGTAGATTTGCAGATCGACTGGAGAATATGGGCAAATAGGTTTGTTACTTTATTATGTATGCCCGCACCAAGATGTGTCAACCTTAAAATGAAAAGAATCGTGTTTTATCTCTCGCTAAAGGCACATATCCGCAAGCATCTACATATTGACTTGCTGACGTCAGTGTTTGAATTGGGATGAAACTGAAGTCAAAAAGTACCCCGATTATAACTTTTATGTCTCTGGGTGACTGCTGGTGTAATAATTTAATTATGAACACATTTGTTACTGTATGATTTTGTAGTGTATGATTTTGCAAAATGTATTAATCATTTGAGTAATTGTTCGGACTTCATTGTTTAGACAATCTCTCTATATAAAACAGAGGATGTCTGTGTGTCTGTCTGTCTGTGTGATACCTTTTCACTCGAGATCCATCCAACTGATTTTGACCAAACTTGGCACATACATTGTACAATGTAAGAGATAGGTCCTTAGCGTACAAAAGTCAATAATCAATAAAGCCGATTAAAAATAGATTAATTCATTTTTTCCTCCGATTTCATTCAAACTCTATATGTAGGTTACTTACATAATGACGTACTCAACGATACTTCATTTTTATTTCAACGCAACTGCGTTTAGCGAAAAACCGCGAAAAACGCAAATCGATTTCAACGCAAATCGATTTCAACGCAAATCGATTTCAGCACAAATTTTAAACTAAAAACTCACTCAATTTTCAAAAAATCTCATAAAGACTTCATTCAATTGTAGCCAACAAAAGGTGATTGTTTAACAGTCATTTTAACTTCATAATTGAGTCCACCCATATAGTGAAAACCCGTGTAAATAGCGAAAAATGGCGATTTTTACTGGTTTCTTTCTTATTTTTTGTTGATCTTTCAACCAATTTTCATCAAACTTAACAATTACTTTATAAATGTATCCTTTTTTACATCCCTGGTTGCGCACAGAAAAATTGAATTTCTGTTATGGTCCAGGTTCCTTGTACCACGGTGATGATCCAAGGTAGAACCAATGAAGAATAACTCGAACACAGGTATGGAATAACACAAATATATTACAAACAGAAATATGTACAAAAGAAGTAGAAGTGTTAGTAATAACAATCAGGTTAGGTCAGAGAGAACTATGTTGTCTCGACCAATATCACTATTCCAATGGCTTACAGTAATCGTCTGACGCAACCCTGTCTCTGACTGACTCACTGCCTCTGTGTCTGACTCACACTACTGCTTCCTCTTGAGGTGCAGTATTTATGGTGTACGGGATAGTCCATTACTAGTATGGGTAGGTCCCTTAACACCCCCTTCCGAGGCTTTTGCGTAGCAGGGGTTTTTAATATCTTTTTTTCTTTGGATCTATTTCCAAAGGTTCTGTAAATTTTCTTTTTCGAGACAATTTTCATGGTTCTGGCATTGTTTGCGGTCTTTTTATATCAAACATATCGAAAATCGTGTCCATTACCTCTTCTTTAGGTGAACAGTTAGCGTCTTTTCCTTATTTGGTTTACGTGTCTCCTGTGTGAGAATTTTTGTCCATGAAATATGTAAACCATCTTACCAATTCTTTTGACAATTGTCCCTTGCTCCCAATACGATGTATTATTTTTGTAGGCCTAAAAAAAACTTTTTCTCCTGGGATAAATTTTCTTTTTCGTGCATAGGACTGTGTTACTTGTTTTGTTTTATTTGGTAGCAATTTATCAAATGAAGATCTGATCTTTCTAGCAAACATCACTTCTGCTGGTTGATGGTGTAGTATTATTTGGCGTTATTCGATAAACCTGAAGAAATTGCTGTAATGCTTTCTCCGTAGGCACATCGTAGTCTTTTCGTAGCGCTCTTTTGAGTGTATCAACGAATCTCTCCGCCTGCCCATTAGATCTTGGGTGATAAGGCGGGGATTTTATATGATTCACTTGATAAATTTCGCAAAACTCTTGGAAATCTGCTGACGTGAATTGCGTTCCATTATCTGTGACTAGGCAATTCACTACACCAAACCGAGCTAATAGCTTGTGGAGGCAATTTATGGTCGTTTCTGAAGTAGGGTTTTTGCAACGAAACACCTCCGGCCATTTACTATAGCTATCCACTATGACTAAATAGTAGAAGCCGTCAATTGGTCCTGCATAATCTGCGTGTATTCTTGACCACGGACGATCAGTCTCTGGTCATGGCTTATGTATGATTGGCGGGGCTTTGGCAGTTAAATTACAACCGTTGCACATTTCCACCATCTGAGTAATATCCTGGTCCATATTCGTCCAATATACATAGCTTCGCATTAGCGACTTCATTCTATTTTTACCAGGATGGCCCCTATGGAAATCCTTTAAGATCCCCTTTTGTAATGTTTGGGAAATTACAACCCTTTCGTTGTAAAGTAACACATTGTCGCATAGAGAAAAGCTGTCCGAAATTTGCTAATTTTTTCTGCTATTTTTGATTTTGTTTCATTAATAAATTCGTCGTTTTTGGCTTCATTTTTTATATCTTGCAATGTGACTGGGAGGTTTCTAACTGTACAACATAGTACTGTCCTGATATCTTCTTCGTTTTTAAGGCTGCGATTACCGTATGTTCCAGTGGCTCTGTCTTTGTTGGTATAAGTCTCGACAGACCATCCGCATGCCCGATCTTTTTCGTTAGTAAATATTCCAATCTGAAATTATAGTTCAGAAGAATTGTTCCCCATCTAAGTAACCTATTTGCAGTGTAAACCGGTAGACCTTTTTCCGAACCTAAAATTGTTAGTAACGGTTTGTGATCCGTCTGAAGAGTAAAATGTCTATCATAGATGCACCTATGAAACCACGTGACTGCGAACATAATTTCTAGAGCTTCTTTCTCTATTTGTGAATAATTTTTCACCGCTGGTAGCAGAGTTCGAGAAGCATGTGCGATGGGTTTTATTGTCCCATCTGGCATTTTATGAAATATACACGCTCCGACCCCGTAGCGTCACTTTCTACAATAATTTCTAGTTTGGGATCGTAGTCTGCCAAAAATAAATCTGAATTTAATATTTTGATTATTTCGTCAAATACTTTTTGGCATTGATCTGTTCACTGCCAAACCTTTTCTTTCTTTAGCATCTCGTTCAGTGGTGCGGGAAGTTTATGCATGTGAGGTATGAATTCCTGGTATTAACTTACTAAGCCTAGAAAACTTTGTAGTTCTCTTATGATTTTAGGAACAGGCATTTTTTTAATTGCTGTTGACCTTTCAGGGTCTGGTCGTCTACCTTCTTGATCTATTATATGGCCGAGGTATTTGATTTCCTTCATGAAAATATCGCACTTATTTTCTTTTACTTTGAATCCATAGCTTTGTATTCTTTTAAATACTTCCTGTACATGTTCTCTGTGTTGTTCAACGCTTTCGCTATTAATCAATACGTCATCCAGGTATGGAACTGTGTACTCTAGTCCGGCAAGCATCGTATCCATTATCTGTTTGAATAGAGCCGGCGCGACCTTAATTCCAATAGGTAATCTTTGGTATCTGTAGTCCTTTGTGCGTGTTTATGCATAGTAGTTTTGAACTTTACTCACCGATTGGAATCTGCCTCACTTAAATCAATTTTTGAAAAAATATTTCCGCCCTTTAATTTAGTGAATACTTCTTCTGGACTGGGTAGAGGATAATGGTTGTCCTTTATTCAAACCTGTAGAAAAATCAGCGCAAACTCGAATTTCGCCTGATTTTTTTTGACGTAGACCCTCAGTGCGACCCATTTACTGTATTCTACTTTTGTCAATATGCCAGTGTTTCGAGTCTGGTTAATTCATGATCAATTTTTTTCAACTGACGCAAACGGTACGCTCCTTTTTTCTTGAAAATAAGTTTTCCTTAATTTCCATATTAAAATGTTGACAATAGACGCGAATGTTATGTAATCTTCGTTGTCCTTTTTTGTAAGGTTTATGCATTTCCATATTTTGTATTATGGCTGAAAAGTTCTGTTAGCAGTTTAATGGCTTCTTTGAACGTTAACTCACTTGTTATTCTGGGAAGGATATAATCTACGAATTTGGTATATTCGCATGTGCCTAATTTTCTTAGTAATAGACGTACTTTACGTGCGTCTGACCAATCTTTGCAGTTAAATTCATATAGATCTTCGTACCTTCGGAAGTAGTTTGCAAAAGTTTTATCTTCGTCGGGTGCCTGCTTGAAATCTTCGATAGTATTCCAAACAGCGTCTTGTGAGAGAACTGTTTTGTTCTCGGATTCTTTCTCCTTATTTAACATTACACGTAGCAATAATTCTTGAAATTCCAGATATTTCTGTTCGTTTTTTGCTGCTGTTGAAATTGGATTTTGATAAGTTCCACATTGTTTGACTTGTGTACGTAGAAAAAAATTCCTTTGTTGCCAGTGAAATTTGATATCTAAAAAGAAAATTCTCTTCTTTTTTTTATGTGTTCGTGCAGAACTAATTTTTTAGAATCTCGCGTAGAACTTGTTTTTTTTAGAGTTTTCTCGTCGATCACTGTTATGTGCGACGGATAGCAAAAAGAAGGTATGTCCTCCGCCTAGAGAGTTTGTTTTTCTTTTGGGGTTTTCCAGGTCCCCACTTGTTATGTGCGACGTATAGCCAAAATTATGTTCTCCGCGAAGAGAATTTGTTTGTCCTTTGGGTTACCTCGTCGCCATTGTTATGTGCGACGGATAGCAAAATGTAAGTCCTCCGCGTATAGACTTCCTATTTCTTTGGGGGTTTCCTCGTCGCCACTATTATGGTCCAGGTTCCTTGGACCACGGTGATGGTCCAAGGTAGAACCAATGAAGAATAACTCGAACACAGGTATGGAATAACACAGATATGTTACAAAAAGAATATGTACAAAAAAACTAGAATTGTTAGTATTAACAATCAGGTTAGGTTAGAGAAAACTATGTTGTCTCGACCAGTATCACTATTCCAATGTCTTACAGTAATCGTCTGATGCGACTCACTCTCTGACAGACTGACACTGACTGACTCTGTGTCTGACTCACACTACTGTTTCCTCTTGAGGCGCAGTATTTATGCTGTACGGGAAAGTTCATTACTGGGTAAGTTCCCATAACAATTTCAAATACTCCAAAATAATTGTGGTCTGAAGTGGGTCTTCATGTTGCCTGTTTCAGCCCTTCATGTCCTCGGCTAACTTCGATTGAATAAATACGGACTACTTCTGTTATATCACTAACTGCATTAATTCAAAATGTTTTAATGTTTTTATTGAAGATAGACTCTGATATATCTAAATATGATGCTGTTTTTGCTCCATTCTAATTGAACGCTTTTTCTGATCGACCAGCTTGGTACTCCTCTCTAAATCCTTCTCACGAAAATTACTGTCTCTATTCTTTTGAAAGCCTATTTGTACAAAAATAATTTCTCTTTCTTGCTATATTGTATACAAAAACGGAAGTCTTAGATGAACGGACCGTAACCTTTACCCACTAACAACTACCTATCGAACGAGCTCAATTGTCCGAAAACCTTTTTCATTGTCTATTAAATTCTATTTTCCATGACATTGAAATGCTGGGGATATACTTTCTCTTTTCGTCCTAATTTTATTCGGAAAAGTTCATGAAAAAATGAAATTTAATTGTCGAAAGAAAAGGAATAAAGAAGAAAAAATCAAAATAAATCATGTTGACGATATATAGAGAGTGCGGCTTGTATATGAGGACATACGGATTTAAGATTAATACTGCTCCCCACTAACTTCTAATGCTTTTATCTTTCAGAAATCAAGAATGGCAAACCCTATGATAACAAATGAAACGAAAAGGCATGCTGTGATTGTGGCATTAAAGGCAGATCATAGCGATTTGGATATTGCATATTTCTTTAGATTTGCAAGATCGTTTGTCCATAAGATACGAAAAGAGTTAGAAGACGCTGACAGTTCCCCAATGTCTGTATCAAAACGTAAAAGACATTCTGCACGTTCTGATAAAGTGAGAACATCCGAATTTATTCAGGAAATCAGGCAGACAATTGATGAAAACCGAGGTCAATCAATGAGGTCAATTGCCAAAAAGCTGCATGCGTCTGAAAAAACAATCTGAAGGAGTGTTCATGATGAAATTCGATACAAGTCCTACGTGAGGAACAGAGGTCAATTTATGTCAGAAAAACAAAACAAAAGAAAACTGTTTAAACAGACCCAAAAGGCCTTTAAACAAACTTAAAAATCCTTCAGAAGTTGGTGTGATTTGTTTTTTCTCAGATGAGAAAAATTTTGATCAAGATAAAAAACTTAAAAGAAGAAATGACAGATGGCATTGTTCAGATCTTTCTGAGGTGCCAAGAGTGATGCGCACAATAATTTCCTTCAAGTGTTTTCCACGAGGTTTTAGAGTAAATGCTGCTATTTACATTGAGGTTCTAGAACCAGTTGTCAAGCCCTGGATTGACAACATATGCAACGGCAGGTCTTACATATTCCTTCAAGACTAGACTCTACGAACACAAAAATGGATGGCTGACCATTTGTACGACCACATCACAGCCAACATTTGGCCTCCTAACGCTCCAGATATCAGCGCACTAGACTATTATGTGTGGAGCGTTGTTGAGAAGGAGGTTAATAAACAGCCTCATAACACCAAAGACTCTCTTAAAGCTGCAATAGTTCGAGTAATGTCTGACATAAATAAGGACCAATTAATCAGAACTTGCAGCCGATTTCGACCTCGTGTAAAGGCAGTTATTAATGCTAGTGGTGGTTTTATTGAATAAAATGAAATAATAGTTAGCTAAATTTCATGTTTAATTGTTTGTAATCAAATATAATTATATTCATTTGTTCAGCTAGTTTTTTGCTAATCCATAAAATCTGTCCTCAAATACCAGCGGCCCCCTGTACAATCAAATTAACGTCGACATAAGTGTTTACATTCAGTATTGTATAATCTTCTGTTTCCGGCATTTGATCTAAACATTCATAGGTGATACATTGTGATACAAGGTTTACAATGACTGAGAAAAATATATTATTTCAAACTTACAAAACAGACTGAAATATACACAAAGATAACGATGGAAAGATTATACAGACATGATCATTTTATTGTAAAAGTATTATATAAGATGGAATGCGGGTCTAGATCGTTTTGAGCCTCTGTGAAAACTTTTGAAATTTTCCTGTAAGGATTAACTAGAGAGTTACACTCACCATTCCCTGGTTATGGTTCTTGCAATGAAAATGAAAAATGGTGCAATTATGAAACATGATCAATGGTTTGAGTGACATTGTGAAAATGTTACCAATCTCTGTAACATTAAATTGTTGATTCTAAAGTGGAAGAAGTTTTCTCCCATCAAAAGCTGTATTCGAAGGCTCCTCGGAAAATCTCTTCACGGACGCTAAAAAATATACTAAGTCAAAGCAAATCGAATGATAATTCGAAGGACATCGGCTACTAATAGAAATATTATTATGGAATACGTGAGAACTTTGTAAAATCTTTTTTTCAAAAAATACACTGTGGTTCTCGGATGAAGTTCGTTCCTGAACAGTTTCAGAAACCTAATAATGTTTGGAAAAACGTATTTTGATTGAACGAAATGAAAATCGACTTTTCGGCCACAAGCCAAGTATAGAGAAAAAATTGATCGCCTATGATCGATAAAACACCATCCTCACAATATAGACCGGAGTCCGGGGAATAATCATGTATGGGAGTTTTTTCGCTTTCAGTGGTACGTATGTACTTCCTATAATTGTAAAGATCACGAATGTTATGATGTATTGATGTATTTTGAAAACTCAATGCTCTGCAACAGTTTGGGATTGAAGAGGATTAGATTTTTCAACATGAGTCGCATCATAACGCTAGAATTAACTTACGAACTATTTATTTAGATGTGCCTCAGTGGCTTGTCATTAACTTGATTCGAATCCAATTGAAAATTTATGGCAAAACTGCAAATATCGAATTCATGAGAATGATCCGAAAACATGAATGAGTTAAAGATCTTTTTCACGGAAGAGTGATCCGAAATTTCAAATGAATGCTGACAAAAGTTTATGAAGGGCAACGGGAAACGTATCCAAGCAGTATGTACAAACCAGAGCCGTGTTATTTTTTCGCCGTTACTTTTGTTTATATACTATTTTATATTGGATAATTGAAGATATGAGATTTTTCTTCCTAATTGATAATTTATATAAGAATTTATGAGTTTCTTAATTTTCAAGGTCAGTGCAAGCATGAGAAGTAAGCTAAATAAACTGAAATTTGTTATATAGGATTTTCCCATTTGTATAGAAAGACAAATCAGATAGCATGAAAGCTTATTGACAGTGCTAATGAGCGGGTGCATTTCTTTTGAATGATACAATCACACCACAGCACAGGAAACGTCAGGTACCTCCTCATATATATATATATATATATATATATATATATATATATATATATATATATATATATATATATATAGTTGTATATTTCGGCAGCAATCCTTCTTTTATTCAAGTTTCATTAAAAACGACAGACAAGGTACTACGGTTAAGTTTTTTTATTTAATTTTTCTTGTGTACGAACAAGAGCTTTCTTTTCTGGACAAAGGGTGTGTAAGAACTGTCCAAATGTTTTATTTTTCCGAGCGCTTTCGTCTATATCTTTAGCCATTATCAAGGATGATTTGATTTTTCAGCTTAATTGAGTATGTGCATTATGTGTATGTCTTAGTGTGTAGTAGTGGTGTTTTAATTTCCGAATACGGTTAGCACGTTGTGGCTTTGTTCATAGTTAATATTGTTATTGGTAGGCTTTTTCTTTTTTATTATTATGGCCTCTATTATTTTTAACCTTTTTTTACAGGTGGAAGCAATTAATATATTTGCGTTTTCTACTAGTATATTTCTAGTGGAGTCTGGTAAATTTTTGTGTGTGTTTAAATGGGTTCTAATGGAGCTGTGATCGGATAGGTGTATGTATGTATGTATGTATGCATGTATGTATTATGTTAATAACTATATACGTTTGGTGTAAAAAAAAAACGGATAACACAATTTGCAAATAAAAATATATTAAAACAAATAGGTATCTGGGAAAAAATGGAAACAAAAGAAAAGATTAAAAACATCCGAGTAGGCCGAAAAAAATTGTCTAAAGAAAAAAAAATCGAATAAATAAGAAAAAAAACGTAAAGTACTCAATAAGCTAAGTAGGGCAGTATATAACAAATCATACTGAGCCAGGGACTACATAACTACCTATCTAGGTTTCACCTAAATGGATCATCAGAGTATACTGGCAACCTTACCCTGAAGATCCATTTAGGTGAAACCTACGTAGGTACGTAGTTTCTAGCTGACTAGAATTATATATATATATATATATATATATATATATACAAGGTAACCAAAAACGTTCTGTCCGTTTTTTGATTAGTCATTGAATGAAGTTGAAATATATACGAAATGAGTGTAGCAATTGTTTTCAAATTCGGACAGCCGGAAGTAGGAACATCAGACGTTATAAAAAATACGCGCACCGTGCCCGGCCATCAGTTATAAGCCGGACATCTGTGAGAAGGATGGAAGTGTCTAGAGATCTCGTTCGGGGCTGTTTGCTTTACGACATCAAAGTTGGCTTATCAGCAGCTGCATCAAGTCGCCGCATATATCAAGCGTTTGGGGATAGTGCTGTGAATGAACATACTGCAAGGCGTTGGTTTCGAAAATTCATGTCGGGAGATTTGTATCTCCATGATGAGCCTCGCAGTGGACGACCACAGGTCTTGAATGACGGAGTCCTGAAGACGGCCATTGAAGAGGACAGTAGTCTAACGTGTGGGGAACTTGCAAGACCGTTCAATATTTCCGATGAAACAGTTAGACTTCACCTTCACCGCCTAGGTAAGACATACAAACTGAGCAAGTGGATTCCGCAAACGCTGATGGAGGTTCACAAGGGACAACGAGTGGCAGTCTGTGTATCGCTGCTTTCTCGCCATCGTACAGCATCCTTATTCAATCGAGTGCTTACCAGTGATGAAAAGTGGGTTCTGTGCGAAACTTCCAAGCGTTCCAGACATTGGTTGTCTCCTCAGGATGATGTCTCTCACATCGCAAGTCCGCCTATGCACCCACGCAAGATTATTTGTGTCTGGTAGACAGGTCGTCAATTGGTTCATTATGAACTGCTACCAACGGGCCAAACCGTCACTGGAGACCTATACTCGAAGCAATTGAAACGTGTGCAACAGGCATTGCCTTCGAAGGAGCCAGCACTGGTGAATCGCAAAGGTGTGCTTTTCCTCCATGATAACGCCAGGCCGCATGTCACGCGAGTGGTCAGGGATACCATACAGCAACTTGGGTGGGAGACTTTGTGCCATCCACCTTATTCACCTGACCTTGCGCCATCCGATTACCACCTCTTCCACTCCCTGGATAATCATCTTCGTGGGAAATCCTTCACCAATGAAGCAGACTTGCGCAAAGCCCTCACGGATTTTTTGCGTTAACCCCCCTCCCCGAGTTCTACCGCAAGGGCATTGAACAGCTGGAGACACGTTGGCAGAAGTTGCTGGATGCCGATGGCGATTACTTCGAAGACTAAATATAAGCGTTTTCTTTTTTTCCTTTAAAAACGGACAGAACTTTATTATTACCTTGTACACACACACACACAGACACACACACAGACACACACACACACACACACACACACACACACACATATATATATATATATATATGTATGATTCCCTGATGACTGTGATCTTAATCTCTTTCATGACTAGAGTCAATCATCAACTATCCTACATACCCTTATATTATGCACGTCTCACTTTCTCGCACCTACCAAAACCTCATTCCTTAAGACTCTATCATGAATGAATCTTGAGCCTTTTATTGGTTGAAAAATAATATTAAAAAACTAGGGCATATATAATATAAATATAGTTTTAAGGCCTGCTATGTTTTTGAGTTAAAGTTGTCAATATCACGAATAGAGCGTATGTAAATATAAACATGAACACTGAAGTCAACACCCAGAGATGACAGTCTGTTTCCTGATTCAACGCAATTCTCAGGCCATGTGTATTGTGTTATCGATTGACTATTTATAGATGCTGCTAAGTGGTGCATTATGGGTAGAAGGTCCATTCTAACGGTTATTGGGTCGAGGGTAACGGTTATTAATTATTCTAGATGTTATTGGGTATAAGTAATTGCCGATCTGTATACATTTATTTGTAGTTATATCATAGTGCGTTTGTTAACTTTTTTAGGCATTGTCATAGTTGAAGGTTATTATTTTTTATTACATTTACTTGTGTTTATAGGTGTGCCGCCTTTGTTTGTTCCTTTACTTATTATTAATTTGTTTATTGATTTAGATTTTTTGTTTATCTTATTTTCTCCTGTGGTCGGATATTTTATTTGTTTACTTTACTTTGTTTGGCTTCGTCTAAAGTCTGTTCTATTCTTTGTGTTGTGTATGATGAATAGGGTTGGACATTTCATGGTTGAATTTTACAATGCATTCGTTTTTCATTTCAGATTTTAAGTAACGTAGTAAACATTTCTTTTCGTGTCTGCATTTTGAGATGAGTTGTGATTGTTTATTTAGTAATTTTTGTTGGTCTGGGAAAGCAATTATAGCTATATTTTCCTCCAGACAGAAGTTACAGTTTTTGGATTTATTTTAGTTTATTAGCGTATAGCTTCGTTTGCAAATTCTGAGACAAAAAGTTGCTGTAATTATAAATATATTTGTTGAACCAGTTCCATTGTCTTTATCTGAGTATCCTAGTGCTTGGTGGATAAGGGCGGTGGATATCGTGGCTTCGCTAATAAAAATCTCAGCAAATATAAGATCTTTTCCTTTATTGTTTTAACTGAAAAAGTTGTAACAACGAATTTAATAGGGATTTAATAGGATATCCAATAGAGTCGTACTATTTCTTATAAATAAGAAGAATTTAAACGATGCTATGATCGTTATAATAAAGCCGTTTCCTTATAAGGAAACATTCGTCATTCATTGACCGAGCAGCCAAGTGTTGCTTTCGGCTGAAATTTATCAACACGTCCTTTGTAAATAAATTTTCTCGGAAATTGGTTTCTTAATTCCAGTAGCTTTTAACGTTATTTCCAGTATTGATGGGGGCTTCCATCTTTGTCTTATGTTTTGGGGTAGTCGGGATCGTTAGCATTTTGATTTTCTTACCGTTCTTTCTCCTATTTGCATGTATTACTCATTTTAGTTGTTGCTGCTGTTGAAAGTCCTCAAGTGATGTTGTTTCTGTCATCGGATACTTTCCTTGGTCTGTGATCCTGTAGTACCTGTACACGAAATTCGACGAAGTATGGTCCCCGCAAAGACCTACACGCTTACACTTACTCGGAGTCATTTTGGGTATTTAATAATCTTAATATAGTAGGCTAGGTCAGAGAGAAGGGAGAAGATTGTGTTGCCCTGAAAATGGTGTTTTTGGCTGACTTGAATATAAGTATTCGAAATCCTTTCATTTTGGGCTGTAACATCGACCACTAAATATTTTACAAAACCAAGTAGACCAAAGTTGTTTACTGACTTTAGTCCGGTACAAAGCAAAAGTAGTAGAATTTTCTATAAGGATCGTACTCACTAAACAAAGACATCAATCTTCGGACTGGGTTTGCTCACAATCACACCATAGTCAGCGTTCTTTAAAACAGTTTCAGACCTGTTCTTAAAAAAAAAATAGCTGAAATCAGAACACATTTACCGGAAATATTGCAGATATCCTGTTGTTTTGTCCTTTCAAATGAAGTAGCCATTTTTCGGTGAAATAAAAGGTTTTTTATGAAAAAATCAAATGTTACCGTAATCACTTATTTTCCTTTACTTGTTTTTTCCTTTTTTTTCCGACGCAGTTAAATTAAAGAGAATAAGAACAAGAAAACATTAATTCAATTTCGACGACGCAGTAAATTCGGTTCCAATAGACATCAGATTTCCAGGAAATTTTCGCCCGGGTTTATCTTTATGTATTGTAGTTATAAATTATTTAGCCATAAATATAAGTGCTTGCCGAGGACACATATAAATGATCGTACCCACCTTAATATCAGAGCCGTATCTTCTTCTTCTTCTTCTTCTTCTTCTTCTTCTTCTTCTTCTTCTTCTTCTTCTTCTTCTTCTTAAGAGGTAAATATTCGCTTTACAGTGTGAAATATACGTGGAAAATACACTATTTACATTATTCGGACTATTGTACTCATCTTTGTCGCCATAATTATTACAACGTTTCGGCCGCTGTACGCTCCCGCCTTATTCAGGTGGTTAGAATGTCGAACTGAACCCTTTATTTCGCTCACTGGGGTAGACTGTTCTAGTTCCACGTGTCATGTTTAATGGATGTCACTTATCAGTTATCTCCAGTTAATTCCCCTCACCAATTTCTCCGCCGCCTTAACCAGGTATTGAACAGGCACTCTTTGGGTCCTGTCACTGGATCTAACGTTGTAATAAATATGGCGACAAAGATGAGGACAATAGTCCGAATAATGTAAATAGTGTACATAATACCTCATCTCAGAAATATAGACAGATAAGGGAAAATGTTCATTATATATATATATATATATATATATATATATATATATATATATATATATATATATGTGTGTGTGTGTGTGTGTCTGTGTGTATGTGTGTATGGACAACATATACATATATATATATATATATATATATATATATATATATATATATATATAGGGAGAGAGAGAGAGAGAGAGAGAGAGAGAGAGAGAAAGAGAGAGAGAGATAGGCAGCATATCTTCATCCCCCCAAGCATTCCGCCTCCCCAGTTTCACATAATATTTAGGTTAACCCGTGGTATGGTTTTCAGGAAATTTCAGTCAGTGGTTGTGACCGAACGTTTGAGCGGGCTGGCCTTGTTAAAACTGTTGATCACACTAGATAAAGTGCTCTCTCCCACAAACTGTAACTAAGGTCCGCTCTGCATAGTTGCACTATAAACCACAGGTGGGCTCCGTGAGTTTTGAACAAACACAAATGAACCTGAGCAGGTTTCTGCAATGGGGATTAGCTAGCCGCCCAAGTAGACTAGCATCTTCGAATACGAGTGGCCGCGCCATTTACATATTATAATTCCATTCAAACATGTTTCACTGAATAATATAGACATAACACGCCTATTTTATAATACTCCTTTCTAGTTCTTTCATCAGTTTCTTGATATTAAGAAGAGATTCATCAAGGAAGGCACCGTAGTTTTTTTAATCTGATCCTGATTGGTGAATGACCATCACAACAATCACAGTTACAATGTTTTGTCTTTGTAATTGTATATATACTCATACATAAATGGATATAGCTGTTTACTGAATTTGGTACAAAACTGAAAGAATGGGATAACCCGTGCGGTTTGAACTCAGTATTAATTATTTCCCTAATCAAGGTTCCTGACCGTTTCATCACAAGGAGTGTCGTTTAAATATTGGGATACGAATAATTCCATGAAATTAAAATATTCATTTATGTGGTTGAAATATGTGGATACGAATAATTTAAAAAAAAAATAATATTGAATTATACGCATCATTATATAGTGTTATCTTCTCCATAACGCACCGAGGTCGATTTATACGATGCTTTTAATATGAGGAATTTGATTGGCTAATATTCATGAATTCCTGTCTCGTTCTCTTTGAAATACCGTCCTTTTAGTTGGCACGATACGACGCATAACGTATTTAATGTTTAGTGAACACTTTAATGAAAGTGAGTTAAGAAATATTTGAAAAGCTAATTTACAGAAAAATATTTGGATGAAAATTTTAAAAGAATATAAAAGCTGTATTAACAAAGCAACAGATTTATTTTTGATAATCTACAGACAAATACAAACACACACACGTATATATATATATATATATATATATATATATATATATATATATATATATATATATATATATATATATATATTCATATATATATATATATATATATATATATTTATGTATGTATGTATGTATAATATAAACGTCACTGTTTTGAAAGATATTTGTTGTGATATACTAATTGAAAGCTTATGAATAATTTAGTAGATAAAAGGTAGACGGGAACAATATAGCAAATATTTACTTTTTTTGTGGTAAACTCATTTACTTAATAGTCCTTGCGCGTATAAAGATAGTAACGGAAGTTAATATGATGCAAAATATTTGTCAAAAATGAAGTTCGGCGACGGAAACTTTTTTTTCAGTAAACGAAATCGTAAGTTTATATACACACTTTATCTTAAATATGGTAATGTTTGGGGGCTTTTAAAATCTGCATCAGACTTGAACCCTAACCTCTGACAACAGTTTTAATCACATGACAGTTTCATCTACCGTACAAGACAAAATAATTTTTAAACTTAGACTAGTAGGACAATATTTAGTGCGCATTAACATGTGGCTACACTTGTCACCGAGAGAAGCTAGCTAATGACAGCAATAGAGTAATTATGTATATATACACACGTTCACAAATATTATATGGGAATGCATATATATATATATATATATATATATATATATATATATATATATATATATATATATATATATATATATATATATATATATATATATATATATATATTTGTAGGTACGAAATTTTATCACAGCAATAAAAGTATGAAGAGTGATATTACTAGACATTAAAAACGGGCGAAGCAACCGGTTTCGCACCCGCTCTTCAGGCTTCCAACGGGAGATTTAATTTAAATTAAAAACACAGAAAATGTACAATAAAAGGAAATGTGGAGGAGGAGGGAAAAATATATATATATATAACATAATGATTGATATATATATATATATAATGATTGTCACATATGATTTTTTCGCAGAAGAAGATCACACTTTTTCTGACTTACATTCAGAATATTATTATTTCCATCACTTTTATCCGAGCTAATGCTCTCGGCTTGTAAGTGATTCTTACGGACAGCTTCACTTTTACAAACCTTTCATACACACACGGCAAACATAATATTGTCTTTGTTACCTATGCTGGAAACATGCCTGTCGCTATGTTCATCCATGTGTCTTGCAAGGGACTTATAAACCTTGTCAATAAACTCGTACAAATAACCTGCAGACTTTCTGCTCGGGTTGCATTCATAGGAGATTGCATCTTATCTCTTTGCTGTGATATCACGTAACTCGCTAAACCAGCCACCGAAAAGGTAACTTTTCCAGAAATACTGAAAATGTTTTCGTGTCCTAATGACTCTGAGTCACAGTTTCGATGTCTCCCTTCTTAATGGCGTGTTATTTATTATAATGCGTAATTCTCTTCTACTCAAAATAGTTACAGGCTTCCAAAATCAACCTTATCCATCTTGAGCAATCTCCAGCATATATATATATACATATATATATATATGTATATATATATATATATATATATATATATATATATATATATATATATATATATATATATATATTCTTTTTTATACACACACACGCATACATACAAACACATATATTTTATCATAATAGGATCTTATATATATATATATATATATATATATATATATATATATATATATATTTGTGTGTGTGTTTGTGTGTATAAAAAAGAAAACATTGTCTCGTAGTGCCACGTGGAAATCGTGAAATAAATTGCTGTGCGCTCGTCAAAAGGTTGTTATTTCTTCCAATTTATGATTTATATTTTGTTTATTTACATTTAACATCTAGGCTCTATACAATTTACGAAGTCCGTGTATTTGACAAACAATTTATATTACACACACACAAACACACACACACACATAGACATATATATATATATATATATATATATATATATATATATATATATATATATATATATATATATATATATATATATATACATACATAATACCAAATTGTAATTGGTAGTGACAAGTCAATGTATGATACAGAAAATAATAATAATAATAATAATGATACTAATTTTCCCTAAATATATCTATCTATCTATCTATCTATCTATCTATCTATCTAATTCTCATCATATCTATATATATCTTTGTAATTCTTCGTATCTATCTCATTCTGTTCATATATATTTCAGTCTATCTATCTATCTGTTATGGGAACTTAACCATAATAGATAATGGACTATTCGGTACACCATAAAAACTGCTCCTCAAGAGGAAGCAGCAGTCACAGAGTGAGTGAGTCAGTCACAGACAGAGTCGCGTCAGACGATTATTGTAAGACATTGCAATAGTGATACTGGTCGAGACAACATAGTTCTCTCTAACCTAACCTGATTTTTATTATTACTAACACTTCTACTTCTATCTACATATTCTGTTTGTAATATATCTGTGTTATTCCATACCTGTGTTCGAGTTATTCTTCATTGGTTCTACCTTGAACCATCACCGTGGTACAAGGAACCTGGACCATAACACTATCTATCTATCTATCTATCTATCTATCTATCTATCTATCTATCCATCTATATATATATATATATATATATATATATATATATATATATATATATAATATATATATGTGCGTGTATATATATATATATATATATATATATATATATATATATATATATATATAGAGAGAGAGAGAGAGAGAGAGAGAGATAGATAGATAAATGTTCATAGAAAACAGAAAATATAGATTAATAAAAATAAATCCGATATATCAATCTTTATGGAGGTAAAGCGTATTCGTAGAATGCAAATTTCAGAATTAATACCATAGATTATTCAAGTGGAATCTTCCAATAATGTTCTCAGTAGTTATTTTTAGCCTAAAAAATACAATCAGAAAACATTTTGTAGTTGATATTCGTGCAAGACGCTTATCATCATGCCAAGAGGTAAAGAATTGACAAATTAGCAAAAGGAATTGATTCTTAAGCTCTGGCAAAAAAAGTAAAAAAGAAAATCGTAGACAACCTGAATATTCCATTGACTACTGTTAGTTCATTCGTTGCAAGGTACAAAATAACTCTAAAGTACTGAAAACCAAAGAATAACAGTTTCTCAACGTAAAATTTCTTAAAGATCTTCGAGGAAATTAATGCGTCAAATTAAATAAAATCCAATGGTTACTCGTAAAGAGATTCAGGATGATTTGCTTTCATCAGAAATCTATGTCACTAAACAGACAATAATCAAGGAAATCCACAGGAATAATCTAAAGTGACGCCTCCCCTCGAAAGATTCCACTGCCATTAAATAGACACAGGGATATTAGGTTTAAATTCGTTCGTGAAAATAAGGGGATTTTTTCTACAAAAGATACTGACAACATATCTGTAATAAATGTTAGAATGAATACTGCAGCATATGAAAATATTTTGGAAACAAATTTAATGGTTTCCTTTGAAAATCTTGAATTTCCTTCTGAGTGGATCTTTCAACAAGATAATGATCCTAAGCACACTGCAAAAACTACGACGAAATAGCTTGCTGAAACTAATAGAAATATCCTGAAATAGTCAATCTGCCTCCTGATTTAAACCCAATCGAGAATCTGTGGAGTTATTTGAAAATTCAAAGATTTAAATGAAGATTATGTATATTTTGTACTGTACGAATACTTGTTTCACCCATTAAAATGTATAAATCGGATTTATTTCTGTTAAATCAATTTGTTCCTGTTTTCCATGAATATTTAGTTATTATATGTAAAGTATGTTTATTCATTAGTTAAAAATGTGAATATTTGTTTCACTCCACTGTATATACATATATGTTTCCGTAAGTGGGCGGAAAAGCCTGCTTTACTGCGTGCGACGAAGCCACAGTGGCAGGTAAAAGGCTATCATTGAGAGGAGCAGAATTCTGCCAAGATTCTTAAGTGTTTGCTCGCAGTTGATCTCCATGCTCAAGTTGGCCTCACTTAATCCTTTTTATAAATGAGAAGCAAGACAAACGTCAGCTCCTTCGCTCATACGTCTTGTTTTCTCGGGAAGAAAAGGGGATGCTCTATCTAGGGAAGAAAAGGGGAATGCTCTATCTGGGGAAGAAAAGGGGAATGCTCTATCTGGGGAAGAAAGGGGATGCTCTATCTCGGGGAGCAAAGGAGATGCTCTATCTAGGGAAGAAAAGGGGATGCTCTATCTACGGGAGAAAAGGGGATGCTCTATCTCGGGGAGAAAACGGGATGCTCTATCTCGGGGAGAAAAGGGGATGCTCTATCTCGGGAAGAAAAGGGGAATGCTCTATCTGGGGAAGAAAAGGGTATGCTCTATCTGGGGAAGAAAAGGTGATGCTCTATCGCGGGGAGGAAAGGGGATGCTCTATCTAGGGAAGAAAAGCGGAATGCTTTATCGCTTCAGATTGTCATTGAGTTTATCTTTATAACGCCAAGTGTGCCCTTCCAAATGACTTGCTCGTTGGAAGCTGGCCAAATCTGAAGTTGTTTTAGAACTCTGCTATCACTCATACGAGAAATATGTCTTGCCAACCTGATGTTGATTTCCATTAGGATGGCTTCATAACCCGTCATGTTGCATTTAGTCAGAACCTCACAGTTTCTAATAAGATCATCCAGTTTTCTGTTGCAGACCCTGTACATATGCAACGATTTGATTGATTTGCTGTCGGCAATCTGACATGACCCTCTTTATTTATATTAAAATTAAATTGAATTAAATCAATCATTTGAGGTATTGATATTAAATATAAATCCCAACCCTAAAATTTAATAATTTATCTTTTATTCTTTCTATTGCTCGAAAATTGGATAATATTACAAAATCGCAAATATAAGGTGATCGAAGAATTAGGTCACAACCAAACGACCTTGGCCACTTTTGAATCGGTTCAACCGTTGGATTTGATTTCACACGTACCATTCAAAGTTAGGTGCTTCCTTGCTCTAATTTGTTCGAAGAATCGCAGCCGTTACACCAAGAAAACGTGCAAATGTTTCTTTCTTTCTCCGTTGGATGGCTTTCGCGTAAAATTAACTTCGAATCTTCCAGAGATAGAAAATTAGAAGCTTCAGCTTCAACGGGAACTCAAATGCGAAGTTGGACTGTATCCTCCATGAATAAAAAGCAAATCGCTTTCCGGCGGATAATCAAACAAATAAAGAACACTGATCAAACAAAATAGTTCTATATATAAAGTGAAACAACATTACATTATTTACATTATTCGGACTATTGTCCTCGTCTTTGTCGCCATATTTATTACAATCGTTTCGACCTTTGTACGCTCCGGCCTTCTTCAGGTGGTTGGAATGTCGAACTGAACCCTTTATTTCGCTCACTGGGGTAGAAGGTTCTAGTTCCACGTGCCATGTTTAATGGCTGTCAGTTATCAATTATCTCCTGTTAATTTCCCTCTGAAAGTTCTTCACTGCCTTAACCGGGTATTGAACTCGCACTGTTTGGGTCCTGTCACTGGATCTAACCAAAGCCTTTATCCACTGTGCCATGAGTCCTTGAGGACTCATGGCACAGTGGTGACAAAGATGAAGACAATAGTCTAAATAATGTAAATAATGTACATAATACCTTATCTCAGAAATATAGACAGATACTGAAACAACTTTTTTTTATTGTTTCCTTCTCTCACTCTATACCTTTATTATATTAAAATAAGCACAACTTCACATCTCGTGTTTGTTTTCTATACGTTATCTGAGCTTGTATTGGTTCCTGAGAAGAAAATCTCACTGTCTTTTCTTTCAACCGAACAGCATTCGCAGCCATTTGTTTGAATTTTGTCGAGCGATAATATTCATAACAGAAAATAATTTGCGGCTTGTCCGGGATACACTATATTCTACTAAGTTGACATCTACGGAGAACAAATCGAGATGGCGGTTGTTCATTGTCAATTTAGAACGTCAAGCGACGCCCCAAAACAGTTTTCGTTCATTGTGTTTTATATAATTTTTAAGAATAACCAAATGTTTTTCATTTTTAATGACACCCTGTAATCTCAGTATTTCACCTGATCCAGAAGCAGCTAAAAATCCCTAAAATATAATGATCTCCACAACCTGATGTAAGCATCATTTGATTTCCTTCATGCATTACGGGAGTTCATGTGACTAAAAAATTCTGGTTTGGTCTCCTCTCGCGATAAAAAAAAGCATTCCAATATTCACTCCTCCCATGTTCCAGATGGCTTCTTGTATATGTTAATCTGTTATTAAGTATTTAGCCTTAAGCAAGGGAATTCTCCTTGGGTGACAATCTCAAAGTCCAACTGGATGAAGACATCCAGTGAAACATTCAACCCCGCGCTCTGTATATCACTGACAATGCCCTTTGTCTTTAAGTGAGAATTCTTCGAGACATCTCTAATAATTTTCCTTTCCATTCTTTCAGGAATTAGCCATTTTCTGTTAATCTTTGGCATATTCTCAACACAATCAATCTCATTTTACTTCATGGTAAAGTTCCGAATTGTCGATCGAGAAATATTAAAACATGTGCTGTATATCCATTGCGTTGGTTTACACATCAACAAGTGACATTCGGAGTTTCTTGTTAAGTTCAGCAGGTTGCAGAACAAATGAATTATCACTGTCCGGAACAGTCACAACTTCTAGAATTTTATATAGAATCAGATGAATACTATTTCATTTTCAAAAGCTGTTGGTATTAAATGTCAAATTAACAAAGAAAGAAATATTACAGTTGCCATAGCTCAACATTATTTTATTATTTCAAAATCGTGGGGGGGGGGAGGATGAATAATTTTAAAATGCACCAATTTCTAGAAAAAAAATCTTCCTACTATTAATATAACAGATCGAAACTTCTAAAAAATTCGCGAATTATTAAAAACCAAATACGGGATAAACATCTATAAAAAATTCTGTAAGTACTTGCAAGTATATGTGTTTCCGTAGAAGTTATACACACAATAATTGAGGATGTATAATACCTACACCATCTTTATATATATATGTATGTATGTGTGAATGTATGTGTGTGGATGCATCTGGGTATACATGTACGTGTTGGTGTGTGTTTGTACTTATGTGTGTATGTATATATGTATTTGCGTATCTACGTATGTGCATATGTATGTATGTGTCTATGTATATATGCATGTGTTTATATATGTATATGTGTATGTATGTGTGCAAGTATGTATGTGTTTATGTATATATATATGTGTGTATGTATATATGTGTGCGTGTATGTGTATATATCTAAATGTATGTATGTGCGTATATTTGCATGTGTGCATGAATGTATAGGTGTATGTATATGTATATATTTAAGTGCGTATGTATGTGTGTATATATGTTTGTATGTATGTGCGTACGTATGGGAGCAAACCGGATTAGGCGGCCATCATCTGTGAAGAGGTGGCGGATCATCATCACATATGCATGCGTGTATGCATATGTACATGTATGTGTGTATGTATGTATATATATATATATGTATGTATGTATGTGTGCGTATATGGCTATATATGTAAATGTATGTATGTCCGTATGTTTGTATGTATGGGTGTAAGTATATATATGTATATATGTATGTGCGTATGTATGTGTATGTATGTATGTATGGATATGGGTGTAGGGATGTATGTGTGTATGTACATACTACTGTACAGAAAATTTTATAATTGTTCGCCTTAGCTGAAAACACTATCCTACAGATGTCTGAAATTTTATCTCTCTATATTTCTGAGATAAGGTATCATGTACACTATTTACATTATTCGGACTATTTTCCTCATCTTTGTCGCCATATTTATTACAACGTTTTGACCGTTGTACGCCCGGGCCTTCGTCAAGTGGTTGGAATGTTGAACTTAACCCTTTATTTCGCCCACTCGGGGAGACTGTTCTAGTTCCACGTGCATGTCTAATGGATGTCAGTAATCAGTTATCTCCTGTTAATTCCCCTCTCCAAGTTCTCCACTGCCTTAACCAGGTATTGAACTTACACTCTTTGGGTCCTGTTACTGGATCTAACCAACGCCTTTATCCACTGTGTCATGTGTCCTTGAGATAACTGATAACTGTCTACCCCAGTGAGCGAAATAAAGGGTTCAGTTCAACATTTCAACCACCTGAAGAAGGCCTGAGCGTACAACGGCCGAAACGTTGTAATAAATATGGCGACAAAGATGAGGAAAATAGTCCGAATAATGTAAATAGTGTCCGAAATGTTGCAATCAAATTCCTTTTTCCCGTTCTTTCCTTTTTATTTTTCTTCTTCGCTGTTGTTTCGCAAAGAAGCTTTTATTTCGTTGTTCCTATTATAACAGCGTGCTAAACCTGGTTCAACTTGTTATTACTCAATAATGGCTAATGACGAGTAGAAACTAGTAATAATTAATGTTAATCAGTGAAAAAAAACTCAAAGAAGCAAATTAAGTGTTTATGAGAATATGGCAAGAAAAGAACAGATTAAATAATATTTAAAATCAATAAAATGCTTTCGGAGAAATCTCCTAGAAGATCTGAATCTGAAATAAAGCAAATACAATTCATTAAGATTTAGTAAGACAAAAGTTTCCCGAAACTACACAGTAACCTCCGGGGCAATATAACAAAGCTATCTGACTTTCTATAGCCACCCAAATTTCAAAGAAGAATTCCTGATGTTTTTATGCAAAATACTATTATTTCGAAATATTCCTTACTGGTACCAAACTTTAGGCTTCGTTTCTGTCTGGCAGTATTCTAAAATAGGCCATGTGTTACTTTTTAGACAAAATCCTTTCATAGAAATCACTCTTTCCTGTGATGTTTTTATTTCAATTTGCTGACGATTGCAAATCCAGTATTTGCTTTTTTTGCTATGACTTTTGCTACCATTGCTAATTTGTTTATTGAGTCGGTCATTTTTTACTTTGTGAAATTTTTGTTTTAACCATTATACCAGTTGGTGTTTTTTAAAAATTAATTACGGAAGGATATATATATATATAAATATCTAAAACACTTCCAGTAAAGTGTATTTCATTTACATTCGTTATAACACATTTTTACAATGAAAGTTCAACTTGTTTGAATAATATTGATACTATTATTGAGAAGGCTCCAAAAATTGAAAGTTTTCATTCTCCTCACACGTTAGCAGACAGTCACGTAAAATTCAATGCTATTTATTATCAATGTAAACAAAAAAACGTTATTTCAAAACCAGCTTGAACTACTTTATTTCTGATGTTAAGAATTTCTATTTTTATCGGCTTGTCTTGATTTTACTGCTGATTTTATCGCAGCAGTTTGAATAAAATTCTAACCCTGTAAGGGAGCAAGGCGTATAAAGAAGAACCATAGTTTTTTCTCAAGAAATTGTTATTTTAAAAGGACGATGTCGTAACCGATTTCGTCTGTAAATCCTCTAGCTTATTAAGACGAAAAATATTTAATCACATAAATCAAATTTAAACTAATTCAATTTTATAATCAGCTTGTAAAACCACCAAATATGGAACAATATTTTGATAATGAGATCGTAGATGTCTGCTTTGTCTCATCATAGGCTTCACTGATGAAATCAAGACATTATCCAATAAAGAAGATCCCGCGAGTTGCTGTCATGGTGGAAGCTATTTATTTCTGTTTCACGCTTCTTCATTTTATGGATTGGCGGAAGCCGAACTTGAAATTTGTGATAAAAGACAACAGGATGCAAGCAAGTCATTCTTGTACTTATACGGCTGAAATTGTTAAGGCTGCTTTTGTTGTCCCATAGTCAATTGCAACAAAATACTGAAAAATATTAAATCTAAAAACAACGTATAAGAAATTAAGAATGAAAAAATAAACAATTTATCACATATTTCATGAAGAGATCAATTTATTGGACCATTTAATCAGTAATTTGGTCTATTTTTTAATTACATTAATAAATATACAAAAAGAAGTAAAAAGAAAATTGTATTGACGAAAAATGATTGATTTTAAAAATAGATTTCCTAATAATTTGCTGCAGCTCTGTGAATGCCCTTTCGGCCACCATTTGGTTAGTCATCGTAGAGATCGTCGTCGATATGACACGTGAAAAGTTAGTTAGATTCTTATTGTAAACAGTCAGAGTTCGTGGCGTTGTAGCAGAAAAGACTTCCCAATAAATAAAAATGGTTGTCTGCTCATTCCTAAAGAAATAAACATCAACAATTTTTTTTATTGTAAGAAACAATACCTCAAAGACATGTTTCAGCAGCTTAGAAGAATGGCGCAATACAGTCTTCATTTTGCAATTTATATTTAATGTTGTTGAGAGTTTGATAACTGAGGTAATTATATAATTCAGCTTTTCAAATGTCGTTTCTCCCGCATACTAATTTACTTTATTTTAACTTTTTCCCCACTAAGCTACTAAATATCTCTATCAACTTTTATCTCGACTAATGGAGTCGGTTGAAAAAGACGGGACTTATCTTTTGTTTCCCAACTGACTCCATTAGTCCAGATAAAATTCAGGCAAGCAGGGTTTTCATGATTCACAATGCTTCCTTATATTTAGAGATATGCTGTATTAAGCTATAATTAGTAACTATTAAAGAAAAAAGATACTAAATGTTACATGTAAAGACGGTCTAGCTCAGGGCAATTTAACCAATTAAAATTATAACATTGTGGCGAGACAGTATGAAGAATAAGTTATGCTGAACTTGTCAAAGATCTGAGAGAAGTTTGTGTCTCCCGGGGTTTAGCACTGTGTGTTTCTCGACTTATGTCAGCAGGAGGGACTGTAAGACGAGATAATATTTCACAACATGCATATTTAAATACGACTTAGCAGTTATACCGGGGTAGCCTTTCAGTTGTAATTAAAAATAAGTTACTGTCTATATTTCTGTGATGAGGTATTATGTACATTATTTACGTTATTCGGAATATTGTCCTCATCTTTGTCGCTATATTTATTACAACGTTTCGCCGTTGCACGCTCCCGCCTTCTTCTATGGCGACAAAGATGAGGACAATAGTCCGAATAATGTAAATAAAAATAAGTTTGTTATAAAAAACAAAACACAAACCATTCTTAGGTACTCGCAGATAGAACACATTTGTAGACTAGTATTTAAGGTACCATGGGAATTTTGTTAGAACGACACATGGTAATGGGAACATTTGCCGTTTTATTATAAGGAAACATTCAGCATTCATTGGCAAATCTTGCTTTCATTGGCTAATCCTGCTTTCAGATGAAGTTCCTCTTTTTTCAGGAAAATAGGTTTCCCATGTCTAGTAGCTGTTATTGATCTTTCCAGTGCTGACAGTGACTTACTTCTTTGCCTTATGTTTGAGGTAGTGGGCAATACCTGATTCTGATTACGTGTGATATCTATTTTAGCTTTTGTTGCAATTAAAATCTCAAAGGATGTGATATCTGTTATCAATAAAGACAGTCTGCTAGGTTCAAAGGAGTATGGTTTTCGCGAAGACCGACAGACCTTACTGTCATTTCTATAGACAAATATGAGAATTTGTTGGATAACGCTGACATTTTAGATGTGTCTGAACGGTTTTGGCGCCATGCGTGACATTCATATGAAGATCTTGATCTGACGCTGAGGCTATTTATAACATGACTCGTGTTTACGGGTTCATGTTATGGTTTCGTATCAATTTGACCTGCTCGAGGTAATGGTTCACTGAATGAGTTTTCGTAGCAATATATGATGTTGGGCAAAATTATTTCTAGTACAGCCTATTCTATGTTAAAATTACTTATCTCCTTATTTACATTGTTCGGACTATTGTCCACATCTTTGTCGCAATATTTATTACAATATTTGGGCTTTTGTACACTCCGGCCTTCTTCAGGTGGTTGGAATGTCGAACTGACCCCTTTTTCGCTCACTGGGGTAGACTGTTCTAGTTCCAAGTACCATGTCTAATGGATGTCAGTTATCAGTTATCTCATGTTAATTCCCCTCTCCAAGTTCTCCATTGCCTTAATCGGGTATTGACCTCACACTCTTTGTGTCCTGTCACTGAATCTAACCAACGCCTTTATCCACTGTGCCATGTGTCCTTGAGGACATCTGTGTATGAACTTCTGGGTAGTAGCAAAAAAAATTGCAACATCAGCTTTGGTAAAAAAACCTGCAATGATAACAGCATAAATTACAATATGAGCACTGGTAAAAATGATTGCTGAAGACATTAGATTTATAATACCCAGAAATTTATACACAGATCTCCTGAAGGACATATGGCACAGTGCCACAGTGGATAAAGGCGTTAGTTAGATCCAGTGACAGGACACAAAGAGTGTGAGTTCAATACCCGGTTAAGTCAGTGGAGACTTTCAGAGGGGAATTAACAGGAGATAACAGACATCCATTAGACATGACACGTGGAACTAGAACAGTCTACCCCAGTGAGCGAAATAAAGGGTTCAGTTTGACATTCCAACCACCTGAAGAAGGCCGGAGCGGACATAAACGTTGTAATAAATATGGGGACAAAGATGAGAACAATAGTCCGAATAATGAAAATAATGTACATAATAACTAATCTCAGAAATATAGACAGATATTTATCTCCTATACCGAACTTGATATAGCCTCCACACACAAGTATTTGAAGTGTTTAACATTTATTACTTCTACATAGTTTTTATGACGAAGTCAGGGTAGGTTGGTTTCATTCCAATTCCAGATCATAATTTCTGTTTTTGGAAGTTTTCTCTCTACTCCTATTTCTTTGAAAAAGTAGAAAAATATAATATTCGGTGTTATAGTAAAATATTAAATACAACGCTATACCCCACCTCTACGGACTTATGCCAGATTGAACTGAACTTAATGAATATCCATTATTGATGAAAACAAGATACTTGGTTAAAAACATGGGAAAAATAGTCTTGCAACTAGTGACTACTGACTTTGATTATGTACTTCGCTGTTGTGACCATTTGTCAGGCTATACTAAACTAAATAAATATACATTATTATGGATATCAAAGTGCTAAGTCTAAAGCGATGCTAAGAATGATACTCTTGCGAGACTAGTCATTATCATAATATCTGTGATTATAATGATCAGTATCAGTGGCCGTGGAAGCTTCCCAGAACCCATTATATCTTCATTATCACACGATTCATGTCTTCTTTTAGGATAATTCAGTTTACTTCACAGTGGCCATCTGTTTTCCAAATAACATGCGATATGTTAAACATGGCAATCTCTCGCAAACCTATTATGAAACATCCAAATGTTATGAGTTTGTAAAGCTGAACCTCTACAATTATGTGTTATTTAATAACAAATCAAGGTAAAAGTGGTTTCAAACCTTTAAAAAGGGCTTTAGAGCGAAGCGAATAAGAGCTGTTTCAAAAGGAGTTCAAATTATTTTCACCTGTCGCATCCTTCTTGATGTTAGGTCCTCCGAACCACAAATTAATAATTTCGATGCAATCCATTTGTTGCGCTTACGGCCGCATCACGTTAAAACTTCGTTTCCCGAAAATCATTGGAGTTAAAAAGCATCGAGTCTGGTTAGTACCTAGATGGGTGACCGTTTGAGAATATCAGGTGCTGTAAGTTTGGATGTGTGGGTGATGTAATGGATGATGATTCGGAACTGTTAATAGGAGAGCCAAATTCCAATTCTAATTTAATTTCTTTTATTTACTTACACGCAAATACCTTTGGGAAATTAAGAATTTTCAAAATTAGATGGACTGTTCTATTTACAACAATTCAAACAATTTGATTTATTATTCCTGAAATTGCTCTGATATACATTTCTTTTCAAGGAAGTAAAACCACACTAAACTGAAATACACAGTAAACGGACATGATTACTTTTCCGTCCGGCTAAAATACACGACTTGCTTCAATTTCCTCTCGTTCCAATAATATTGCCAATCTTCTTGACATAGTTGACGATAATTTCTGAATTTAGAGATATTTGTGATACTTATTCCCGTTTGTCGTCATATTTCTAACAAATACCGACACATTGCAATGTTTTCTGGTGCGTTGGCTCTCTGCATCCATTAAAAGAACACCTTTCCAAGAAAGAACAACGTCCTGGGTACGACGTTAAACTGCATCCAACAGCAACGCCTCTGATCAGGAGGTTTTGAGGAAGTGTGGAACCACCTCTTAATTGCTGATGTTCCCAGGTCCACCCTGACCCGGGGTGGTAGCACCTGTTAGGGTGCCAGCTATGGGCAAATAGTGAAATCCCAAGGTGTGTCCACGTCCTGGGTATGACGATAAACTACATCCGCGTCCTGGGTATGACGATAAACTACGTCCAACCAAAAGGCCGTCGATCCGATCAATCGGCTGGTCATGTCATGCCCCATCACATCTAACCCATCCCAAAACAACTACAACTTACAATTAACTTTCCCTCCCAAACCCTACACTAAATATACTAACACCTTACCCCTAAAATGTGATGGGAAACAATGATGTTGCCAGCTATACGTTTTTGAAACGATGATGTTGCCAGGGATACGTATTTTTGAAACAATGATGTTGCCAGCTATACGTTTTTGAAACAATGATGTTGCCAACTATACGTTTTTGATATATCTAGTAAATACTGGATCTGGCATTAAATAACCCATAGTGGTTGATATGCCATAAAACCCCAAACAAACACAAAGAAACACAAAGAAAGAACAAAGAATAAGTATATATAACCAAAAATAAAAGGGGAATTTGATTTCTCAATCTTCTTTTTTATTGACATTTTTGTGCATGTTTTTGCAGCTTTGTGTTTGAAAGATCAGTATTTTCACTTCCCTCCACAGGACCTGATGACTACACATTTCCATCCATACATGATCAGCCATGCCTGATTTCATTCTTCGGCTTTTCGATGTTCCGTAGGGAGAGGCGTGGCAATGGAATTGAGAATGACTGCTGTGGAATGAAGTGGAACTACACGACAATTAAGAAAACTGTTAAGTTAGACGTCTGAAAGAATTAGCACATATGCTAGGCTGGTAGAACCTTATTAGTAGGCCTGATATAAAACCGAATACAATATATGAATTGCTGAGAAAGAAAGAAATACATATGCCAGAAGCAGCAGTTGTTACAAGAAGCTCTTATTCAAGCATAATAAGTAGCAGAACTCAGCAGAGGTCAAGTCATGTTTAAACCTCAATTTCTCCACAATACATGCTTGTTAACCATTACAACACGTCGAAATGCCAAACATTTATTTATCATGCATAAAAGTTCGAAATTAAATCTTTGGTCAATAAAATACATTCCATAATCCTGTTTTTAATTTTTTAAATGCTAGAAAATTATGCGAATATATAAAATACTATGAAATACTCTCCGTTCTATTCTTATGAAAGTCAGGTTTTTCACAATCAATTTATTATTAATTTCAGGGTAAGGGTAAATATCTTGGAACAATTTATGCTTGATTGTTTGTAACCAGGAAATAAAAATATTGCCTTTCCATTTGGATTAGCACAGTTATCTTATATTCGTTATATTTACAACGTTTCGACCGTTCTTTGCTGCGTCCTCATTCAGATTTCTTTTTACATATACGGTAACCTTACTGCAATTTCGA
>OZ038481.1:135653581-135668581 GCA_964036315.1 Acanthosepion esculentum | reverse complement strand
CCATGTACATTATCTATCTATCTATCAATCTATCTATGTATCTATTTATTTTTTCAGTTTCTTCGCATCTATCTATCTATCTTTCTATGTATGTATGTATGTATGTATCTATCTATCTTTTTCAGTACCTTCACATCTATCTATCTATCTATCTATCTATCTTTTTCAGTTCCTTCACATCTATCTATCTATCTATCTATCTATCTATCTATCTATCTATCTATCTATCATGTTCATTATCTATCTATGTATCTATCTATCAATCTATCTATCTATCTATCTATCTATTTTTCTCAGTTTCTTCGCATCCATCTATCTTTGTCAGTTGCTTCCCATCTATCTATCTATCTATCTATCTATCTATCTATCTATCTATCTATCTATCTATCTTTTTAAGTTCCTTCACATCTATCTATCTATCTATCTTTTTCAGTTCCTTCACATCTATCTATCTATCTATCTATCTATCTATCTATCTATCAATCTATTTTTTTCAGTTTCTTCGCATCTATCTATCTATCTATCTATCTATCTATCTATCTATCTATCTATCTTTTTCAGTTCCTTCATATCTATCTATCTATCTATCTATCTATCTATCTATCTCGGTCTGTTCATATCTATCTATCTATCTATCTATCTATCTATCTATCTATCTATCTATCTATCTATCATGTGCATTATCTATCTATCTATCTATCTATCTATCTATTGTTTTCAGTTTCTTCGCATCTATCTATCTATCTTTTTCAGTTCCTTCACATCTATCTATCTATCTATCTATCTATCTATCTATCTATCTATTTTTTCAGTTTCTTCGCATCTATCTATCCTTTTCAGTACCTTCACATCTATCTATCTTTTTCAGTTTCTTCCTATCTATCTATCTATCTATCTATCTATCTATCTATCTATCTATCTATCTATCTATCTATCTATCTATCTCACTCGTATGCTTGAATATGTACACCGATGTCTTTGCCTACATAGAGTAGAAGAATAGGAGACAAAGTGTCATGTATTTATCTCTTCCATTTCCCATTTCCTGTTTCCCTTCGAGAATTCGTCAAGCTCCCTACCCGTCCACTTACATATTGCTACTCTCGATTATTCATCATCATTCCCTTCCCCACAACACAATACCCGGCACTATGTAATCTCATCTGCTGAACCGCATCAATTTTACTTAGGTTCGCTGATCAATAGTGAATGCTAGTAAAAGCCATCTTAAGAAACAACAGCTGGCGAGAAGATTTCAGCTGTGAAATATTCTCTTCTTATTGTCATGAGCTGAGATAATTACATAACGGAATATTTACAAACACTCTGATAATATAATGTTTTTTAATTGTATGATTTTATTAGCAGCTAAAAATATAACCTGATATAGGTATGGACTCAACTCAGCTTAGAATTCCAACGTCACAACAGTTAGGCACCCAAGAGCTTCAAGCTTATTACGTCAATGAATTTGAATCACCACATTAATAAAAATACACCTACGGGTGTTACTTTAATCTGATACAATGCTGCAAAGCTGGGGTGCTCAATCATGGTCGTTCGCATTCCGCAGAAGTAATTCTTGTAATATTTCTTTGCCAGTTAAAGGCATGATGCACAAATCGTCGGTCTTTATCTTAAGCAGCTCCGGACAGCATGCGTAATATATTAAAATATCATCATTTTGTATCATAACCAGAAGTATCTATCTATCTATCTATCTATCTATCTATCTATCTATCTATCTATCTATCTATCTATGTCAGTCTGCTTCTATCTATCTATCTATCTATCTATCTATCTATCTATCTATCTGCACCATGTCCATTATCTATCTATCTATCTATCTATCTATCTATCTATCTATCTATCTATCTATCTATCTATCTGCATCATGTCCATTATCTATCTATCTATCTATCTATCTATCTATCTATCTATCTATCTATGACAACATGTCAATTATCTATCTATCTGGGCTCACAGCCATAATACGTTAAAATAACAGTTCCCATACGATCACCGATGTTAAGCAATGTCGAGCCTGGTCAACAGTAGATGGGAGATCACTTGGGAATACTAGGTGCTATATGCTTGAATATGCGGGTGGGATGTAAAGGATAATGGCTCGGAATTGTTAATCAGGGAGCCGAGTTCCAATTCGAGTGTGGTTCGTCAGATTCAGTTACGCGCAAATAACTATGGAAATAGTATGAATCCACATCTTCTCCCCCAACTATTGGTTACTTAGTAGGACTTTGTCAGTAGATCATTATTATCTGTTGTGGTAGGATCCACCTAATTTGCATAGTGGAGTACCGACTATATAAATATGGTTGGTACCGGGGAGACAGGGGAGGCGAATCAAGAGATTCAACTAGAGACTCTGCCCAACTGCGACTTAGTCAACACACTCTCCAGGAACGGTCTTCCCAGGAATATACAAAAGACTATATGTAAATATTGTGTACACTTTCTTGTTTCAATACATTTTGTTCTACGTACATTTTGTGTTGCATTATTATTCCATGCATTAGTCAAGTTTCAACATTATCTAAACAAAGTTCTAGCAGTGGGTTGATAAACCGTAATAAACTAGCATTTATGGATACAGGCAATGTGAACATAGAAATCAACACTGCATAGTGACTGTCAGTCTCACGCCTTAAGCAATCATCAAACCCAGTGTTCTGATGATCAATTAAGGTGTGAATCTCTCTCTCTCTCTATCTAGCTATGATAGCAGGTCAATTATCTATCTATCTATCTATCTATCTATCTATCTATCTATCTATCTATCTATCTATCTATGCCAACATGTCACTTTATCTATCTATCTATCTATCTATAAAATCTTGGTCTTTTAATATCGCCATCTATCTCTCTTTTTATTTATTTCATTATGTTATAAAAATATTCGTGTCTAATGTGTCCGGAGATGATTAAGACCACGCTCAACTAGTAGGGCACCATGCATAAATTGTTTAGTGTTAGACTATACTACTAAGCATTTCTCGACGTTGAAACGGTCTGCTGACTTACTGATCTTTAATGGAACGATTGATTTGGTCAATGTAAAAAGCTCAGCGAACAACAAAAGTTATTTGTTAAGCCTGAATAATTATCACGTTGATATAAGAAAACTACTGTTTAAAGGGAATAACGCAAATTTCACCAGCGTTTATTCCTGGCGAGAATTGATTCTGCATGGAAGTTGTAATCGTAGATAAAAGAACGCGCATTGGGAAATGAAAGTCGATTATCAAAATATACGAAAGAGAAATCGCCTCATAAAAATGATCTCGATAGGAACAAAGAGAAACAACAAATAATCTTAATATTTCTGAATTTCTAACAAAGAAATCATTACAAAAATACCACGTCAGCAAAAAGATAAGGCAATGAAATCGAATGAAATATGTTAATTAGACAATGAAATCGAAAATCTGTTTTAAATCCTGATTGTAAATTAAAAGACAAAAGAAGAAAAAAAACTCGTTTTTGAAGAAAAATAATTTAAATAAAAACTAAGATTTGAAAACGTCTACTAATTCATATTTCCGACTAAAAACCTGAAAATAGGCTCATAAATAATAAAAATAATGAATTCTATTGCTGCGGTCAGTTGAGCTTCTACGGCATTTCCTGGGTGAAACGAAGTTTTTCGGATTCTATTATAGATGTTATCTATTCGACATGATGTAATGATTCACAAGCTTGGACAACTATATCGATTTCTTTTCTTTGATGTTTTCTTTTCATACAATTAATGTTTGAAAGACTCAGGATTATTAAACAGGGTCTGCCTAAAGCAGGAAATCTTATTAACTAGTTTGTTTATTTACCTGCACAGATTAAACATGCTTTTGTTGAAAGAAGAAAGACGTGACCTCCTTTTCTGTGGCATGATAAAGGAGAAGGTGTACACAATGAAAACCACAGATGCAACACACTTGAAAGCACAAAGAGTGAATGTGCTAAAACTGGCGGCGATGTGGAGTTATTGCATCAGGGTCACGTGATCCTTGTAAAGAGCATCATCGTTTGCATCACAAATGATGGAGATCTTAATGAAAATGTTATTTATTAATATTCCAATTCAATGACAATTTTAAATTTCATTTCTTGAAGATACGCATGTTTGCCTGTATATCCAGACTTTAGGGACAGTCTGTAGAATGTCAAACAGCCCATCTTCTTCGACAATCTGTCCTATATATATAAATGAACATGGGGCTTAACACCGAGCGTCACCTTCTGTTTCATGCTTAATATGTATATAAGAGTAAAGATAACATGTAGAGTTATTAACTTTAAAAAATCAGGAGGTCAGTTGAATCCGCCCATCTTGGTTTCAACCTTACAATATCCTCAACCGATTTTGTTCAAATGTCCACCGTAACACGTTTTTTTTTTATTTATTTTTAAAATCTATAGAACGCTATATTATTATTTTGAAAAAAAACCCCCAAAAACGGACGACGTTGGGTGTAATATAAAGGGGGCAGCAGGATTTAAGGAAGGAGAAGAAAAAGAATAAGAATAATAATAAGAAGATGATGAAGAAGAAGGTGAAGAAGAAGAAGATGTAGAAGATGATGATGATGATGATGATGATGATGATGATGATGAAGTAGAAGATGAAGGAGATGAAGAAGAAGATTATGAAGAAGAAGAACAACAACAAGAAGAGGAGAAGATGAAGATGATGATGAAGAAGAAGGTGAAGAAGAAGATGAAGATAAAGAAGAAGATGAAGAGGCAAAAGAAGATGAAGAAGAAGATGAGAAAGAAGAAGATTATGAAGAAGAAGATGATGATGTGTGTGTGTGTGGGGGGTAAATCACATTTTTAAATCCAGCCTCATATGCACTTAAGAAAAATATTCTGATATATAAGCAAGTGTTTAAGACTACGAATGGTTGCATGGTTTTGATTTCTTTAAAACATTTCCCAAATTATCAACGGGTACCTGTTGTTTTTTTTCTTTTAAGGGACAAGAAAGAGAGGAGGAAAGAAAGAATTAAGGAAGTCATGATTTAACTCATTTCCTTCTATCTCTCTCTATTTCCCTTTCCCCTCCCCATATATATTTTACTTTTTCTTCCCCCTAACAAATCTGATATTGAAATCTCTGTCTTTCACCAGTTTTTTTCTTTCCCCTTATAAACTCCTTTAATATTAAAACTTTTCTTCCTTTTTCTACTTTTTTTTCTCTTTTTTTCCTTGGACTCTATTTAATTGTAAAATTTAGTCTGAAGAGATGTACGTGTGAATCAACGAAATAAACTATCACCTGAATAGAATTTAAGGAGTTTTTATTCATTTATATATATATATATATATATATATATATATATATATATATATATATATATATAATTTAAATACTAATTTGCATATCTTCCTCTCTTTTCTCTCTCTCTCTCTCTATATATATAGTGAGAGGGAGATGCAAATTAGTATTTAAATTATATATATATATATAATTTAAATACTAATTTGCATCTCTCACTCTCTATATATATAGTGAGAGAGAGATGCAAATTAGTATTTAAATTATATATATATATATATATATAATTTAAATACTAATTTGCATCTCTCCCTCTCTTTTCTCTCTCTCACTCTCTCTCTCTCTATATATATATATATATATATATAGTGAGAAAGAGATGCAAATTAGTATTTACATTATTTTGAATTGGTATTGATTTATGAATCATATATTTTAAATAACATGATAAATGCCTTTACTTTTTGTTTTTTAGCATATTTATGGTCATACATAATGGCTTGGGAAGGAAAAAATTGGAAAGTATCCGGGCGACAGATTTACATTTTGTTAAAATTCACTAATGGCCCTTTCAAGAATTTTCCTTCTATTTAATTTCATTATTTTAAAAACGTCTGATATTCACTTGCTTAAAGCTGAGGTTGAATGTATTTCTGTATATAACTAATGCATTTGAAAATTATTGTGTATAAGTTCATATATACGTCTTGTTTTTAATTACTGCAAGTTACCCCAATGTATTGCGACGAACAATTCCAGCCAATTATGTTGTACATACTTCCTTCAAATTTATTATTGTCGTGGGTATTTTTGGTCCTGATAATATCCATAATAGTTTTGTATGTGATTGTAATTACTTTCATGTTGTTTTGATCGGATAGATTGTTTTGGATAGTGGATGTTATGAATTTTCTAGGTAGGATTATGTATCTGTTCTTGACCTTCTTCATTGTTTTTTAGCGATCGTATATTTTGTATGCCTTTATTTTAGCATTGTGGATGAAAATATATCGGAAATTTCTGGAAGCATATTCTATGTATATTTATCCTTTTGGTAACTCTTGGTGGGGGACTTCAGATTCTTTGCGCTGTAGAATGCTATAATTATCCCCGATTTGATCTCGTTCCAGCGGTGGGAGTAAAAGTTGACCAGGTCATTCTTGCTCCTAGCTTTTTCTTTAAATCTCAAACTGAAGTTCGTTTATGTTTCTGGATATCATCATATTTATGGAGGGGAAGGTGTCTTTGGACTCAGGGTCAAAGGTGAATTTTATTTTGAATTCGACCTTTGTTGGCTAGATCGAGTAGTATGATGTCTTGTGGATATGTTAGCACAGAATCCTCTACGTATCTGAATTAAACAGAAGTGTGTGATAAAATATTTTTGAGAGGGCATTTTCCAGAAACCCCGAAAGACACGCCACTGAGTATCACAACAAATCCATGAACTTGTCGTCAACCTAATGAATCTTCATGAGCACTCGTATACTTAAAGATTTCTGTTGTATATAAATATTTGCCTCGATAGAGTCCCTTAGATGACGAAAGGTGTCAGCTAAGATAAGTTTTCCTTTTATTTTTATTCTTATTGTTGTTTTACAGATATAATTTATCTGAAATTGTTACGCACACACACACACACACATATATACACAGACATGATAGAATTGAATAGACACCAAGATAAATTTTATTTCTGAATTGTTTTAATAATCAAGATAAATTAACTTAGATTTTTTTAATAACCAAGATAAATTAACTTAGATTATTTGATTAAAATTGCAGATAACAATACTGGAACATGCCACGAACCAAAGGAGCATCAGACCTATCCGAATTTCAATGAGGACGTATCGTGGGCCAACATGAAAGTGGTCTTAGTCAAAGAAAAATATCTGAAAATCTTTCAATACCCCTTTCTACTGTCAATAGAGTGGTCATACAATTCACCAGAGAGGGCAAGAAGTGCACAAAACCTCATCCAGGCCGCCCTGGGCCCTCTGAAAGAACCATGCGTCTTGTCAAAAGAAATGTTGAATAGGATCCACTTTGCAAGGCCTCTGACATAGCAACACAAGTTGATGTCAGTCCCAGAACAGCTGTCAGGTATCTTCACAAGCTGGGCTACTATGGCAGAGCTGTGAGAAGGAAACCACTTCTCCGTCCAGCCAATATCAAACGCAGAAAGGATTGGGCACATGAGATGGTGGAGAGAAATGTGACCTTTTGGACCACTGTCATTTTCTCTGATGAGTCAAGATTCGCATTATTTTCCGACAGTGGAAGAGTATGGGTATGGAGACTCTGTAGTCAAGAGTTTGATTTAAAAAACTGCAGCCAATGGGGAAACATGGGGGCCTTTCAGTAATGGTATCGGGTGCAATTTGGAGTGATGGTCGCTCAGACATTGTGGAGTGTGAAGGAAACATTAATTCGACCAAATATGTTTATATATTAAAGAAAGGGCTCCTTCCAATATTGTCAAGTAGTAGAATGAGTAAAGTTGACTCCCTATTTATGGAAGATGGAGCTCCATGTCACACTGCTCAAGCAACAAAACATTGGTTGAGACAAAATGGGATAAATAAACTTCTATGGCCAAGTCAGTCCCCAGATATTAACCCTATTGAACACCTTTGATGCATATTAGATCGAAAACTCTGCAAAAATAACAGGAAGCCATCTTCTAAGCCCAAACTTCTCAGATTGTTGCGTGAAACATGGCAAGAAATCCCTCAAGATGATATTTGTGAACTCATCGTTAGCATGCCTAAAAGGGGCCTTGCATTAAAAAAAAGCAAAAGGGATGTCAATCAAGTATTAGTTATTAAATTTATGACCATTTATAAATACTTCATGTGTATAAATTATTTGTTTATTCAAATAAACGGTTTCTGTGAGCGTCTATTCAATTCTGTCATGTCTGTGTATATATATATATATATATATATATATATATATATATATATATATATATATATATTATGTCATTCACAGACAGTACTGTTTCACTGTATCACAGCTCCTCAGTGTGATTAGACTTCCGAATGCCTCAAGCCAGGATTGAAACTCAACTAATTTGGTGTCAGCCAGAGCTATCTTCACTCGGTAGAGTTACACAACTAAATCTAGCGTATTGTTTTTACAAATGTAAACAAATGCCAATCAGCCAAAGTGCTACATTCATTTTACTGAAGAGCTTTGCATTAGTGCAGGTGGCTGTTGTTTATAGAATTAGCTTATCACTCAACAGTGCTCAATTGAAATGTATTTTCAAGAGCTAAATTATGTCATTCAAAGACAGTACTGTTTCGCTGTATCACAGCTCCTCGGTGTGACTAGACTTCCGAATGCCTCAAGCCAGGATTGAAACTCAAATAATTTGGTGTCAGCCAGAGCTATCTTCACTCGGTAGAATTACACAACTAAATCTAGCGTATTATTTTTACAAACACACACACACACACACACACACACACACACACACACACACACATATTTCGTTCTGTCTACTTATTTTCAATAGAATCCTTTCATATTCACGGATAAGCTTTTTGGTGTCATTATTGAAGGACGAGAGAAAATCGTCGTGTTGATACATATTTCTTTTATTACAAATAGTTTTCTTTAGTAATCATTTCGTTAAAAAAATCTCCATAACCATTATTATATACATCTCCTTAAACGGTGTCAGCGGTCACGCATTAATCCAGCGTACATCACTCCACATGTAAGAAATTTTACTTTCCAATGAACACAGCAATTTTGTCTTTGACAATAAGGAACAGTACAATATTTATCTTGTAATAAACAATACCCTGATGATGACATTGTGCTATGTCAAAAGTACTCGTAATAAAAGAAATATGTATCAACACGATTTTCCTTCAACCTTCAATAACGACACCAAAAAGCTTATCCGTGAATATGAAAGGATGCAATTAAAAATAAGTAGAGAGAACATGTCTAAGTTATTCAATGAAACATGTCTCAATATATATATATATATATATATATATATATATATATATATATATATATATATATATATATATATATATATTTATTTATTAAAATTTTAGATATAGACAAAACCATTTTACTCACAACAAAGATGCAACTTGGTTTCAGTGCATTTTAACTGCACATCTACGGGTGAGGGTCGGCAATGGTTATAAAAGATCCTGTTTGTAGGCAAGCCCGGATGTAAAACGTCACTTCCTTTTTCCATTTTTTGAGAAGAAAAATGTACTTACAAAATATACATAAAGTATCTAAGTGAAACAATAGTGGGTGTTGATAGCAGTTTGGTGTTGTGTTGACCGGGTAGTTAATGTTGAATAGTAAGTGGTGCATTGCGGGTAGTCTATTTTTGCAGATATTTTACCGGAAGTCGTTTATTTGTTTATTTGTGTCAAATTATTTTGCTTGTTTTTATTTGATTTATTTTTATTTTTTATCCTTTATATTTATTTTATTTTTATTTTTTATTTTGATCGGTGTTTTTATTAACGTAGTAAAAAATTGTTTATATAGCTTATTGTGGGTAGTCTATTATTTACACACTCTGTATCTCTGATATTGAACACTTTATCCCATAAATATAGCACACTTTAAGACTATATTTCTTCATATGTTCCGTATATATTTCGTATTTCAACACATAACGATGCGTCACCTCAGGCGATTTTTAATTTATTTAACGTTTCTTTTTTCTATATTTTTTTACTGTAATATCCTAAAATAAATAATATTGATTTACTATGTTTTCAGCCCTCGTTTATATTAAATGTTACGAACGTTGGATGTGTACTATATTCATTCTCATCGTAACTATATATATATATATATATATATATATATATATATATATATATATATATATATATATATATATATGTGTGTGTGTGTGTGTGGTGAGAGAGTGAGAATTTACATTTAATGTAACTCATTACCCCATATGGATAGCCACTTCACCTCCTAAGGAAAAATTAGTTATCGAGGCTTTTCACCAAAAAGTGTATATATATATATATATATATATATATATATATATATATATATATATATATATGTGTGTGTGTTTGTGTGTGTGTGTGTGTGTGCGTGTGTGTGTATGTGTATCTGAATGTGTCCATGTGTGTTGTGTTTTTTCTCAACTGTTTATGCTGGTCAATGGTGCCTTATGCTATCAAGGTCTATTGCATTATTGTTACGGCTATTGGGTGGACAATAACAGTTATGTTTCAGATTATTCTAGAAGCTATTCGATAGGAATAATTGTGTATCTGAATATAATTATATTTTAGTGTTGTTTCTTAACCTTTTTTACTCATTATTTATTATTCATTACTTATTTATTTATTATTGATTATTGCTATTACATTTACATTTAATTATTTATGCATTCGTAGTTTTTTAATTAATTACTTGTTTTTTATTTTAATTTTTTGTTTATAAGAAAATAAACAAAAAATTTATAAACAAAAAATTTATAAACAAAAAATATATTCGTATATATATATATTTTTTTGTGGCTTGGTTATCTTATTTGTTTAATTTAACTTTGTTTCAAGTATGATATATTATCCGCGTTTTATATAAGGGAAAATATTTGCATATTTAATTTTTTCGCGTCATCATTTTTCCGATCGTCTGTTTAGTAAAGTGTGTTGATCAGGGAATTTGATTAAGCGAATTTCTCCTCCAGACAAAGATTGTCGTTTTGCGATGCAATTACAACATATTTCTCTGTATAAGGAAAACTAGCTAACATTTTCACTTGTTATTCTAATAACAAAATGTCGTTATATCTGTCTATATTTCTGATACAACAAGCAAGAATATTCAAGACTGAAAGTGTTATTAAACGAATGCTAACCATTATTAGAATATAACTTATACGAGGCAAATATGCATAGATAAAAATGCATTGTAACTATTTGCATTATTTGCATTGTTTAGACTGTTTCCTCGTCCTTTTTGTCATATTCACGATGCCTGGGTCGTTATATGCACCGGCTTTCTTCGGTGATATACGTTGAAATTCCAATCCGAACACTTTATTTCGTCCAGTGGAGTAGAATTGTTCTAGTTCCACATGTCATGCCTCTTCCGGATATCTCAGTTTTCAGTTATTTCCTTTAGTAACTTTGCTTTCTCCCATGGTCCAGCGGATAAAAGCGTTGGATCAAGTAATCCAGTGACTTGACCCATAGAGTTGTAAGTTCAATACCCGGCCACAGCAGAGGCGAACGAAAGAATTGAAGAATGCCGGAGTGTACAACGGCCGAAACCTCGTTAATATGACAATAAATATGAGGTCAACAATCTGAACAATGTAAATAGTGCTTTTCTATGTTAAAAAAATCAATTGGTAAAGAGTTAATATTTGTGCTGAAATCATATAGTAGTTAGAAAATACATACCTTTGGCGAGGGCCAATTTTTCTGTTTGCATCACTTTTCCTACATTTAGAAACCAATATTATTTCTCATAATCTGTTGTTTTGTAAAGAACATCTCTTGTGTTTTCCATACATTTATAAACATCTCCTTTCATAGGCTTTTCTTTTCTTTATAAGAGCAATTTTTGTTTTTCTTCTTGCACGTTTTTCATGCTTACCAAATCTATTCTGTGTTTTTACAGGCTTTTGTTTCACGTATAAATCACACTTGTTTTTCCAATTAATTTTCTTTTGTTAAGGAAATACTTTTCTTATATTTATATTCATGGCTCTTGTTTCATAAACTTTTTCCAGATTGATTTTTAAAGATTTTAAACACTTTTATTTATTTTCATGAGTGACTACATTGTTTTCCTATTTTCTTTTTTACATTCACAACGCCGTAGACTCTTTAAAACACGTTTGTTAGAGAGCTTTACTGGGATTTCATACAATTTCTTATATGTTTAACAACTCTTTTTTTCAATAATTTTTTGAAACATCGGAATTTAAATTGCTAATTTCATTGTCTTTCATACGTTTAGTTCGTGTCGTTATATATGTTTCTTCTTTCAAGTAATACTTTCAGTATTTCTGTTTACTTTTCATTTAGAAAATGCTCCTATGTTATTCCGAATTTCAGTATTGCTATGTACAATTTCCTAAGGTAAATGACAATAACAATTGTCTGTTTGATTATATTAGGAGATTGTTCTTAAAAAAGAATTTAGAATCAATTGACTCTGTCCAGCCGAGTAAACCAGACATGAAAAAACTCCTTTTTTGAGATTGTGGATAAAGCCATGTTAAGGATGAAATAATATAAAGATTTAATTAATAAATGGATGAACGTTGGTTATCAGTTGAGGAAACTATGGCACATGAGATTATGCATCCCAACTGGAATAATGACGACCGTGGTTTGGTCTTTAGGATTGAGATTGTAAGAAGTTCGGTGAAATATTCATAATCTTTAAAGTAAGGCAAAGTTGCGATTTCAGAAATTTCAGTTATACCATCCCTTGTTGTAAAACCTTGTGTAAAGATCTATAACAATAATAATAATAATAATAATAATAATAATAATAATAATAATAATAATCAATGACAAGATAAACCGCTTCATGGCCAATACTTTCCCCGTACCAAACAAGCTGACGTAGATAAAACCATCAGTGGCTACGTAGTGCAGGGTTGAAAGCTGAAACTGAATGTTTTTTCCTTGCTGCACAGGACCAATGCTTGTTAACTAGGAATTATCAAGCACATATACTAAAATACTGTGTTAGCCCCAAATGCAGATTCTGTGATAAATATCCAGAAACCATTGATCATCTTGTATCAGGTTGCACGGTATTGGCACCCACTGAATATAAAAGCCCGGCATGACAGAGTGGGCCAATATTTGCACTAGAAAATCTGCAACTTCTACGGAAAAGGAACGGAAAGAAATTGGTATGAACACTACCTAGACCAAGCTACGGACATAGGACCTGTTAAAATCTATGGGGCTACACAATACACACTGAAAGATCAATCAAAGCCAACCGCTCAGACATTGTTACTAAAGACCAAAAACAAAAAAAAATGCCGCCTTATTGATATGACAGTCCCTGCAGACTGCAATGTATCTTTGAAGATATTCAAAAAGCTGTCACAATACAAGGTCCTTGAAATAGAAATATCAAACATGTGACACATGGGAACATCAACAATCCCTGATGTAGTTGGAGCCCAAGGATTGGTTGGAAAAGATTCCAGTAGACTAATTGAAGGGATCCCTGGAAGCCCATGCCCCAAAGAAATACAAAAACTGCTCTCACAAGTACAGCCCACACTTTACCAAGGGCTTTATCTATGTAAAATATGTGTTTTTTTTTGTTTTTCTTGTCATTGGAATTTGTCATAATGCCATTTCTAACTTAGGTCTTTGGGCGGGACCCGGAAAGAAATGTGTTAAACGCCAGATATCAAAGGAAATAATAATAATAATAATAATAATGATAATAATAATAATAATAATAATAATGAGAAGACAGTGACAACTTTGGAGAACAATAAACCAGATTTCTTCGTGCTGGACAAGCAGAAAAGATTTAATGCCGGATAGAATTTTTTTGTCTATTTGGTATGAGAATTGAAAGCAAAAGAAAATCGAATACTTTTGGGAAGGAATGACGAAAAAAAGTAATTATAACGCTAGTGATTGTTGAACCCTTAGGGATTGTAGGAAATAGGAAAAAAACCGTTTGATATTGGATTTTGATTTTGAAATAGAACCATTATAAGAAGCATGCCTGCTCGAAAGAGAAAGGATACTTTGGAAAATATCGGAGGCAGACTGTCGATGAAAAGAACAAATGATTGTTTTATTTTCTTAAGTCAAAAGGAGTGACATGAAAAAAAAAATGTCTCCAGCCACCAACATCAGATGCTGTACAGAATCGACATAATAATAATATTAAGGATGATAATAATAATATTAATAATAATAATACTAATAATAATAACAGCACATCTGTATTTCAATACAAAATCTAGATAATAAAATTAATAAAAATAAACATAATTATCATTATGATCATGAAATCGGTAATAGTAATAATAATGTTTTATTTCAATCCACCAATATGGCGGATCACAAAGTAATAAATAAATCGCCTTTGATGTCAGTGTTTTATATCTTTTGAAAAACCGAAAATTATTGCTCTGCCTATAGAGGAAAACGAACCTCTTCAGATGCGCATCTATCATTTGAAAAACGACATTTATGAGATCCATTCCCGTAAAAGAAGGACTGAAGACGAAATAATATTTGGCGCCGTTTTAACAAATTAAATCACTTTTAATATCTTTGAATAAACACTGTAAATCAAATGGGATGTTGAATCAGGACATGTCAGAAATGTTCTCGTCAAACATTAAATGTTTAAAATGAGTTGGAGTTTGACATTTACCTTATTTCATCTGCTCTCCTTCCTGGCATGCGAATTTGATTTCGTCTCGTGGTTTGCCTCATTTAAGATCCACGCTAAAGTCAAACGATTCAGTGCCTTGGCAAAAGACAACATTTTTTAAATGCATGCTTTGTCGAAATGACGCGAAGGTAAACAGCGTGAAATAAAATTTGAAGCTAGGAAATAAAAATCAACGTTGCACATTCAAGAGTTCCAAGACAAAAGAAATGAAGGCTATAAATGGATATAAAGAAAGACATAAAAGAAACTATTTCATTTTAGCTTGACCCAGAGTTGTGGAA
>OZ038481.1:135631081-135651081 GCA_964036315.1 Acanthosepion esculentum | reverse complement strand
CTTACTTCGTTGTCAAGTTTTTTGAATTCCCGTATACTTGTATTTTGATTGGTCATTCCTGCTTATGTAACAGCGTTACCCCTTACGAAGGATCGTTAATTAATTTGAAACTTTTAAAACCCTTTATTTTACATTCAACATCATCACTTGATAAGACACCGGAGGTGTTGAAACAAAATGGATATTTTTGTAGTGATTTTATAACATATTTATGTTATAATTTTTAAATAAAGAATTATATATATATATATATATAGTGGTACTCGTTTGGAAAAAACTTAGGTATTTCGGCTTGTGATTGATCAAATCAAGGGAAAAATGATGGGTAAAAAAAGAAAGAACTAAGAACATGAAATTTAGGCGAAAACAATCGCCCAGAATCCAAGCTCAGAGTCCAAAGAAAAAACCTCCAAAACGAGTAAAAATAACTACCTAAAGTGCCCAATACACGAAGTAGAGCAAACCTAATAAAAACCTAGAGACAGGAAAACCTACCTAGGTTTCACCTAAACGGATCTTCAGGGTAATCTGGTTACCCTGACGATCCGTCCGTGAACCTAGGTAGGTTTTCCTGGCTCTTTAGGTTTATATTATATTATATTATATATATATGTATACATATATATATATATATATATATATATATATATATATATATATATATATATATATATGCATGTATGGATCAATCAATTCCCTAAGCAAGGCGATGATGCGACTAATGTGTAAATGGCTACAGGGGTTCAAAGATAATAAAAAAAAACTTTACAAGGAACCGGAAAAGCCAATTACTGAACAGGAAGCAAGGATTAAACCTCGACTCATGGTCAAAAGACGTGAGGGTAGTGTCAACCGGACGATAGACGAACTTATTTACTCCTATTGAGGACAAACAAAGTTAAATAAATACCGTGTGCGACGAACAAAATTTCACTATTTTGTATTTTTAAATTCGCACATGGGCAGTGTTAGTTTCTGATTTTCTCGAATGCGCAGCATAGGAGGCTGATGTGGGCACGGTCGTTAGGAAAAAAGAGCACCATGACACAATTCACTTCGACAGAAATTTGGAAACGTCATGCTGTAATGCTTGGAATTCGTTCTGGCGTCGGTTAATAGGAATTGATCTGCTTGATCCTCCTACATCGAATTCGACGGGAGAGTCCAGCATATATATATATATATATATATATATATATATATATGTGTGTGTGTGTGTGTGTGTGTGTGCGTGTGTGTGTACAGGTATGTAGAAAAATAGGAAATAATACGTTAGGTAAATAATCTAGAGTTGTTTAGTATTTTTGTTTTTATTTTAAAAAAACAGTGCTCCATACAGAAGCAGAGTTTAAATTATAATTATTTTTGCAAAAATTATGATTCCTTCGCTACATAAGCGAAGTTCCTAAATTTTCTCTTGAGGATGAAACTGCTTGATACTTTAATTCAATTTAATATTAATAATTATATTGAGGGTTTCGGCTCTCGTTTTTGAAACATGAGAACTCTTATGTAGCGAAGGAATCATATATTTTAAAAATAATTATATATATATATATATATATATATTATAATTTTATCATATAGACAAAACCATTTTACTCACTACAAAAATGCAACTTGGTTTCAGTGCATTTCAACTGCACTTCGACGGGTGAGAGTCGAAAATGGTTACGAACAATCCTGCTTATAAGCAAGCCGTATGTGAAACGTCACTTCCTTTTGTCCATTTGTTAGAGAAGAAAAATATATACATAAAAAAATAGGTGCCGGAGTGAAACAATAGCGCTTGTTGATAGCAGTTTGGTGATGGATGGACCCGGTGCTTAATGTTGATTGGTCTGTGGAAATTTCTTTTCCGCTGATAAACATCGGTCAAGAATTTAGGCCCATCATCTCATAAGCATCCTAAGAGTGAGAGGTAGGGGAGGGAAGACAGCGATGGGGGATAATATTACATTTGAGTAGGTAAAAATTATGCAGTTAATTCTAGTAGTAATTGGGAATGTTATTTTTTTTAGCTTACTATAAGATTTCTAGAGTTGAATTGCATGTATTTATGTTGGGGTTATCACTATTAATTTTGTAATCAATGAACGTGTTTCGTGGATTAAAATCTGGAAGTGGTGATCTCTAAAAAAATAAGGGATGTTAATATAACCTTTTATAATCAACTTTTTAAAAAATACTCCTGGATCGTAGAGCGTGTTATGGGTGTAAAACGATTTAATTGAAATTATTATCAGTAATATATATGAAAAAAAAAATCAGGATCATAATTATATTAGTGGAGAGGTACATAAGAGGGTAGGGAATATATCGAAGAAGGTGATTTATAATTCAAAAAAGGTTTATAGTTATGGAATTAAGAATTTAGCAAGATTGTAGATTTTATCATATAGACAAAACCATTTTACTCACTACAAAGATGCAATTTGGTTTCAGTGCATTTCAACTGCACTTCGACGGGCAGGATTGTTCATAACCATTTTCGATTCTCACCCGTCGAAGTACCGTTGAAATGCACTGAAACGAAGTTGCATCTTTGTAGTGAGTAAAATGGTTTTGTCTATATGATAAAATCCTAATAGATTAATAATTATCGCTCTACTGTCTGTATCGAGCCCTCTTTTTGATTAATGCTGTGAATGTTGGATTTTATATATTACTTTCGTTCTCATCACATCGGATATATATATATATATATATATATATATATATATATATATATATATATATATATATATTTGTTTGTATGTTTGTGTGCGTTAGAAATATTAGATGTAGAAGAGTTAACATTTTTGTCACCTCCATTCTGCAACAATCTTTCCATACACCGAAAGTGAAAGAAATTATGACTGAAATAGCTCTCGATAATTTCCTCATAGGAAATTATCTTGAGCACTTTTTATTCGTATCACTGTTCTATTGGCAAATAATTAATTTGTCGACATGGTTTTGCAGAAAAGTTTTACTGTTTTTATAGTTTACATTTCTCCCCCTCGTCACTTATGTCGTAAGTCACCGGGCAAATTTTGTTCTTTTATGTAGCATGTGCTTTTAGGACGTGTATGATCATAGCACTCCACAACGTCCTTTCTGTGAAACAGGTGTTATATTCTCTCACGCCTTTCCAACAAACTCGCAGTGGCATTCCCCCTTAGTCAATCTCTCGAATGCATTATCACAGAACGCACCAGGTTTTTTTTCCTGGCTCATCCCAGCGCCTGAAACCTGCGTAGACTTGATTAATTCCACGGAAAGAAAGAATCTCGGATGCCTCGCCGTTTTATATTGGTAACTTGTGGAATATATATGACCGTGGCAATTCGGCTGATATACGTCGCTTATCATCTGGGCTGCTATCATCGCCTACAATATCCTGATACCTGGCCGATTTCCGATATAATATCCTTGAATATTTGGGAAAATCTCCAAATTGCCTTGTTACGCAAATGGCTAGCACAAAGTTGCTCAAAGAATGATTATTGTTATGATTATTATGGAAATATTTCCGATGCCAAGATCCTTCATATAATGCAGGTGAACATGTAAAATGTCTTCAATTGCTTAAAATACATCGTTTTAAACAAGAACAATTGATAAGTAAATGATCTTCGGTTTTAGAAAAGTGAAGTTTTGTTTGGTTCCAGAATAACTCATCCTGCTGGCAATTTAAGATTTCCATTCTCCAATTATTTAAGTGTAACATCAATCGACATCTCCAGTTGCCTTGATCTACCCACTTCCCTTCTCCACACCCTTTCACCTTTCATTCCTATCCGCTCTCGCTCCAAATCTTCTGTAACCCCCTTGCCTTGATCGATCACTATCTTTCTCCACATCCTCTCCTTTACTACTCCTATCTGCTCTTCCTCCAAACCCTCTGTAACCCCTTGCGTGCTAGTGGCCTCCAGCCTTGCTTGGGGTGATAAGCTTAAAAAAAAATTAGATCATCGATACACTTTCTTAAGCAATAAAAAATTGATACTTTTTATTAATCGTTTTCGCCTCAAGCAAGGCATTACAACCTCTGAGGCACAAGCGGTTACTGGGTGTGGGACAGTTAGAAACAGAAACATTGAATATCCGGCCCCAGAATACGATGCTACATTTCGAATGATCCAACTTCATCTATCTTTTGAATACACAAAAATATTATTTATTTATGATGCTGGCAGATGTTGATTGTGACGGCAAATGTTGATTTGGGCAGCAAATGATCATTCTGGCGGCAAATGTTCATTCTGGCGGCAAATGTTGATTTTGGCGCGAAATATCCATGGCAACTGAGTTTCAAAAACTTGTATTTATGGGTAAATACTACTATGCGTAAAGAAAAAATACTCGAAAGTAGAATAATTACTTAATTTAGCAAATGTTTATCACAAGGACAAATGCAAAGAAACGAAAATAAAAATCTCTCTCTTAAGACAATCTTCCAAATCGAAATAGTTGTCAACTTCGAAAATGATATATTCTAGGATTTTATCTCGGCTTGAAAAATCAACCACTGCTCTTCTTAATACTCAAATTCACCTAAAACAAGGCTTTAGAGGTACTCAAAGTAGAGGTTTATTAAATGAGGTGTATGTCTGAACGAAAGAGCAAGTTGTAGGAAGTGAAGATGATGAAGATGAAGATATATATAAAGATTGATTCTTCACTTGAAGAAGTCCAAGATTGTAGAATTCAAAGGGGTACAGATTGATTTTAATGCATATCATCATCATCTTATGATACTCTTTCGAAGTCAAAAGAAGACAAAATAAGCGTCCCAAAAATAAACCTTGAAATCTCGTACATGCAGTAAAACAACTACATAACCTGTTTGTTCATAGGACATTAAAAATATTATTCAGTGGAACAAACAAATACATTGATCAAATTCCTAAAATATGAATTGCAAAGAATCTTAATCATGGCTACTACTCACATCTTGAGTAGTTTTATCTCTATGAGTAACCACAATTACATATATTTTCCTCCATGATTGTATGGTGCCACATCTGTTTGTATCATTTGATACAAGAAAAAGGTTTTGTGAATTGGGGTCTCTCTATGAGGTTTGGAGGCAACTCGTCCTCCAGGGAAGCAATGACAAATAATAATAATAATAATAATGATAATAATAATAATAATAATAATAATAATAATAATATATCTTCCAAAGAATCTAACACAAAGAAGGAAAATACAAATCTAATGCACGAAATACAGAAACGATTTTAGCCTAAGCCTCTTCATGTTCTCTTCCTGGTTTATTCTTGCGACACAGTACCAATGTTTGCTAACTAGAAATTATCAAGCAAAAATATTGAAAAATTATATTAATCCGTATGATTCTATATTGAATACCCAGAAACAATTGCTAAGCTTCTATCAGGTTGCATGTTATTAGCGCCCAGCAATTATAAAAATCTATATGGGAGAGTTGACCAATATCTGCAATGGAAAATCTGCAACTTTTACGAATAGGAATAAATTAGTATAAGGACTAGCCAAGCTAGTTTACAGACATCGGACCCTTAAGAATTTTCTGGGATTTTACAATTTTAACAATTAAAGACATCGTGATCAAATACCACAAAAACTGAATGGGTTTTCTTCTTGACATGTCAGTTCTTGTATCAATGAAGATTAAAAAAAAAAAAACTATCACCCTACGAAAGACATTATCACTGTAAAATGTATGCAATTTTAGATTGTTTCATTTTTTTTTTTAATTGTTATATCGTGGATAATACGACATAATCCACCAGGTAATCCCGAGAGGAAAGATTAAGCTAAACACAGGAATTAGGTGAACAAATAACAATGGTTTTATTGTAGGGAAAGTACAACGAGTAAGAGTTCTTAATAATAAGGAAAACGGGAGATAAGTCGCGGAGATCCCTAGTCCACTGCCCTCTACAATCCTTCGTCATATATTTTATTTTCTCCTCTTTAGACTGACCAATCACTGTCGGGGTGTGACAGGTTGTTCCACTCTAACAAAAATGCTCAGTGAAAATGTCCTAATTCCATTTCTGGACTTAGGTCTCTAATTAGGACCCGGAAGGAAATAATAATAATAATAATAATAATAATAATAATAATAATAATAATAATAACAACAATTATATGCGATTTCTCGGTCTAGACACATCATGTTACTGAAGCATGATGACCCAAACTTATTATTATAGACCAGAAGAGTAGCATGTATCAAAAGATTGTTCCGTATGATACAAGAATGAACACCAATGAAACTGAAAAAATTGAAAAATATCAAGATTGGATCATTGAGTTGAAGAAAAGCTATAAGGCATGGCTCTTGAAGTGATTCCTCTAATAATGGATGGCTATGGAACATCAAATAGAAAATTGAAAAAAGCACTTAGGGAAATTGGGATTGAGAACAATATTACAAACGTAGGAAGCTGGCATCATTTATTTTGCGGTGATTTTTAGAAAAGTTCTTGAGTGAAGACAAGACTTGTTGACGCCATACATCAAGAATAGAATCTCCATTGGCGACATTAATGTGCCGTATCTACATAATATACTAATAATATTAAAAATTAATTACATCAAAAGATAAACTACATGAGAGTGAAAATAGACGGAGAACAGCAAATACCGCCACTATGGAGAAAGAATTAAATAATAAATTACTTCGTAAGTATTTCCAGAAAGGAAGATGAAAATGAATATAGAAACAGACACGATAAATTAGGGGAATATGTGTTGTTGTAAATGCTGTCACCTCGACTATATAAACTAATGGTATAAGCATGGACCAGGTGTTCACACACACACACACACACACACACACACACACACACACACACACATATGTATATATATATATCTGCTGAAACCCGAACCCTAACCCTGTCTAAGAATGGACCAAGTGTTCACATACACACACACGCATATATATATATATATATATATATATATATATATATGAAGATATATAGTCTTAAAGTGTGTATATTTATAGGATAAAGTGCTCAATATCAGAGATAGAGCGTGTGTAAATATAAAAGTGAACATAGAAGTCAACACTTAGAGGCGACAGTCTGTTTCATGCTAGAAGTAATCATCTGGCCACGATGAGAGCATCTTGCATGAAACAGACTGTCGCCTCTAAGTGTTGACTTCTATGTTCACTTATATATATATATATATATATATATATATATATATATATGCCGTAACCCAAACCCTAACCCTGCTTAAGCATGGACCAGGTGTTCACACACACACACACACACACACACACACACACACACACACACACACACACACACACACATATATATATATATATATATATATATATATATATATATATATATATATATATATATATATATATATATATATATATATATATGCATGCCGTGCGTCGATAGGTTAAGGGTATGATCTCTGACTGATGCCAAATCGGTCGGGTTTCTAGCCTGGTTTGAATCGGATGTTTAGCCACAGTGATGAGAAATGATACAGCGAAACAACCTTGTATGTGGATGACTATGTTACGCTCGTTCTATTCAATCCGGCACTATAGAGAAAGGGGTAATATCAAGAACAGTGTATACGCCGCTGCTATTAACGCACCGCTCTTTATTAATGAATTGAGCCGTCTGACTGCTGGCGTTTATAAACATTCGTGTGTAATACCTTATTTCCTTTTTTCTGCCGTACGCCGGTAGCTTAGGGGTAGGATCTCTGACTGATGATAAATCGGTCTTCAGTTTATATATATATATATATATATATATATATATATATATGAGAGAACATTGAAGTCTACACTCAGAGGCGACAAGCTGTTTCATGATAGACGCAATCGTCAGGCCTCGAGAGTTGGATTTTTTCTCGACTATTGATATATATGGTTTAGTGGTGCATTTTGGGTTAATCCATTCTAGCGGTTATTTTGGCGGGAGTGGCTTGTTCATTTATTTATTTTTTATTTTATATATTAATTTTATTTTTTCAGTTTTCGATGTTTTATTAACGTAGTAAAGAAATTCGGGGGGGGGGGATTTGCTCAGGTCGCTTATTTAATAGTCTGTTTTAGTCTGGGAAGATAACGCTATTTATCCGGCCAATTTATGGATTGATTGCCGTAGTCTATTCTGTTATTTTGGCGAGCGATAGTTTTAATTTGTTTATTATTTCATTTATTTATAAAATATGTATATAAGTAAAAACAACCAATCCCAATAAATGAATAAATAAATAAATAAAATAATAAACAAATAAAATAAATAAACTGAAATAAATAAATAAATAAACAAGCCACAACCGCCAAAGTAACCGCCAGAATAGATTACCCACAATGTACTACTGACCAATGTATATAAATAGTCGAGAAAAAATTCAAAACTCGCGGCCTGACGATTGCGTCTATCATGAAACAGCCTGTCGAGGAAGAGAAACATTCCCTTTGTACTTGTTACCGTTTAGAAATAATAGTTACCGTTACTTATTGTCATGACTTCTTGTTTACTTATTTATAATAATATTTAATTGTTCTATTTTTATTTATTTCTTTTCTGTATTTTTATATCTATGTGCCTTGTCTTATATTTTGGTATATCTTTTTTTTAATCATGTAGCCCTAGGCAAGATAATAATGACACACAAGAGGTTACAAGATTGTGAAAAGTCTGCGAAAAAAAAAACATTGTTCAGGGGCGAGAGTTAATGAAAGAAAAGGAATTAAAAAGACAGAAGATATCGATTGGCATTGCTTTCAAACTTTGTGAAGTTGATTGGGAAAGTAAGAAGCCGGAAGTGAGTTAGACAAGCGAGAGTGCGAAAGAAGATATTGTTCGAGCATACGGTCAAAGCAGTAATCATTTTCAATGGCAAAATATAGCAACTTAGCTGAAAATCTATTACTAGATTTGAATTTGTAAGGTCGAGGTATCAAAAACATATTGAAACACAGTGAAATAGAAACTGAGGTTTTCTGAAACAAGCAAAAGCAAATTTTACGCCAAACTCCAAGTTATTACAGAGAGATTATCGTTCAAACGAAAGTGACCCCATTGCATTTGTATTCAATTTGAGCGCAAATCTGTGTATAATTCTGGGCTCTGGAGAGCTTACGGGAACGAAAAACGATCGGCTTTAGATTTGTACAAAATTCACTCTCACGATTTTTAAAGAGCATTGTTGCAGTCACCGGGATAAAAGCAATGATTCACTGACAGATTATCTTGCAATAAAAAAGAAATGACATCGCTTCTTTATTCAGAGCAGAAGCAATCGGCCGCCTATTGACTAGAATGGCAGTGATGAATGTAAACAGAGAACAGCTTTCGACAGAAACCGTCCCCCCGATCTGTGTATGAGACATGAAACTTTATCGGACATAAAAATAGGATTTTCTGCACATGCCAGTATTTGATTAGACTCCTAATTTGACAAGCAGTGACACTATATATATATATATATATATATATATATATATATATATATATATATATATATATATATATCGTGTAAATGTGGTAATGCAGCTACAACACACACACACACATATATATATATATATATGCGTTTGTTAATAAATAAATTTATGCTATCTATATATAGCGTAAATAGCTTCGACTACCACATTATACTACCACATATATATTTATATATATATAGTGAAAATGTACTTATGATTTTATTTAAAAATACCCATATATATATATATATATATATATATATATATATATATATATATATATATAGTTCAAATAACGAGACAACGGACACTAGATACAATTTATTAATGTTTTAAAATTAATATGAGTTTATATAAGAAATCACGGTAACTAATTAATTTATTATGTATTTAAAAAATAAAGGGTACGTATATTAAATACTAAATATTAACTTGCATCATGTTTAGAAACTTACAAAATTATTAAAAAAAAGGAGAAATATGCCTAAATTTTCATGTATTGATCTTCGTAATATGTTAACTTTAACATCCGAATCTGAACGGAAGTAATAATTGTAATATCTGGTTACAAAATTAGTTACATTGACAGGGTTGTGATTAGAGATTTAGTGGAGGAGGGAGAAAAAGTCATCACGTCATAATACACAAACACGTAAATATGATTGAATATATGAGCACGCAAATATACGAAGGACAAATAAACAGACTCACCAAGATTCAATTATCCAAATAATTACCGAGACAGCGCAAACTACCCAGTAAAATTCACAAACATGGAAATTCAATATACAAATATAAACACACACACACACACACACACACACACACACACACACACATATATATATACATATATATATATATATATATATATATATATATATATATATATATATATATGAAGGCATACCTACATACATATATATACATATGTACACATGCATGTATAAATACATATATAAACATACATATACAAAGAATAAACACACACACTGTTCTACTTTACTCCTCAGAGACATGGATCACTTACCGACGACACATCCAAACGTTGGAACGTTTTTCATCAAAAGTGCTTTCGGAGGATTCTAGGTATTGACAATCTTTTGTGCCAGACACAACAATTTTTAGAAAGGGCAAATACGTTTAGAATTGAAACGATGTTAACAAATGTAACCAAATGCGCTGGGCTGATCACATCACAAGGATGGAGAATAATCACCTCCAAAAACAGTTGTTCTATGGTGAATTGACAAGCTGCAAATGTTCTCCACACAAACCAAAAAAACAACCTTAAAAATATGGGATAAATACAATTTGGAGAAGGAGGCAGGTGATAGGTCTATAACTGGCGGAAACTAGTTTATGATGGTTGTAAGAGTTTTGAAGAGAAAAGGGTTGAGCGTGAAAAAGTGAAAAGGGCCTTAAGAAAAGGTGATGCGAATCCATTGCCTTTAAACTCCCAACATAGATGTAATTTTTGCGGTTGAATTTACTTGTCCAAAGTTGGTTTAACCAGCCACATGAGCTACCATCGCCAGAATAATATAGATCATGTTTCTCAGACTAAACGCTTTCCTCCCTGTGTCAGTTTTAAGACTTCAAATCTTCAAATGATCAGCTGGTGTAAAGTGGCGCACTAATAGACTTCATCAAGGCAAAATAAGCTTCAAAACTCTCATTACGCCATTCATTTGTTATTTATGTAAGAAAGCTTGTATGAGTGTAGCAGGGTTTAAGAGCCACTCGCGTGCACATGGACGTCAGAATGTACTGCAAGTTGCAGTCACTATTATAAATGTCAACTGGCTGTATTTTGTTTTAAAGGTTCCTTAGCAGGGTGATATTCCTTTTATCATTTTACTGGCGTTCCTTCTTTTGGAGCGTTTTTAATATTCTTTTAACTGTAAGTGCGTTAGCAATTAATAATAAGGATAGGCGTTTAAAAATTGTTTGCAAATGCGAAGGATTTTTTCTTTTTTACCATATTTCATCCTTTTTTATTTTTTATCATTTTAAGATCCTTTATACTTACTGATCAAACAAATCTTCATTTTAAAAGTAAGAAGAGAATCTCAGATTAAATAAAGTCATATGATAAAAGAAGAATATCATTTTAATCATTATTAATTCTCTCTCCTGATATCAAGCACTCTAATTACGAAAACTGTTTGATACGAAAACTTTATCTTCCAGAATCCCCTAGTCCACCGTTTCATTATAAAATCAATATGTGTGTGTGATTTGGGGGGTGGCGATGTGTATAACCTATTGCAAGGGTAGGATGAGCTGCAGAAACTGAATCTCTTAAGAGGGAAGGCATAATTGAATTCGTTAATTTTATAATATTTTAATGATTTCCATTTACATATTAATCTTTATATATATATATATATATATATATATATATATATATATATATATATATATATATATATGTATATATATATATATATATATATATATATATATATATATATATATATATATATGTATGTATGTATATATATCTCACATTGTTGTGATTAATTGCTCACTTTACTCTGATTTATTGACTTTCTCCTTTATGTGTGAGCAGCATTTACAAAAGTATTCCATCGCCCTCACCCCAGGCCTTGCCGAAAATACCTTTCCCAAGTGTCGAAAGAGGTTCTTGCCGGAATAAGCAAATCAATAAATTTATATCTTGGACAGCACTCTTTCCAGTCTAAACATAGTCCCGCGCACACTCCCGTACACACACACACACACACACACACACACACACACACACACACACACACACAGATACATATATATATATATATATATATATATATATATATATATATATATATACGCGCGTGTATGTGTGTATGTGTATCAAACGAAAACAAAATAAAACAAGAAATTGACGCCGGCTTTTTTCTTACGGGTTTCTTTATCTTGGGAGACCGAGTGACGATGAAAAGCATTATATTTTCTTGGCATGAATAATATATGCCTTTGTGGGCTATCGCTGTAACATAAGCATTCACCGGCTGTCACATGAGCGTCTCGTAGATAGAAACATTTCGTCTTATGAATAATAGACTGCTGGCTAACGATCAGCCTTTTCCCCACTCTCTTCAGGCGTATTGCGTGACGGATGCCCGGTAGTGTGTTAATCTTGACTCTATCCAACTTCCATTATTCCTCCAACCCAGACACTTCGAAACTTGTCATTAGGCTGCAGAAGGGCTGAGGCAACACGAACAAAAATCCTTATCAAGAAGTGATTAATTGGTGCAAAAGACGAAAATATTTAACTAGACTCTTCCCCATTCCTTCTTTGCGAATATCGATGGCGAAAACTCAATCAAAATAAATAGGATCAAACTTTTATTCATGAGGAGATTATTCAGGAATCTTTGGCTCTTCGTTTAGTTTTGTTGTTGTTTGTCACTCATGAAAATCGGGGAAACTTATGTATTACGGGCAGATATTTATTATGGGTAGCACATTTCTTGAAAGGATAACAAAAGAATCCTACCCCAAACGTGCTTTCCTGCCACCCGTATGCATAGATTGATGAGAGTGAGTAATAATACATATCTGTTAAAGTTGAAATCATATCATATTCATATAAATATCATATCATATTCATATAAATATCATATCATATTCATATAAATATCATATCATATTCATATAAATATCATATCATATTCACATAAATATCATATCATATTCATATAAATAGCATATCATATTCATATAAATATCATATCATATTCATATAATATGCATATCATATTCATATAAATATCATATCATATTCATATAAATATCATATCATATTTATATAATATGCATATCATATCCACATAAATCTCATATAAATCTCATATAAATCAAGAAATATTTCTTTCGTCCTGTTTCTACTTTTTGAAAGTTTAAAACTTTATCTTTCTGATCAGCAGTCTTTGGTGAATATTACTAAGAAATTCTTAAATATGTCAGCGATCTCCTAATTATTATTGCTTATTCTATTTTTTTCTCCTTTATTCTTTCGTTTCTATAGCCAAATTGCCACTTTCATCAATGCTGAAAATTAGTTCTCGTACCCTCTGACATTCTTCAGTTGATATTTCTCTAATTTTCGAACCGAACGCCTTTATTTAGTCCACGGAGGGTATATTTCTCTAATTCCCTGCACCATGCTTTTGGATATATTAGATTTAGTTATTTCACTTAGGTAACTCAACTCGCCAAGTTTTTGTTCCATCTTCTGAGGCCAGAAATTTAACAAAAACACTTTGGATCAAGTCACCTTTGGATCAATTAAACAATGCTTTTATCCACTGTGCCATGTGTCCAAAGGAAATATCACCTGAAGAAGACCGGAACGTACATCAGCCGAAACATCGTGAACATAGCAATAAAGATGAAGACAACAGCCCGAACAATTTAAATAGTGTATATAGCTAGATCTGTTTCCACCGACACCGAGTGCGCCTACTCACTGATCTTACAATTATCATGCCACCAGATTATTGAGCCAACGCTTTTTTTTCTTGGGAATTGGCTTGTATCCTGAGGCTTGTCTCTCAAGATTTAAGCCTAATTTTCTTTTTTGCTTCTTTCTGCTTCCATGTACTTTTGACATTTTTCATCGCCTCTTCTCATTCTTATCGATATTGAAATTTTGCTGTCATAAACAGCGTTACTAGTTTTCAACTTTGATCTGTAAAAATTTAAACACGATATCAATAGTCAACCTCCGTCTTCTTAATTATTACCCTTTTATTGTTCTCTCTCATTAATAGTTGGTTTATTTCTCATGTTGTCTAACGATATGTAACCCATTGCGTCTTAGGGGCGTTATCGCCTTTCTTGGGGTGAAATGGTTAAAAGAAAAACATTTCCTTTTTCTTTTTTCTCGATTCAGCTGTAGGTAAGTTTCAATTTGAATGGAGTAGCGGTATGTTGTCTACTGGTAATTTGCTATGTTTTAGAGTGTGAGAAAGAACCAGAAGGGGAATGTAACAAGTCTGACCCATTAAGAATTTAATATGTTTATTTCTTAAATCTTGTATATAGCGATCAACACAGCGCCATTTTGATTTACTCGGTCGACTTTCACCGCCTACACTCCTACATTTTATTTTTTGAGACTTCACTCATCTTTTCTAATTTATCCAACGGCTAACAAAATATAATTTTGATTTGTAATGAATCTTTTGGTGGTGTTTACGATTTTCTTTCCTTTTAATAAATTAAATGTTTTATGTATAATCGTTGTCTTTCTTTTTGGCTTTTGTAATTACGAAAGTGATTTTAATTTTCTGCTCATATTTCATATTTTCTTTCATGTCATTTATCTTGGATCTTGTTTCGTGCGGTGATTTCTTCACTTTCTTCACGCAAATTTTTAACTAATTAATTATTAACTTATTAATTAAATTAATTAATTAACTTATTAATTGCACAAATACTGTCTCCCCTCAAATACTGATTTAAGATTGTCATTGACAAAGACATCGCTTTTTCGTCACAACAATTTATGTAAATAAAGTCATCCCGTAATTTCTTTTTCCATTCTTTGTATTCTTACTTTATTTACGTTCTATCCAAATATTGCCTGTCATCTTAATACTCTATATTTACATATCCCTACGACAATTATCAATATATCCCGTTTGAATTTCTGGGATGAGTAGTTATCACTATTTACATTATTTACATTGGGACTATTGTACACACATCTTTGTTGTTACTAACACAATGTTTAGGCTGATGGACTCTCAGATCTTCTTAGGGTGTTTGTTAATTTCCAACAGAAGCCTTTATTTAATCAAGAAATCCTTTGTTCTTGTTAAGTACTGCTCAGTTAATGATCACATTGTTTCCACTAACACTTAGACTTGTAGCGATATCAGTTGCCACCTGATATCTGTTTTAAGGAGGCATCGGTAGGATGTGAAATAAATCGTTTTCACAGTTATTTTCTTGATAAAGATGTTTCAGCTGAGTGAAACGGACTTTACAAGAAACATGTCAAACGACCCTGATAAACAAGATCAGCTGAATGGAGTGGATTGATGAATGACTTTTTCCGGCGAAAGCTGACAGTACAAAGAAAGCTGGTTATCTTGTGCTCCCTAGCTGCCTAAAACAAACACTGCTTGATCGCCACGTGAAAAGCAAAACACACACCCGTCAGACCGTTTGCCCATTCACCTGGCATCACACTGCCTCACTCGCCTGCAGCAGAAGGTTGCAATAGAGTAAAATTTTGCCGATGGTTACAATTTCATCTTATGGTTTTATTTCGTTGACTAAAGCGTTATTGCATACTGAGAAAGAACCTTGTGTCTGGTGTGAGCTGCAACGCTACAGACTGTTCGACCTGTCCTCAGGATAATTTGCAACGAAATTCCTGAACCAAAGTTTTACTCCCAAGTCTATGGTCTCATAGGACAATCTTGTGTTTAGAACATTGTACGTTGTCAAAACTACTGTCAAAATATATTATAATTCATATAAACGGCCTATGTATAGGATTCGAGCTTGTCGTCTAAATTACACAAAAATGAACAGATATATTCACCAAAATTACACAAAAATATCTTCAAATACTAAAGAGTAAATTTATTCAATAAAATCATCATTGGCTTTTACCACGACCTCGAGACAACTTCGCAAACTCTTCTGGACGGTCTCCTTATAATCTTTGTCTTTGTTGTTACAAAGATTTTTGTTGGTCTCTTGATCAACAGCGCTCCACACATAATAATCAAGGGAGTCGCAGTCGGGGGAGTTAGGTGGTTAGATGCAAGAGGTGATGTGGTCGCAGAAAATATCTGAAGGGGCATCACTTGCTTCTCCTGCTTGTGTGACATGATGCAGAGTGATGTTGCCATACATAGGGTCTTCCAGTAGCCACCCTCTTGATTCAACATGGAGATCTACAGCACGACCTCTTCAAGGTACTTGCTGTAGGTCTCCAGGTTTGAGTCTGAGATCCCCACTGACAAATTCGGGAGTTCTTTTCTTATCAGAACGATCAGAGTGATTTTTCCGAGATGTCGTACATTCGTAATCACCATAGAACTCATTCAACTCTTTCTAATTTCTCTGTATAGTCCTCAGATTGACTCCCCAAAACACCGAAATGTTCGTATTGGAGCTTTCAACGAGAATGCCAAGCAGTACATCATGCCGTTTCCAAATTTCTGGCGAGGTGAACTGCGTCACGATGCCATTTTCACACAGACGGTGCCCAACTGACCCTACTATAATGTGCTGTCGCCAAATTCAAATAAACAACGCGCATGCGCAAAGATAAAAATATAACATGGCGACAAATTAGACATGGAGACCTGTAGATAACATACACATGATAAAAGCTAGATGATAATGAATCACTAATTCTTTGGGGAAAAAATTGATATTTTATGTCCTTTCTTAAAAGAAGGGAAATAAAAAATGAATATATCCTTCATTATATCGATTTTATTCTATGAGTGTCATAAATGACAGTCGGTTCCCGCTCCCATCCGAACATCATGATCTTCACCCTCTCTCCCTATTCCCTTTCTCGCCTCTGCTGGCGATGTGAAGGCCCAGCCGACCCCCGAAGATTCGCGAACAGGAGTAACAGAGGAGTGTCGGTAGTGTACGTTGCTGAGTGAATCGAGACCTCCTGACAGCAGGTCACAGATCCTCTACACGTTGACGGTTGGACTTGAAAGTCACGACACCCCATCTCGATGGTCTTAAGGAAGGCCGATTTGCAACAACGCTTTCCCAGTTTTCATGCTTGATTGTATCCGGGATGTCTTCAACTGAACCTTGAAGCGTCCATTTAGGCCTTCGCGTCGACTTCTGTCGCTGGTGAGTTCTCTAAACAAGATCCGTGGGAATCGTGTGGGACGTATTCTGGACACATGAGCCGCCCAGAGCAGGCGATGTTAAAGAATTGTAGCCTCGATGCTAGGGAGAAATTTCTTATTCGTGAGTGTATTACACCTACAAGACGTACATACAGCATACGCAAGTGCAATATAAACAAATCATGTTCCCCGATTTTTCCTTCTTTCTGTTTATTCATTATTATTCTGACACCAAGTGAAATTGCAAACAGACAAACACACGAGCAGTGGGTGGTGACACATGTATACAAATTTAGAAATTTATTTTCAACGCTTTTATAAACATACGTCTTCACCAAAATAGTAGATAGTCTGATATGATCTGTCATCGGATGTGATCTGTAACATATAGTAAACAAATATACCTACTTTAGATATCACAAGATGTGTGCTACAAATTTGAAACTCCACGAACAAAAAAGTAAATATAAATGAATTGTTTTCACAGACGACGGAAAAGGCATCGCCAAAATCCGAAGGTATATTCGACTAGTGAAAGATGCCATATAAAAGTTAAGCAATGTATTAAGAAAGTGAAAATTCTCGTTGTAAATAATGAAAAGAGGACTAGAGGTTTATGCAATATTCGTCTTGATATATGACAGCGAATGCTGGACAATCTGCTCACAGATCAAGACGAGACTTGCGGTAACATATATATATATATATATATATATATATATATATATATATATATATATATATATATATGTATGTGTATATATATATATGTATATAGATATATATGTATATATATATATATATATATATATATATATATACATATATATATATATATATATATATACATATATATATATATATATATATATATATATATATATATATATAGGGTGTATCAAAAATACATTTAAAAAATTATGAGTCAAGATTTCTTACACCAAAATAAAGGCAAAAAGTCCGTATAAACTTATATCCGCAAATCCTTCGTTTTTAAGTTATTAGGTTTAAAGTTTACGGCAGACGTTGTTAAATATACAATCCAAGATACAATCTGATACGCCGACACATGTTGGTTGTGTATATTTGTTATTCCAATTCTTCAAATGTGGCCTGATCCGTAAACAGGACTGAAGAGACAAAAATAGGACCGGCAGTTTGTGCAATAAAGTAGCGGCAAAAGTACTCCTGAGGGCAAGAAAAAGCTGCACACACTGCAAATATTACGGATACAGGAGCTGCTCTTGAAGTACCGTTCATGCGATGCTGTACAACATGCTAGGTAAACATGCTCTTCGTGGCAAGGCGTACGAGAATATCTCTGTTTTTCTCGATCCATAGATTGTGCTGCCACGGGTCCTGTTTCTCCAACGCAACGCAACGCTAACCAGCAGCAAACGATAGCAAACGTCTGCCTTCGATCAGGAAAGGCAATCCGATACAGCTGGGCAGACTCGCGTCCAGTACGATTCGCGCGGCTGTATATAAAAGTTATATTGGCTTACTCACGATATGAATACCCTGCATTTGTTAAACGAAAAACTTCTCACTATTACGCACGTTAAATGTTGAAAACAGACTAGCCACAAACGTACTCGAGTGACAAATGTAAACTACTCCAAATGACAACACTGTGCCATCTGCTGTAAAATTTCTTTAAACTTAATAACTCAAAAACGGAGGATTTCCGGTCGTATGTACCAGAGTACTTATATATATATAGCCAGAGTAAACTGACGATCCGCGTAGGTGAAACCTAGGTAGGTCTGTCTGGATCTTTAGGTTCTTACTTAAATTTGCTCTACTTAGTATATTGAGCACTTTGCTTAGTTACTTTTGCTTTACTAGAGTCGGAGTTTTTTTTCTTTGGATTCTGAGCTTGGATTCTGGACGATTGTTTTCGCCTCAATTACATGTTCTTAGTTTTTTCTTTTTTTTATCCGTGGTATTGGTTTGTTCATTTACAAGCCAAAGCACCTAAGGTTTTTCCAGACGAGTATAATTACTTATATTTATAAGATTATATATATATATATATATATATATATATATATATATATATATATATATATATATATATATATATATATATATATATATATATATATCAAGTATGTGGTGCAGTTCAATTTACATTACAGGAATCATTCATACAAAAAGCATTCATCAACGGGTTCAAGGTTAATGAATTTTATTAAAAATTGTTTGGGAGAGTGATTCTTGCCATTTATATCATTAACTTCACTATCTGCATTTTGTATGAATGATTCATGTAATATATATATATATATATATATATATATATATATATATATATATATATATATATATATATTTTATTAAGACAATTTTATGTTTATATATTCTTTTATAGATAGAAATATTTAAGTAAATGCTCTGTTTTATAATAAACAGTATTAATATTTACCGGCCTGAATGTCCGAGAAATTTTCATAGAAAATATTAGTCCTTCGACAGGAATCGAACCTGTATCCGATATGTCTTAAAATAATTGTCGGACTTTGTGCATTTCATAATATATATATATAAAATATATATTTCTGCATATATATGTATATATATATATGTATATATATATATATGTATATACATATATATGTATATACATATATATATATATACATATATATATATACATATATATATATATACATATATATATATACATA
>OZ038481.1:135598581-135628581 GCA_964036315.1 Acanthosepion esculentum | reverse complement strand
TATCCATTAACCCCACTTTTGTTTTCCATTCTATTATACATCCTTCAAATACCAATCTATCTGGGTAGCCCGAGGTGGTTTAATGGTCAGCAAGCTTGTCTCGCTAGAACAATTTCGACTGAGTAGTGAGTTCGATCCTCGCTGGATGCCCCATGCCTTCGCCCTTGTGCCACATCTAAGCTACGCTTGGCAAATCACTATCTGTCTGTCTCTCTTTATATATATACATACATTCAGATATCTATATGTATGCAAACATATTTACATATATACATAATGTTTGTACAGACAGACTCACTCACACACACACACATATATATATATACATATATATCTATATATACACTCCTGATCAAAAATTCAAGAACACTTAAGATTACTAATTCTATAATCTAAAAGGTTATGTAGACAAAAAGTTATAATCCGATCATTTTATTCAGAAATGAACATTTAACATTTATATAAAAGGAGGCGTTTTACACTTGATCAAAATTATAAGACCAGAGGGTATAAATTGTTAGATCTGGGGTAATTCCAATGTTTTTTTTTTAGTTAGAGATTAGCAATGACTGCGCAAAGGTGTCACCATGCCTAAAGAAAGCAAACTTACCGAAGTTGAGCGTGCTCGAATTCTTGATTTTCATAATCAAGGTTTGTCACAGCGGGCGATCGCAGCTAAGGTAAATCGCAGTAAAACTGTGATTTGCAACTTTCTCAAGGACAGTGTGAATTATGGAAACGCAAAGTCTACAGGTAGGCATTGAGAAGGACAATATGACGGGTTGTGAAAGCTTTTGTGAAAGATTTTCTTCTAGTCAAATTAAAGCAGCCACAGATGCTGATTGTAGTTCAGTAACCATCAGACGACACTTATGACAAAAAGACATGGTAAATAAAAAGCGCAAACAAATTCCTCGGCTGCTTCCACGTCACAAAGTGAACCGTTTATGGTCTGGTCGTGAATACCAAACATGGGACATTGAGAATGGAAGAATGTCCTGTTTTCTGATGAGAAAAAATTAAATCTAGATGATCCTGATTGCTTACAACGTTATTGGCATTACAAAACATCACTCCTGAAATTTTCTTCACCCGTTATACTGGTGGAGGGTCCCTAATGGTATGAGGTGCCTTTTTTTTAAAGAGGGACGATGGAGCTCCAGGTGGTGCAGGGTTGTCAGACAGCAGCTGGTTATGTTAGCATGCTACAAAAAGCATCGTTGGTGACAGAGGGCCATCGTTTGTGTGGGGATGGATGGTTATTCCAATAGGATAACGCTGAAATCCACGCTGCATGCTGGAACTTGACCTTTGTACAAGAAAATGGGGTCCATCTCATGAGACATCCTGTATGCTCCCCGGACTTGAACCCAATTGAAAATGTTTTGGGATGGATGGCAAGAGATGTTTATCGAAATGGCAAACAATATTCAACAAAAAATGAACTTCGTGAAACTATCAATATTCCTCGCAGTTTAATGGAAACACTAATTTCTAGCGCTCCCCAAAGAATTTTTGAAGTCATCAACACCAGTGGAGGTAGAACTCATTATTAAATTTGGTTGTTGAATGTTTTCGTACACTTTTCGTCCAGTTTAGTAGAATTTTTGTCTCTACTGTCCTTCTGATTACTCTTTTCTCTTCTTGCTTATTATTAATGTTTCTGTACCTAATTCTTCTTAAACCCCTTGTGTCTTAGTGGCTTTACTACCTTGCATGGGGTGAAACCGATTAACAAAGAAATCACACCAAAGGCACTGCCACTTCAAATTCAGATCCGAAGCGGGCAGAGGATTTGATCAAGTAGAACTGTTTTAGAAAGCCACAACAATCGGTCTTCAAAGATACCTGAATACTACTGAAGAGTGGAATATGAGCTGTGTCAAAGAACACGAAAGAAATAAGAAACTTTATTCAGCAATAAAGGAAGCCAAATAATTTTTAAAAAAGAATTTCAAGTTGTTGAAGAATTAAAAGTAAACGATAATAAAACTACTTCAGAGTCAAAGAACCTACCAAATAAAGCAAAGTTAAGTTACCGTTTCTTTCTACGTTAGACCAGTTGTCATCCAAGATATATAGAACCCAGTCAGTCCTGCTATTTCCCCCCACAGCTAAGGGGAGAAGAAGAGGATTCATACTTTTCGCAAGGGTATTAGCGCGTAACTGGAATTTGATCTCGGCTCTCCAATTCCTCAATCCGAGCCGCTATCCATTTTTCCACCCTGCCTTGTGGAATCAGATAACTTTATAAATCTAATGACTGATTTTCTATCTTTGCATGTCTGACAGCACGACTGTTAAAAACGGTGCTTTCCTTTGTTCGACTTTTCCCCCCAAACGTTATGTATTTAGAAAATGACAATAGTAGTTTTAATCTTTTCAAGTATTTACTAATTAAAAATTTTCTACAAAGGATACTAAACATTTTTCTCGTTTCTTGTTTTTTTTTTATTTGTGATATTGTTTTTTTTTTAACTGACTCATGTTCAGCATACCCAAGTGTAATATTAGTCAAATAATGGTCTCTACTTTTTTCATTCTTTCTATTCACTTTTCTATCGGCAACGAGGGAAAAGAGACACACACAGACTCACACACAGCGTGAGAAAGGAACAGGCCGAGGCACGCTTGCGCACAAATATACAACTTATATATATATATATATATATATATATATATATATACTTGGTCTAATTTGTGAAAAAATACACCCACAATAGCTGCATGTTCATATAAACCAGTAGAGAATTTAAACGTTTTTATGAATGTTTATGTTTAGTTTAGTTATGGAGAAAAAAGCATATTATGATTACCCGAGGGAGTAATTGTCTATGTGCGTATCTATTAAATACCAGTCGGATGTGTGGTCGCTTAAGTGGGCATATGCATTTCAGTTTGTAATTCAACTCTGGTAGACGTAGCTCTTTGTCTGGAGTTTGTTATATTTGCATCTTGTCTATACATATATAGGTGAAAATTGACCATATTAAGAAACCAATGTCAGCGAAAAAAATATTGACTAAAATAAAAACGTAAAAATTTTAAGATTTATCAATGATACGTAAGCAAACAAACAAAAACAAACGAAAATATTTATTACAAAGTTTTGAGGCATTATGTACACTATTTACATTATTCGGACTAATGTCCTCATATTTGTCGCCATATTTATTACAAAGTTTCGGCCTCTCAGAATCTGTTTATATTTGTGAGATGAGGTATTATGTCCACTATTTACATTATTCAGTCTATTGTCCTCATCTTTGTCGCCATATTTATTGCAACGTTTCGGCCTTTCAGTATATGTCCATATTTCTGAGATTAGGTATTATGTGCCGTATTTACAATTTTCAGACTATTGTCTTCATCTTTGTCGCCATATTTATTACAACGTTTCGGACGTTGTATGCTCCGGCCTTCTTCAGGTGGTTGGAATATCGAACTGAACCCTTTATTTCGCTTTTTTTATAATATGGTTTTTTGTTTCTAACCTATTGGAAATAAATGAAAATACGTTTACCTGCAGCAGGTGAATTCCTCAGAATCTACTAAAGAGAAATAAATGTCTATAAGGATTTTCTAGTCGTTGTTAGTTGGTGTAAACAACTTTTGTTATCAATACAGCCAGAGCATTAGTTAGTGTGGGTGATCTGATTTAGTGCGCCTGATTTGATTTAGTGTTGGTGACTTTATCAACTTCCCATCCAACGACATGGTTTCTTTTTCACTGTGGCTTGTCAGAGATAAGATATTTTATGAGAGAATATATGGCGGTGGCACAGAGCACATATATTTGAATGAATATATTTTCATTTGTGCATTATTACTGCGTGAATATAAGTATGAACAGCCAAGATCGGGTTGCTTTTTGCCGCGGGGATGATTATTACCTGATATCACATATTTGCATAGAAAACAGCAGCAGCAGCAGCAGCAACAACAACAACAACAAAGAAAACACAATTAAAAGGAAACAAATTTCTAATACTGAAATCCACAAGATCCTTAACAAAATAAAAAATAAAGACAGACTGCACATATAACTCTGTTCAAAGAAAAGTAAGATATTTGCTTTTTACTTTTTCTTCAAATGTTCTCTAATGTCATGTAAGAAAAAGGGATATTTATTGGAAGCTTTACAACTTCAGCCATGATTGGTTATGATGGTAAAAGGTTTTGCATTTTTTGGCGCGCAAAAAGGAACCAATTCCAGTTAATCAGTTCGTTACCGCATACAAACTAATGTCACCATCAAGATAACTCGCCTCAGCAAGTCTTCAGTCTAATGCGACGGACGAGATAACTCGCCTCAGCAAGTCTTCAGTCGAATGCGACGGACGAGATAACTCGCCTCAGCAAGTCTTCAGTCGAATGCGACGGACGACATAACTCGCCTCAGCAAGTCTTCAGTCGAATGCGACGGACGACATAACTCGCCTCAGCAAGTCTTCAGTCGAATGCGACGGACGACATAACTTGCCTCAGCAAGTCTTCAGGCTAATGCGACGGACGACATAACTCGCCTCAGCAAGTCTTCAGTCGAATGCGACGGACGAGATAACTCGCCTCTGCAAGTCTTCAGTTTAATGCGACAAACCACATAAGTCATTTTAATAAAGTGTGTTCAATTTTCGCAAGTTCAAAGCATCTGTTTGTATAAAAACAGGAAGTTTATATTTGGACTATGCTGATGTAGCCATTCCTGAATGCGACAATCTCTGCTTTTTATGTCAATACTGATTTCACGTTATTTTCGTCTCATCAAAACTATGAATTATTTTGAGGAATTCATATATATTTCTATTTGAATATCTTTGACGTATCCACATTTACAATATTTATATTTGAAATAATCTCCTGATCTTTGTTGTTATTATCCTAATAGCAACAAAGATAAAGATTAGTCCGAATTTAAAAAATGTAAATAATTTATGTACATGTTAAATCTATCAAGTCTAATCTTGTACAGGTTAAAAATGCTTGAAATAAGAAATTAATGATTTCTAGCTTCATCAAATTTTGCAAGAATCTGAACACATTAAATTACTACATAAAAAATACTTGCTGGTAAACAGTTTAAGTCAAATTTTGTACTTTTTTCTATCTTCTTTGCATCATTTGTGAATCAATTTTAGTGTACAGGTTTTATTTAGTTATCAAATTACGCGTTTTGTGGGCCATAATGAAATATTGTTTCCTAAGAAACATTTTTATTCCTAAAAAATGCATAAAATAATGTTTTCAAAATTAATTTTTTGTAATTGAACATCACGCACAACGGAAGATTAGTTTCCTCTTTCTCTTGCTTCTTACCTGAATGTTGAAGCCCATCAAACAAGAATCTCTCAGGTAAGGATTTATTCATAGTCAAAATTAATTAAATGGTTGGATAGATTAAACTTTCTCTTGTATCTTTTAACGGATTGTACACTTGACGGGGGCCGACGAATGGATTGGTTGAAATGTTATGGAGGCAATTAAGAGTTCAGTTCAACCCCTCCACCCCCAAAATTTGAAAGATGAAACTTCATTAGGCCAAAGTAACCTTATTAGCCTTATATAGGGTGACACCCAAAAAACGGGAATTTTTGAAGTGCGTATTGCCAGACTTGAGCAAGTGGCAACACTGCGAGACGGTGACCTTGAGAAGGTAAACATTTCACCATTTTAGTAACGAGAATGAAATTCACAGTATCCCAGCTGAGATGTTGCAGCAGTCAATGAGGAATCTCAACAGCAGATTTCAAGAATGCATTCGTACAGGAGGACGCCATCTACAGGAAGTAATTTAAAAAGAATGAAAACTCCATCATTGTTTCTTAAATGGCATGTTTTAAGGTTTCAATTACTATGAATTAAATATGTTTCTTCCATCACTCTTGGTTTTATTGGATTGTTAAACAGTTCCCGTTTTTTTTTGGTCACCCTGTACATGTAGACAGCAGAGGGCCTAGTGGCTTGGTAAAACTTCATGATGCAGATAAGAAAGGATATTGAAATGATACATCAGCATTTTCAGAAATCTCGAAGATCTTTTCGTATGAATTTCTTGCGCTGTTGATGAAAAATGACTACACCCTTATAACCCGGAAGTTAAATAATGACAATATGCGGGTTAATGACCGAAACCTATTTAAAACCCGAAAATTAGCAGGAATAGTTATAATAAAGTTCTTTCTTTATGGGGGTAAGCTCGATATTTTAAGGCTATCTCCACAAAGAACATCAATTGATACCGAACGATATCTTAACTTCCTGTGTCGATTAAAGAATTTGTTGAAAGAGAAAACCCATGAGAGTACCTGCGCGACGGTGATTCCATGACAATGTAACGAGGATGGAGGTCTTGGAGAATTTGACACTCACAGGGAACATCGGAGTAAAAAGAGAAGGGAAGCTAGTGGATCACATTTTGGCACGTTTGAACCGATGTCGGAACGAGGATGCGGTGCTTAGCAAAGCGAAAAAAATGACTATTGGCCATAATGGATATAAAACTGTGGAGAAACATGATCGCACACCTCATGAAGGGACACATCACATAGAAGAAGAAGAAGAAGAAGAAGAAGAAGAAGAAGAAGAAGAAGAAGAAGAAGAAGAAGAAGAAGAAGAAAAGAAGATTGATTGCATAGACCATTCACTTTACTTTCCGGATCTTGTTCCACTGGACCATTTCCTGGATCAAAAAATCAAAAGGCTTTTGAAACGGAGAAAACCTTTCGAATGATTAGGAGATGACAGCTGTATTAGAACAGATTTTCAAGGAATACGCATAAGATTTTTTTAAAAATGTTACATATATTTAATAAACAATGCAAGAATTGCGTTGATTATTGGATCAATATACGGAATATTATGTACTCATCCCGGCTCTTCGTCTGGTCAAGAACCTTTTAATACCCATTGAACCTTCAGTGAATTGAAGAATAAAATAACACTGTGTAACAAAAGTTTAACTTTATTTTGTCTTTAGTCAGTAAGTATTACTTCCTAATTACTTGTGTCTCGAGCCCAAAGGAAATGACTACTATTCCCTTGAAACTTAGCTTTTGCAACTTGGACATCATTGTTTTGAATCTAACCTATTTTCCATTACATTCCAAATAGATTCAGAGCTGAGTTGATGAAAGAGAATTTTCTAGATATTTCCAGAAATTTAGATAACTTTCTAAAAGTTTCAAGAATTTCTAGAACGTTCTGGCAACATAGAAGGCAGTATAAGTACAGGGAACGGAAGGATAATAGTTCAGTTTACTTCTCGCTGTGTGACGGGTTCAAGTCTCGTCTCGCTCGTGACGTTTTTCTAACCTGATACAGTCATTTTTATTTTTTGTTTGCATATAGCTGTCTTGTTGGAACTTTTTACTTCACATTTTACAAGCTTTGTATTCTGAATACCATAAGAGAATAAGTCTCTTCGTCTCATTGCGGATTATACGCCCAATGACCACGCGAAGCCGTCTTTGATCTCGATAAAGATCGTATAGGGGAAATATCGGGTGCTAACAACTTGGATGTGAAGCCATTTACGAATTTTATCGACTTATGTAGCTTGTCGATATGTATCGTAATGAGCACCCACAGTCGGTAGTCTGGTCTTGGAATAATAGAGGCAGCTTCACTTCGGTGGTGTGTTCTACTTACTTCGACAGAGTATTCGTTAAGAGAGTTGATGTAGGACTCTTAGGTTGTCCAAGTTTCCATACTATATTTTACACGGATCATAGGCTCGTCCGAGTTCGTGTAAACGTATATAAGCCTAAGGTTAGGACGGTTGGCTACTGGAAATTGAACGCATCATTATTTGGTGGGCGAGATTTCCAGGACCTGTTGCTAATAATGCTACAGCGGGAATTGACGGGGCTGTGGTTGGGAATAAGTTGTGGCATATATTAAAATCCAAAGTTAGGTCGTTTGCTGCTGATTATAGACACCGACTCAATCTAGTTAGATTAGCAGTGCAAACAGAATGTGAAGCGAAAGTTGATCGGGCGATTAAATTCCTTGATAGTAGGGATTAGACTTAGGTAGGGCGGAGTTGGCTTCCTGGATTATCAAGAAGGATCATGTTTGTGTAGTTGGGGTTAGGTTAAAAAGATGTTTTCCGAGGCAAGGAACATGACCTGTGAATTGCGTGCTCGAAATGGATGCAATCGACATATCGCGAGCATCATATTATCGGAGAAGCGGGCCGCGATTACAAACGCCAGCCTTCGTGAGGGTTTAGAGGCAACCAAAGAGCTCTGCTCAGTTCGACGCACATTTGGCTGACTTTTCCCGCCTCGAGGCGGCTGAATCGGCGAAGTGTAAGTTCCCGTCTGAGATCTGGGAAGCGCTGAAGCTGGTTGGCCGGGACAAAACTCCAGGATTACAAGGTTTTCCTTACGAAGTGCAATTGAGGCAAAGGTCCGTTCTTGTTCTCTTGCTGAAACGGACTTACAACAATTGGATGACGCAGGGGGTCTGTACCTGGTGAAGGTACAGAACACCTGCATTCGCAGGCTGTCCAGTCTAGTCTGATTGCCTCTGACTTGTGTTACGAAGGGAAGGACTATTCTGGACAATCTTCATTTGGTACGCTTGATCATCGAGCAAGTCGACAGTGAATTCGCGCTGTTAGGTATGTCCAAGGTATTTAATAGGGGTGACCATCGATTTTTTCATGCTGTCCTTTCAGTTACCGGTTTTCCGTTTATGTGTACAGCAAGACGGAGTCGACGAAGAGGGTACGAGACGGTGACAGGGATCAACCGCGATAAGTCTACTGGCCTGTGCGTGAATGGGAGTTTCTCTTCCCGGGCCTTTTCCGCGGACGGTCAGGATAATATGCGTTTGGTTCGGTCCCAATCTTTTGCTGGAAATGAACCGGTCGGAGATACGGGAGATGGTCGAGGGATCAGTTCATGTGTGGTCTCGGGGGGATCTTTCCTTAAATGTGAAGGCGGAATTATTAGTTTCGCTTATCTATCCAATTCTCCTTCGCAAAATCTCCGTGATTCTACTCCGGTATGCCATGCCAATGCAACTAGGGTTTTGTTTTCCTTCTTCTCGGCAGATCTGTTACCTCCACACTTCTGAAGAGAGTCTGGGTAACGCGCCGTTTATCCCGAGTGCTTTTTCTATCGGGAATGTCGGATTGCTCTCTTAGTGACTCTTGTGGTCCTCTTCGACGTCCAGGCATTGTCTGGAAGGCATTATATCACGTGATAGTTAGGGGTCCGTTCAAGATGATGTGGTTGGCGAGCTCGGTTTAACCAAGTAGGGTACTTCCTCCATATGGCCTTGTACGCCTGGGTTGAAATGCCTTACTAACAATGAGGCTCATTCACCTGGATAGTACCGTTGTGAATGTTTATTGAATACATCATGGTTCGCATGCTGCACAGAGAATTCTTTGCCTTGAGGACAGTAAATAATGTTTGTAGAAATGTGGTAATGTCGTTGACTAAGTCGGAGTACAATGTGTTCTTGTGCTTACTAAGTGTTATGCGACTTGTGATATGGACGACAGAAGGAATTCTGTGCAGGTGAGAATGTTAATTCTTCCCAACTAATCTTGTTCCTGAGCAGCAACTTAAAGTCAAGATTAGGTTAGGAAAGAAACGACCCTCTTCAATAGAATTAGGCAATAGGTGGGTGAGTCTTGCGCAACTGTATCGAGTAAAAGAACTGACTTAGTGTCATTTTAATGCCGGTTAGGCATAAGGATAATGGGAGCCCTATATTAAACATTGGCAACCTCGCACAAAACAGGGCAGTTTAGGCTTGTTTTATTTTTTTGTGCCAACTTAGCTAGGGAATATATGTTCATTGGACCTTTTATTTTTGTCCCCATTTTCTTTAGTTTAATTCCCTATCATCTCCGCCGTTAGATGACCCGAAATATCAGTTCTCCGGTGGTTGTGGGACACTTTTCGTTTTTCGATTCTGCTGTGGTTCGAAACTTCCTGTGGAATGACAAGCCCGAAAACTATGTGGCGCTTGTTAAACCCAGGTGAAGAACGAGGGCAAAATGTGCTGTATGATGTCCTCAAAGTTCATATTCTTGATGCTCATCCTGATAAATTCAAGAAGTACATGAAGACGTACTCAGAGGAGCAAGGCGAGCGCTTCCATCAGGATTTATTGGATTTTGAACGCAGCTACCAAGCATCGTTTAACGAAAATATGATGGAAGGCTATATTTCGAGACTGATTCGTGAAAGTAATTTACTATATAAGCGTAAATAGCGAAAACAACTCACTTCTATTTTATGTGGTCTCCCATGCGAAATTTTAGAATAAATAAATGGTACTTTTGAATCATACATGTTGTATTTTCTACTTTGCGTGAACGAGAACTTTCAAATTCGCTAGTTTTCCTAATTACAATCGGTACATTTCATAATCCTGGTCACAAAAGCAAACTTTGAAGGAGATAGCCATTTTTCATAATTTCTAGGCGTATGCAACTAGGAAATAACAGTTGTTAGCCAAGGACAAATGTCCTGTTAAACATAAACATATCATTCATTTATTTTAGCACTAATTGAATTGTTTATGCTATGACTAATGGCGAATTCAAATTTCGTCTTCGTTTCTTCATGTTCACAAATACCACTGCAAAAGAATGCATTTCTTATTCTTCGCCTGGAGCGGAGTTTGTTCTAACTATTGCCTACATTTTGGTATTTTAAATAAAATAAACAATATAAATTATTATTCTTAATCGATTAAAAACGGAAAACATGTGAAGAAATGTTAAATTTCAGTTACATTTTTAATAATTTAATATTAAACAGTATTTTATTATTTTTTATTATTTAATATTAATATTAATTCTATTATTATTAATTTAATTTTATTATTTAATATTAAACTGTAATAAAATCTGAAGCGTTATTGTGTATTATACACGAAATATATTGTCTTTTAAATTCTGATAGTCCAAAATAAGGCTACTTATTTAAAGTCCCAAGTTTTATGTATCGAATTTTTATTCATAAATTTAAGCAAACTAATTGAGTTCAATATATTTATCAATTGATTAAGGTCTTCAGGCAAAATAACGAAATACCAATAATCTATTGTACATGGGTAACGAATAAAGAAATACATTCAGTCTTATTATATTGGCTCACGGCAATGCACTTTGATATTGTATTTATGGCAGTAGAGGTTGGACATTACCACAATTATTCTATTATTGTATCTGACTTGTTACAGATAACAGAGTGTGACATGAATGCGCATATGAATTCCTTCAAACGCTGCGCCTTTTTAGATTTAAAGCGTTTCAAGTAAGAGTGCAGCTATGCATTTGGCAAGCCGCATTCGGGCAGCGTTCATAGTTGTCAATTCGCGAAAACATGGCGGAGGGCTTGAAAATGTATAGACCATTGTGGCGAATTTATTTGTAGCTAAAAACCTCCTCAAATCCTATAGTATTATTGTAATCTTTGTATCTGTATAGTTTCCATGGAAATACATAGGAGGTAATACTTTCGAAGCGCTCTTCGTTAATTGGCCCAACAGAACAGTTAATTTCAATCTAATTCAACCTTAAGAGGGAGTATACATCGGATTTCGCCTGTGCAGTATCCATTGTGGTCACAATTTCTGGGAACTATATGCGGCTGAAGTTATTGTTAGCAGCTCGGATTGCGGAATCGGAGGGGCCAGTTCGAATTCCTGTTGAGTTCATTGCATTCACGTACATACTAATACTCTTGAAGAATTTATGAATCCAGATCATCTCTGGGTAAAATCGCAGGACAGACTGAATCCTATAGCCTTGGGTGGCAAACAGTCTAGGAGAAGGAAACTCTGAATTCAAAACCACCTGCTTCGTTGTAGGTCCTGCCTCTTTAGGAACAGGCTAGAAAAAGGTAACTTAAAAAATGTCTACCTCTGAGAGGATGGACGAGGTAACCTCAACATCTACAGTGCAAAAGTTGCCGGCAAGCTACTGCACTTATCATGCTTTGAATGTCATCATTAACTAAAGTCTAAGATGGAGGGAAGTGGTGACCTCAACGGCGCAAAATGAGCTGTTTAAAATGAGAAATATGCGGCTGTCACTTTATCATGGATTTGAATAAAAATGACAGAATATGGATCCTATTCTTGCTAGCCGCTCCTAGTAATCGACTAATATAAACAATGTTTAATTTAACCAGAATCCATTGCATTTAACGTATTAATTCATCGAAGGTGTAATTAAACCATATTTATGTGGAAAGTGTTTTAAACGTTATTAAGGTTTATGGGGTACATAGGTAAATTGGCGTCAAGGAAATTGCGCCCATCAGTGGAAGATCAAACGATCCCAGGAAATCAACATTTAAAATCTTGATTTCCATTTGAATTCGAATATCGACTTCTGGCAATGCTTGTAAATCGGCAACTAGTTTAGTCACGTACCTTTCGTTTAGAATTTTCAGTTAAGAAGGTAATTTTATTTGGTGATAAAGGGCGTTTTAAACAAAGGTTATGGACAGAAGTTTGAAAATATTTTCATGATTATTTTCGAATTTTACAGTTTCTGTACAGGTAAAAATCTCGAGGCCAGCCTACATTTCTTAAAAAAACACACAATCAAAGGAGATATTTTTGTATGTTCTAAATTAAAAGATGAAAATTAATTAACTACAGTGTATTTACTTTTATTTTTCAGTTCTCTTCTTGCTACCAAAAAACTCAAATGTGTATTCGCCTGTCCGCAATACATTTTTCCAAGTTATGAATACACTGTATGAAAAACATTATGTTTAATTTTCACCATTAACCACTCAGTAGACTTTTCGAAATTGCCAAATGGATTGAGTATCTGATACAGGTCAATTTAATCATTAAAAGATAAAAATATCATTCAATTTTGAATGCTATACCATCTGATTTACGCTTAATTGGAAAGAAATTCACCTTTCTACAAGACAATGTTTCAAAAGATTCTTCTAAATTATGTAAAAAAGGAAGAACATTTCGGAAATTAAGATTTCGCCGACTCAATCTCCTGACCTCTTTACCAGTGAATTAGTATGGGGTGAATTGGATAGAAGAGTTCGAAGAGAATACCAAAAGTGTGAGAGTGAGCTTTGTCAGAGCTTGAAGAATAATTGGGATCGTCTACTATCTACGGTTTTTTCAAAAAATGTTGGAAAGAATGTCAAGAATTTGTAAAAGATTGAGTAAGGCACATGGTTATTTTATGATGCTGTCGTATAATAATTTTTCATTGTTAAGTGCAGCTACTGAATTTTTGTCTTTTCATTAAAAGAATATTACGATATTTAAGGTATTTTTAAAGAAATGTCGGGTTGCCTCAAACCTTTGCCTGTTGTGTACAAACATTTTATCAAATGAATGGTTAAAATGCTTAATATGTAGGTCTTAACGAGGACTATCCTTCTACTGATCTCGTCGATTTGGTGCTACAGAATCGCAAAGAGCAGTACCAAATAAACAAAACCACCTCAATGGATAGTAATTGCATGTAAATGCAAGAAGAAAAAAATGACATAATCAAAATGTCGACATTCTACCCCACTTCAAGCAAAATGCTAATAAGAAGCTCATTTTAAGACTGGAAACTTATTGAACTTGAGAGGCATAATTTCTGAAAAATTGTTCTAATAGTAAGACGGGATAACTTTCAAGCGAAAATAGCATTGGCTGCTTGGTAAATAAATGTCGAATGTTTCCACATTAGAAAATGGTTAATATCACAATTGGCATAGCATGTGATGTGTTAATATTACCATTGGCATATGAATCTTACCATTACCATTATACTCAAGTGCAGGTAAAATCATTGGTTTATGTTAAAATAAAAATAAGAGTGAAAAAGATATCACCGCACGTTGTCTCTCTATTTAGAAAAGGTCATTGCCTCGAACAACCTATTTCTTTTTTTCGATTTCGTAAATGATATTTCATGTAAGTGTCAAGTCTTGTTGAACTACGGAACTGAAAGCACAGTGAAACGACCCAGAAATGACTGACGGCGTTTCTCCGAGAATGTTACTTTCCTTCAGTCGACTAGGAAATTTCCTGACCATTGAAATGGTCATGGCAGGTCCTGAAGCAGCTTCTTTTCCGCACCAGAAATCTGTCGATTGTAAACGAGCTTGAAACTGATAACAATTGCTAAAAGGTTACAATTTCGTTGTCCTGACGAATTTTATAGAAAGTCACACGTATGAGGATCACTAAACTATGATAGCCATTTTCTTATTTCTCATCAAATTGAGGAAATCAGATCAATTTATTTTTTTATGAACGAACCTGAGGCAAGGAAACGTTTTGTCGTGTAGTTGTTCATGATCGGTATTTAACGAGTGACAATTGTTGATTAGAAATGGCAAGAGAAAACGCGTCTTGGAGCAGTAAGGAACAAGGAAATCCTTGCATCCTAATAACATCTTCATTCAATTTCTCCTGGGAGGATATCGTGGTCTACATTATCAGCAGCTGGATGTCAATCAAAAATGCATTTTGTTTGATGCTTGGTTTAAAGCCTAAAGAAACTCACAAGAAAAAGGAATGAATTATAGGCGTTTATCAAGATTAACAAAAGAATTTTAAATTTATTTTCTTACGATTATTATCATTTTTTATCACCAATAAAAATAAATTATAAAGTAATCTTTAGTTCTTGCTATTAATAAATATCTTATATTCTATTCTTTATATAAGTTGTTTGAATCTATTAAATTTTGAGTATTGAAATCAACTTCAAATTGAAGTGTTGTTTATAAAGGAAATGTCTAAAAAAACATTAAATATTTTAATGTTTTAGCAATTTGTTCATAAAGAAAACGTCAGTTATAAGAAAAACTGACGTAATCAAAATGTCGACATTCAAACAAAATGCTAATAAGAAGCTCACTTTAAGATTGGAAACTTATTGAACTTGAGAATCATAATTTCTGAAAAATTATTCTAATAGTTCTAATAGTAGACGGGATAACTTTCAAGCGAAAATAGCATTGGCTGCTTGTCGAATGCTCCCTCATAAGAAAATGGTTAATCTTACCATTAGTATATCATGTGATGTGTTAATCTTACCATTGGCATATTAATCTTACCATTACCATTATGATAAAAATAATGTCCTTTATTTCGATTTTCTCTCACTTCTGTCTCCTTTATTTTATTTTTAAAGAGTTCCACCCCAAGCAAAGCGAGAAGCCACGAGCACGCAAGGGGTTACAGAGAGTTGGAGCGAGAGCAAATAGGAATGATAGAGGAAAGGATGAAGAGAAGGATAGGGGATAGATCGAGGCATCTGGAGACGTCGATTGACATTACATTTGAATAGTTGGAGATTATAGCTATCAGGGAAACAGGAAGAGGAGAGGGAGTTCCACAGTCGAGAGGTGCGAGACATGACGCTATTGGAGTTGAAGAGACCGCTACATTTAACAGTTTCGACAGTGGAAGGGTGTGAGTGAGATGCCAGCCTAGTAGAACGCTTAAATTCATGAAGTTTGGGAACCAGCGAAAGCAGCTCATCGGAGCAGTTACCATGAAAACATATTATCTTTAAACATATTTGTGCAGACAAAATATAACAAAGACAATTGTGTATAAAATATTAGATTATAAAGGACATATTCTTAAAACTGTCATAAAATATTAAAAGTTGTTTATTAGCCTCAGAGGGCCAAGAAATATCATTATGATTTGGCAGAAAAACATGAAATGCTACTTTTTAAAAAATTCTACCAGTGAAAGACTTTTCCGGTAGTAGAAAATTGCTTTCCTGGTGTTTTTATGATGAAAAATAATGAGTAAAGTCCAGGGTAACGTAAATTTTCCTGTGGTTATCCAGAAGTTAATTACATTTTAATCCCAAGGCTACATTGCGATGTTAATAGATGCATAAAGTCGGATTGGTGCTTCTTATTTTTCAAAAGTATTTGCAATATGATCTGTCATTATATTGGGACTCTTGAAGTATATCCAAACTTTTGAATTTTATTAATTCTTAATTCTTTTCCAGTTTGTAGGAAGTTCAAAAGACAAAAACAAAAATTCTTTCTTAAAAAAGAACCTTTAGTGAAGCTGAGAATAAAATTTACTAATATAAAAATTCTTCTTGGTCCTGTTTCAGCGAAGAAAAAACAAAAACGAATTTCATTTCAGATTTTAATTATTTCCATTTTTCCTCTGTCGATCAAAAAGTTAATTTACGAAGCTTAACTCAGAACCACTAATGTAGATTACTCTGAGAATCAAATTTAGTAGATTGATTCATTTTTTATTTTTACGGTTCATCAACCCATGGCGGCTAAGTTAAAGCTGATTTTTCTTTTTGGATTGTAAGAATAATTCTTCTTTGTGAATTAACAATTTTTAATAAATAACAATTTCATTTTTCCAGATACAAGTCAGACCTTTTACTCGGGGCAGGGAGATGCATTCCGATTCATTCTCATGGGAATTTGAACTTGCGATTGTAAAGAACCCGATTTGAATCTGAACTTGTTTCTCCGATTTCTCATTTCTAAATGATATCTATTAAGCCATCCACACATCCACTCAGTAGCTACCAACAAGTCACCCGTATTCATTAGAGATTGTCTTTTATACGAGGGTTATTCAATAAATAAGGTGAATTTTTCGGTATAAGGACATCTAATACAGATAGAAGCTTACTTTTTTATTTTTTTTTTGTTTTACTTCTTTTTCACATGGATTTCATTTCTTTTGCAGATAAAAAAAAACTTTGCGAGTTTTGGCGATTAACAAAGATGGCCGACCAAGAAGCATGCTCCAGGATTGAACAGCGGTCAGTTATCAAGTTTTTGGTTGCTGAAGGGTGCAAACCAGTTGAAATTCATAGGAGAATGTCAACTGGGTATGGTGCCACATGTTTTAGCCAAAAAATGTCTACAAATGGGCTAAATTGTTTAAAGAAGGACGGAGCAGTGTTGCGGCTGAAGACAGGCCTGGGAGGCCTACAGAAGTGAGGTCTCCTGAGGTGATCAAATCAGTCAATGACCTCATTCAGTCTGACAGAAGGGTGACAGTGGATGATATTGCAAGGTCTTTGAGCTTATCTGTTGGGACAAACGCTGGGGTCATCAGTCATAAGGAGTCATCTTGCATCATGACAACGCAAGGCCTCACACAGCAGCCCAAACGGTGCAGACCATCAACGAGCTGGGCTGGAAACTGCTCCCTCATCTCCCTTACAGTCCAGACCTTGGCCCTTCAGACTTTCAGCTGTTTGGTCCCTTGCAAGCGTTCACGAGAGGCACGAAGTTTAAAAGTGACGATGAAGTCAAAAGTGTTGTGAGCAACTGGCTGAGGCATCAGTCCAAAGATTTTTACGCTGAGGGAATACGGAAGCTTGTGCACAGATGGGAAAATTGTGTGACAGTGCTGGGAGACTACGTCGAAAAATAAAAAAAGTAAGCTTCTATCTGTATTAGAAGTCCTTATACCGAAAAATTCACCTTGTTTATTGAATGATCCTCGTATCTTTACCTCTATAGTTCAGTTGCACAACTTTAATTTGATACAGAATTGTATTTAGATATTTGCATAACAGGTTCAGTTTGGCATCAGACCTATTCTAGAATAAATGTTGGACAATATCTTAACAAGTGAAGCAGAAACCTGTGGTTCCTAGAGATGTGTTCCTACGAAAGATTCCAGGGAATACTGAGGACGATACATGTGAGCAAGGAAGAAGTCTTACAAAACATCGAAACTTTAAGGAAACCTATATTCGTATTCAGAAGGCGACAGACGAAATTTCTGTTGAAAACATTGCTTTCACATTATTTATTAGCATAGAGGAAAAGAAAACAACCTTTAACATACATTATTTTTCTGAAATAGCAAGAGACAGCTAGAAAGAATAAAAAAAGTAAAAGCAACACACGTTAGCAAATAGAAAAATCCATGAGAATATAAAATGTCTTATCGTCAAAATATAAAATCGAAATAATATTTTAAAAGTGTTTTGTTAATCTTTCGGGGAAAAAGACAGAAGCAAAAATGAAATTCCGAAATGTACAAGAAAGCGATGGAAAGAGGAAAAGCAGAAGATGAAGAAAGATCGTAAAACACAAATTAACTCGGTTGATTGCAGAGGTCAAATTTCTTTTTAATCAAGAGAAATAATAAATAAAAAGGAAAAATTTAGCCACCATCTTTTTCAGATTTCTAGTGTCTTTTCAACCAGATAATTGTTGCGGAAATCGGACCGTACTTTAGACGAGTTACGAAATCATTAAACAAACTACAAACAAAAATAAGTTTGTTTTTGTTTTGCAACAAAGGCCATGCACCGAAACATAAATTGATTTCAATCTCTAAAACGAACCGTCAATTAGAAAACTAAAACTAAATCTTTAAGAACTCTGAGTGAAATAGTTGGATGATGCGAATAAAAAAGTAAAATAACAACTTCTACAATCGAACGATTTGGTTAACTTGGAAATGCAGATAATAAGTACGACCCATCATTTGCCCTAAAAAGTATGTATCACCTGAGATAAACTGTTAGCAAGCACGTTTCAAAATGAGGTAACATGTATATCAGACCATGGAACCTAATCTGTATTGCTATTTAACTCATTCAAAATGGGAAGGAGTTTCCAAATTTGATTTCAAATTAGTTAAAATGTCCGTTCCACTTTGAAGCAGCCAGTAAAACGTATGTCTCATCATAGAGCAACTGTTAACAATCACATCTTATCATGTATCAAACTATAACAAGCTAAAAAAGAATCTACAATATTATTCATCCTAACCTGGCATCTCACCTTCGCTCAATTTTCCCATCGCTGACATGTAGCTTTCCTGTGCCTTTTCTATAAATAATTTTATGGTAATTGATCTGATCATCTCTTTCCCCTTTGGTACCTAAACGTTATCAATTTAAGCGCAGTATTACATTGGCAGGAAGTTCTCATCGTTTTACAGTTGACTTGGCTAGATGTAACCAAAAGGTTCTTTTCTCGCACTTCACGCTTGTGGAACTCTCTTTGATCTTCAAAAATTTAATTGCAATATCAATCGCTATCTTCCGTTTTCTTAATTTTTGTTCTTTTATTTTCTTCTTTCCTTAATGCTATAGTTTTGTCCTATTCCTTACGTCTTAGTGACTTTATTGCCTTGCTTGGAGTGAAAAGTAAAAAAAAAAAAAAATCAAGCCACTTTCACCGTGGAGCAACTCTTAACAAATACGTTTCACTTATCAGTACTAATCACTTATCAGTACTAATCACTTATCAGCACTAATCACTTATCGTTACTAATATAGCGGTTTTAGTTCTTACATTTATGGCAATGATTTAAAAAAAAAACTTGAAATTATTAATTAATGGTAAATTATTCGAGTGAATTGTTTTCTGACAACAAACCATTTGAACAAGTTTTAACCTTCATCTTCAAAAAACATTTGACAGTTAAAGCAGCTTTCATGTAAGACGAACTTTCGGAAGATGAGATTCGAGTTTGAGTCTCTTCAGAATTCACATTTTTATATTGTTTTCAACTTATTTCTTTTAACAATAACTGACTATTCAACATATACATATATTATTAAAAGTAACCAGATAAGATTACCTATAAGTTAATATTTACCTTAGGAGCTGTCGCCTACCTGTGTCTTTTCTGCAAATACTTCCACCGTAACTCCCCCGGCGAGCTACTTTTGCTAGTTCTCAAACTGCATGGATTTAAACACGCCACTAGGTCGGCACCTCAGTTCTACCCTTTCACCGTCGAAACGGTTAAATGTAGCCGTATCTTTTACTCCAATAGCTTCATGTCTCGCACTTCCTGTCTGTGGAACTCGCTTCCTCTGACTTGCTTCCCTTATAATAATCTCCAACTATACAAATGCAATGTCAATCGACATCTCCAGAAGCCTTCATCTATTCCACATCCTTCATCCTTTCCTCTATCACACCTCTTTTCTCTTGCTCTCACTCTCTGTAACCCCTTGCGTGCTAGTGGCACTCACGACTTGCTTGCGGTGAAAAGTTTTTAAAAATCATTGTGCTGTCATTTACTTCAATTGGAAGTTAAAATCAACAATTTAGCGACTTAATTATTTATTAATTTGACGTATTTTAATTTATTGCGTAAACGTTATTTTTTTTAAATGGCTACTCATATTTTAGTAGACGCTCTGTTTTTTTTTATTTATTAAACATTATATTTATTTATTTACATGTAATGGCCCTTAATATTCGATAAGTCTTAGATAAATATGCGCGCTCAGGTAGGATTCGAACTAGTGTTTCCCTAGGGAAAGCCGTCATTAGATCCGACGTGCACGTCGTACACACACACACACACACACACACACACACACACACACACACACACATACACACACACACACACACTCTTCTTCTTCTTCTTCTTCTTCTTCTTCTTCTTCTTCTTCTTCTTCTTCTCCAATAGCTTAATGTCTCGCAATTTACATCTGTGGAACTCCCTTCCTCTTCCTTACTTCCCTGATAGCTAGTGGCACTTACGCTTTGCTTTGGTTGAAAAGCTTAAAAAAAGTTTTTTTTGTGCCGTTTGAAAGAAAGAAGATCCTTCCTGGAGAATTATTCCTGACACAGATATTACCCATGCATGGAATGAATTTCTTTAAAATATATTCTCTCTAATATCTCTTTTGTATCATCTATTTGACGGCGCATAAAAACCTAGTATAAAATAAAAAAAATAATAATAATAATAAAATACCGAAACTATCTCTGCCTGGAGCAGGTAGCGCAACTCACGGCAAATTTTCAATATTTGTGTATTTTATAGGCCGACACGTTCCTACGAGTGTCAGTTTTTATTATTGAGTGCACGTCTCTAGTAGACTGGCTGCTAGCCAAGGAAAGAAGATCCAGTTTAATCCATAGCTGGTGGGTGGGGAGAAACGACTGAGCGAAAAGCAAGCGTAACGAACTCGACCGGAATTGCCGATTTCTCTTTAGCGGTCTACAAAAATGGTTACATTGCTTCGAAGAAGATCAACCAGCCCCCGGGAAATGTATGGCTCACGTGCGACTAATTGATGCTCATTGTTACGCCGAAGTGTGTAATTTACTTAGACGATGACATTATAATTAGGAGGTACCGCAGCGAATAGGAGCGATGAGTCGACCAGAGAAAGAATTCTCGGTGATATTAGAAATGAAGCTTATAACAAAAAACTTATCAAATATAAATATGTTGCTTCCAAAAGCTTAATCTAACATAATCACATAATGCGGATCATAATAGATAAAGAGAGATTGGAGAATTTAACACTCACACAACATGCTGAAAGCAAAAGGGAGATAATAAACAACGAATAACTTAACATAGCAAAAACTTGGAGGGATCGTAAAAAGACACTTTGCATAGAGCGATAAAGGATTGTGAGGAGGCGCTGTCGTTCACACCCTGAGGGGACAGAAAGACTAGAAGAATCTAGCAAACTTCCCACAGGAAATATTTGTAAACAATGTCTTCATCTGTTGTTTAGCATCAAGAGACTCTAATGTCTATTCAGATATCATGAATATGTTTATCTAAATCCTTCACTATTTGTGATGTTTTTTTTCTTTTTTTCTTCCTTTCTGCCTTGTCGGTGCTGGACATAAAAATACTGATATTAGGTTTGTTAATGTCAGCTTTACTTCAGCTGAGCGGATTTGGACGTTCAACATAACCGACACAATGCAAATAATTCAGTCCTTTAGAATAATCGAAATAATGTATTTTGAAACCCGATGCTTATAAAGCAAATTTAATAAAATTGTACACGTTGCTCGATTTGGGCGTTCATCTCGAACGCAGGGGATTTTTGTTGTTGTTGTTGATGATTTCGCTATTTTAGGCGGCAATCTACAAAATACTCTTTATTATCATTTCGTTGACTTCGGAAATTCAGGCACTTAGGGAATATTCGGGAAGGAAACATGTTTTTTACCGCCATTGTTAGAAAAAAAGAGAAATGGAGAAAAATTAAGAAAGAAAATAAAAAATGGCAAAAGGAAAAACAAATCAAAAACAAAAAAAAAGAAGATAGAAAATTTGATGGCGAACTGAATTATTGACCGGATCTAACGAAATCTGAAAATATTATGTGTATACAAAATCCGGAGATTTAAAAAAAAATATGCAGAAATGGGAGCGATTTTCCTATGGCGATATTCAGTTAAATTGTAGATACAATTGGAAAAGAAAGGTAACGGTTTGATTTGATTAGTTGTTTGGAAACTTCTTAAGTATTTTGCATTTTGTGTTGCAAAGAACAAAGCAAATGATAGTTTAAAGGCAATGGGTCAGGAGAATATACATGAACGGAAAGTGCTATAGATTTGCAGCTGCACTATCATTTGCAACATGTAGACGGACGTTTTCACTCAGCATAGCCAACAAACAATAATGTCCAGAAAAAAGAACTGTTATCTTCCACTGAAACTAGTTAAGTATTTCGCCTCTCGTTGGTCTGCATTTTTCTCTTAGATTTATTATGAAAAGTCCCTCCATTTTACAATTTCTAAAGTCTTCTCCTTATAATACCCGCGTCAAAATCTTTTAAAAATTAGTTTACTATTTCCTAAAGATGCTTGCATCTACTGCATTTTTATCATATAATTCAAGGATAGATTGCTAAATTCTGCTGTAGTTTTGAAAATGCTGTAATATATTTAGGTAATATATAAACAAAATTTAAACCAGGTTAAAAAAATAATCTTTCTTAAATGCGAATTTTATATTCGGCCACCATTTCACCAAACAAAATAGAATTTTCTGGTTTTACCAGTAATCCCTAATCCTATCCACCTAATCTCTTTTATTTTCTTTTTCTAATTGTTGGTTACATTTCTTGATTAAAAGACATTCGGTATCTGTCTATATTTCTGAGATGAGGTATTATGTACACTATTTATATTATTCCTACTATTGTCCTCATCTTTGTCGCTATATTTATTACAAAATTTCGGCCTTTCAGTATTTGTCTATATTTCTGAGATGAGGTATTATGTACACTATTTACATTGATCGGTCTATCATCCTCATCTTTGATGCCATATTTATCACAAAGTTTCGGCCGTTGTACGCTCCGGCCTTCTTCAGGTGGTTGGAATGGCCGGAGAATTAACAGGGAATAATTGATAACTGATATCCATTATACATGGAACGTGGAACTAGAACAGTCTACTCCAGCGAGCGAAATAAAGGGTTCAGTTCGACATTCCAACCACCTGAAGAAGGCCAGAGCGTACAACGGCCGAAACTTTGTGATAAATATGGCAACAAAGATGAGGATGATAGTCCGAGCAATGTAAATGACATTCGATCTACAATTTTTTAATTTTTTTTTTCTCGTTTTTTTTTATTTTTATTATTAATGGATGCGAATTTAGTTTTCCCCCTTTTTGAATATTTCTTCTTTAAAATTTTATTTTTTCTCTCTCTGCTAACTCATGCAAATGGAGGTCATGAGAATTCCAGGTCACGGACATGCAGTGTTCTTATTCAACACGTGCATGTTGGCACTTAAACTAAGTTGAAACTTTATATTTAGGTTTCAACTCTGTCCGCCATATTTTCATGGACTTCTCGTATTCTACTTATTAGTCTGTCTTATAGTTTTTTTTCTTCTGTGTCCGTGTCATAGGAGTAGATAGGCTTGCCTGTTGCCGTGTTAGTACTCCTCCCCATTCTCTTGAACGGGTATAGAGGCTCATTACTTGTGTCCTGTTTAGGAAAGAATTCCGGGATCTTTTCTTTTCCTCTGGCCTCCGGAATAGTCCTGTCATGAATCTCTTGTGACGTGTACCGTCTGTGGAAATGACTCTTCATACTGACAGTACCGGGGTGTCAGTTTTCCGGTTGCTGTTCGCTACTGGTAGTTAGGAGCCCTTATTCTTGCGTAACGTCTTGAGCGGCTGCACTGAACAGCAGTTGCAAAATATCGGGGTGCTTGTAGCGCCATGCCGAGCATGGAAGGGTGTCCCTGCACGTACCTTCAGTTGAAGCCAATTTATGTTGCAGTCTGCGCCAGTTCTTTTCTGTCTTTGTTACTTATGATGAACTTCTGCTGCTATTACTTTAGGCATTATCACTACCAACATGACTGAAAATGATCGTAAATAAAATACACCTAATCCTTTCAACATTTCCGTTTCTAACATCCGTAGTTTTCGATCAAACTTCTGCAGTGTTGTATCGTTCCTCTTTGAAAAGTTTCCTGATATACTAGCTCTCAGCGAGACCAAACATCTCATCAATCCCCTCCTCTGATTTCTCGATTCTCGGTTACCTCCCTCTCTTTAGAAAGGACTCTAAAATCCACATGAATGGCCTGGGAGTTTACCCCCGAGACCATCTCCCACTGGCTAAGGAACTCTCTCTTGAATCCCCAGAACATTCATATATGTGTCACCGTCTATCTCTCCTCAATTCAGTAAGTTGTCTCTTCTTTCTCTACCGTTGGACTTCGTATCAAGACTGTGGTGTACTCGATAGCCTTTCCGATAATATAGACAAGGCCATCTCTCTACATCTGTTTGCACATATATTTGTGTTCAGTGACTTTGACGTCAACATACCACATGGTTTAAAAACTCTATAACTGACCTCGCTGGCATACAAACACTTAACGTTTCAATTACTCAATCCTTCACACAAGTGGTTGATTTTCCTAGGCGTATCGCCAGTAAAACTGGCAGTAAGACTTCACTTCTCGATCTCTGATTTACCGCCATCCTCGGCTTCTCTCGTGTCACGCAGCTCTGCCCTCTTGGCAACTCTGATCATGCCGTAATATCTGTTAACATCCCCTTCTACTCCTCCCCTAGCAAAGAACATCCTACTAACAGAATATATTTCTGGTATCGACGCGCAGACTGAGACTCGTTCCGTGATTTCCTTCGCGATATCCGCTGGAATGTGGTTTTCAATCTCTCCCCGTTCAAAAATGTATGTCTGCGGGTCTCCTCCAGGATAAAAGCTAGAAATGAGGCTTTAATTCCTGCAAGAAAATACAAAGTTAAATCGCGCTTATCTCCTGGGTCCACAGCTGTTTGCTCAACTACTGTTTCTCATCGGAATCACTTCTTCTATTTGTACCGAAGTGACATGTGTCATCGCAACAGACGCGTCTCTTTGTCTCTGTCCGTAATGAATTGAAATATGTCCTCAATGAAGCACAGCTAGTATTTACTGGTGAAATGAAACAACGTATTGGATCTCGCGAGTTTGGTTCTAGAGATTATTGGCGGCTCTGCAAGAGGGGGTGCTGAACAACAGCAAATTACCTCCTCTATTTAATCAATTTCCGGTACTAACTTCCTCTGGCGACAAAAATATGACCCCCATCGATAGTTTTGGACATCGTCTCTAAATTAGACTCCCGTAAAGCTAATGGCCGGTCGGGAAAACAGCCGTTCTCCTGAGGAAATGTGCTCCTGAACTGGCACCTGTCCTCTCCAAACTATACAACTATTGATTTACTGACTCTTGCTTACCAGCCTGTTGGAAGTCCTCATCAATTGACTCTGGTGACCCATCTAACTACCATCTCTTTTACCACACTTCGGAAAAATCTTCGAGGCTTTAATCAATGCCGAAGTTGCTAAACAACTTACATCCCATGATCTGCTCTCAGGCAAGCAATATGGTTTCCGCTTTACCTGGTCCACCGATGACGTGCTCACGATCATAACTGAATTTATATAGCAAGCACTTGACAATAAAGGAGAAGCTCAAGCCGTAACTTTAGATATCTCTAAAGCGTTTGATAGGGTCTGGCACACTGGCCTTCTTCGTAAGCAGGGATACGGCATTACAGGACGATTATTTGACTTAAAGTCATTCATGTAAAACTGTGAAATGAAGGTCATGCTTATCGGTTTCACCTCCAGTTCCTTTTCACACGAATTCTGATGTCCCCCAAGTCTCTATCCTTAGTCCTGCATTGTTTCTGATCTTCATCTTCGAGAAAGACCTCCAATCTGTCGTTGACTGGGGAAGGAATTTTTTTAAAGCTTTTCACCCCAGGCAAGGCTGGAAGCCACTAGCACGCAAGGGGTTACAGAGGATTTGGAGCGAGAGCAAATAGGAGTGTTAGAGGAAAGGATGTGGAGAAGGATAGAGGATAGATCAAGGCAACTGGAGATGTCGATTGACGTTACACTTGAATATTTGGAGATCATAGTCATCAGGGAAACAGGAATGAGGAAGGGAGTTCCATAGACGTGAGGTGCGAGATATGAAGCTATTGGAGTAGAAGAGACGTCTACATTTAACAGTATCAACAGTGAAATGGTGGAAACGGGAAGCCAGCCTCGTAGGACGCTTGAATTCATGGAGCCTGGGAACCAGCGATAGCAGCTCATCGGAGCAATTACCATGGATGTATTTATAAAAGAGACAGAGAGAGGCGACGGTGCAGACGAGAAGCCAGATCAGGGCCAATTACATTGCATACCCGTCTCTGGGTGTTATCAAGAACCTTGAGGCAAACAGAAGGGGCTCTAGACCATATATGGCAGCAATACTCCATGCAAGGGCGGATGGTTGATTTGTAGCTAGTAAACTGTAATACCTATAAAAAGAAATTGCTCTCAGTTACCCACCATAGAGAACCCACCCTGCCTCCCATCAGAATGGCCGATGTCCAACTCACCGAAAGCGCCTCTCTGCACCTGCTTGTTCTCACGCTGTCCACTGACCTGAAGTAGAACTACATTGAATCAATAGCTTCATCTACCGCAAGGAAAGTTGGTTTTATGAGTTGCTCCAGAATGTTTTTCTCGCCTGAGTACAAATCTACAAATCAACCATTCGTCCTTGGAATACTGCTACCATATATGCTCTGGTACTCTTGCTATTCATCTCGAGGTCCTCGACAAAATACAGATATGCAACGTGGGTGGTCCAATCTGATATCCTGTCTGCAGTCGTACAGACGTGATGTGGCTTCCCTCTGTCTTTTCTACAAATATTTTCATGGCAAATATTGCGACGAAATACTTTCACTGATTCCCAAACTGCATGAATTTAAGCGTGCTACTAGGTTGGCATGTCGGTCCCACTCTTTCACTGTCGAAATGACTAAATGTATCCTTATACTCCAACAACTTATCTCGAACCTCCCGTCACTGGAACGCTCTTCGTATCACTCGCTTCCCTGGTAGCTATAATCTTCAAATATTTAAATTTAATGTCAATCAACATCTTCTGATTCCTTGACCTTGATCCCTATATATACATAAAGTATACAAATAATAATAATAATAATAATAATAATAATAATAATAATAATAATAATAATAATAATAATAATAAAATTGTTCTCACGCGTTCATTATAACTTACTGGCATTATCTATTTAAAATATCTGAGATTTTTTTTCATTGCTCAGTGGAAAATGTCATAATGACATTTCTGACCTTATGCACACACCAGAAATCAAAGGAAATAATAATAATAATAATAATAATAATAATAATAAATAAATAAATAAATAAATAAATAAACATATAATCTGTACAAATATATTAAAACAGTGGGAGAAAGAGGAAAGAAGGAATTACTAAAAAGCGGCAACATTCTAATAAAAATATGTGGAAGGTCACCAGTTATCGCCCTAAAATATTATGGCCAGCCAGTAAAATTGGGAGGAAGAGGAGGAGGAAAAGGTGGAGGGGGAATAAATAGATCTTGCTGATTATTGCTAATAACTTTTTATTCTTTCATAGTTTTAGTCGTTTTGCTCAAGTTTATGTATTTTATCAGCAACTGTGCTCTGAAGAGCGAGGTACGATAAGGAGTGAGCTTCTTTATTTATAATCGGTTGGTTTTGCCACCTTAAGTGTGCCTTTTCTTTCCAGCTTTTAATGTTTGTATAAATTATGTTAATATATATGATAAAATGTCCATTTTAACGTCATAATTCTTGAAGATTAGTTATGTCCAAACAAAGAAATTCCGATTAAACGTAAACGATACTCCAAAGATGTTTCTAAATCTTTGCAAAAATAGTGCTGTAAATTTTTGCATATATCTTGTTACATAATATAAGCGAATTTTTATTTTTTTGGCTTATTTCCGAAGTGATGTACAAATTTCACTAAATCTATCATTTTAGTTTCGAATCGCAATAGTAAAACACCTATTTCTTTGCTTTTGATTCAGATAAATGAGGTATATATTTTTTATTTTAATTTGTTAATCCTTATAACTTAAATTTTACTTTTAGGCTATTTTCCTTTGCGTGTTTGGAAAAAAAAATTAAAAAGTTTCTTTCTGTCGAAATTGTAAGTTTTTGGTTTTGTCGGAATTTTGTGGAATGAGGATTCATTATTTATACTATTTATATTCGGACTATTGTCCTTATCTTGGTTGTTGTTATTGCAACGTTTCAGCCATTGTACCCTCCGGCCTTAATCAGGTGTATATTGATCTAGATATCATACAGAGAATTCTGAACTGATCCCTTTATTTAATCTCCGGAGGTAGACATTCCACCGTACTTGTCTCGGTATATCTCGACTAGTTCTTACTTTTTATTTAGTACTCTTCAGTTATTGCTCGCCTGTTTCCACAGAGTGCAAGTACACAGTGCCAGGATTGAACTCGCAGCAACTATATCACAAAAACCAACGTCTTTACACATTAGGTCATTGTTCCCGGCCGAAACGTTGGGATAACATCAACAAAAATGAGGACAACAGTCCGAAAATAAATAATGTCTGTCTATATTTCTGAGATAGGTATTATGTACATTATTTACATTATTCGGGCTATTGTCCTCATCTTTGTCAACATTCAAACACCTGAAGAAGGCCGGAGCGTACAACGGCCGAAACTTTGTAATAAATAATGTAAATACTGTCTGTTTGGCGAAAATTGTCTGTTATCCGGTTGGAATACTAACTGACTTATTTCTTTTCGTTTTTCGGAATACTGACTTATTTCTTTTCGTTTTTCATCGCCTAGGAAAATTGTTCCCAAAACTTTTTTTCTCTGTGAATTTTCGGAATGAAAATTTGCTCAGGCCTCATCAAATTTTATGTGATAAAAGTTCATTTAAATATAAAATAAAACATAAAACAGAGAGATGATTTAATGGAGAGAACTGGATTTATCGTTGATAATTCTCTCCTCCAATTTGTAGACAATAGTTACTATATTCTTAGTACTTGATATGCAAAAATAACGCAATGATAAAATCGGTCAATAATTATTTATTACTAATTATACTGGGAATCATGCTTTTATTTATCTTCATTTGCATTCTTTAAATACCGATTTCAGAACAATAGCTATTCTTTGTCGGGAAATGATTATAATCACACATGGATATTTTAAGCGTACAGATTAGTCAGGAAAAACAAAATATACATAGTTGAATATAGGGTTGAAAGTTGTCAACATTTTCTATAGGGAGTAGTGTTTCTTCAATAATCTCTCTAGTCTCACTTTAGGGGCTATGTTACTTGAGGACACAGGCGATCATGACTCTGCTTAATTGCCTGCACTTGCAGCTCTAAATAAATTACGTTTTTTGTTCATTTTAAACCATGATGCACCATCCATTTTCTAAAGCTCGTCAAGTAAAACATATGCTGTTTTCCTCTGCCTCGCTTGTCCTCAATCCTTCCTTGTGAGTAACAGATTTTCCAAACCATCCTTTCTCATTAGGCGTGTTTTCTTCTCTCTCGCTCACCCGCAATCCTTCCTTTGAGTAACAGATTTTCCAAACCATCCCTTCTCATTATGCGTGTTTACCTCTCTCTCGATCGCCCTCAATCCTTCCTTGTGAGTAACAGATTTTCCAAACCATCCTTCCCCATTATTAGTGTTTTCCTGTCTCTCGCTCGCCCTCAATCCTTCCTTTGAGTAACAGATTTTCCAAGCCATCCTTTCTCATTAAGCGTGTTTTTCTCTCTCTCGCTGGCCCTAAATGTTTCCTTTTGTAACAGATATTCAGAGCCACCCTTCCTCATTATGAGTGTTTTCCTATCTCTCTCTCGCCCTCAATCC
>OZ038481.1:135326081-135593581 GCA_964036315.1 Acanthosepion esculentum | reverse complement strand
CCCCCTCTGCCTCAGAGGCAGAGAGTTCGAACAAATAGGTGAGACGTCCAAAAAGGACTGAGTCACACGATGTTTAACAACACGCCCACGTGTGTCGAATGTGGCACAAGGCCGGTTTAATGTGGGCTTTCCGAGCCCGTAGGCTCGGGCAAAAATTGCCCGTAGAACCCGTATAAACGGGATCGGGGTGGTCAACCACCTCGAACGAGGCTCTGCCCTTCGGCGGAGCGTCGTCCGAGTTCCTCTCTGCCCAAAGGCAGAGAGTTCCCCTCTGCCTCAGAGGCAGAGAGTTCGACCGAATAGCTGAGACGTCCAAAAAGGACTGAGTCACACTATATTCATTAACACGCCCACGTGTGTCAAATGTGGCACAAGGCCGGTTTAATGTGGGCTTTCCGAGCCCGTAGGCTCGGGCAAAAATTGCCCGTAGAACCCGTATAAACGGGATCGGGGTGGTCAACCACCTCGAACGAGGCTCTGCCCTTCGGCGGAGCCTCGTCCGAGTTCCTCTCTGCCCAAAGACAGAGAGTTCCCCTCTGCCTCAGAGGCAGAGAGTTCGACCGAATAGCTGAGACGTCCAAAAAGGACTGGGTCACACTACTGCTTCCTCTTGAGGCGCAGTATTTATGGTGTACGGGATAGTCCATTACTACTATGGGTAAGTTACCATAAAAATATATAAACTAAAAATTCTTAAAGCTATATACATAAAACAGTTGAAACCTAAACTGAACAAAATAAACTACGAAATCTCCACAAATATTCTTAAATGGGTATAATTGGTAACAGAAGTCATTGGTTTATACTAACGTCTTCCCATAGTTAATACTTCTCGTTTCCACCTTCGCGTGGTCATGTATGACGTCGTGAGCTTCGATGCTATATTCGCTTCCGCGTCTGGTATACACGATTTTGTCGTTGCCTTGAAATTTTTCACGCAACAAAACAGACTATCATTAATGTTTCGTCCGTGTATTGTTTGATATATTGAAATGTAATTGTCATGTTTGATGATGGCTTATGTAAGGATAGGATTTAAACATGTATCAATATGGTGATTTCCCTTCGTCTTTCAATGATAATATTATTAAACTTAGCAGACAATATGAAAGGAACTTAGAAAAGTAGAAAAAACTTGTCTATCTTATTCAATAAAACCTGCATCAATATATATATATATATATATATATATATATATATATATATATATATATATATATATATATATATATATATTATCATTTATATATATATATTAAATAGATGATTCCTTTTTGAATTTGTAGGTTTGATGATTTGGATCGTGATTACGATTCAAATGTAATAAATTATAACCTTGGAATATTAGTGTTTGAGCCTTATATATATATATATATATATATATATATATATATATATATATATATATATATATATATATATGGTGCTTAAAACATAAATAACTATATAGTTTATGCCAGTGAAACTAAACAAGTTTATTATGTGTCTATATTTCTGAGATGAGATATCCTAATTATTTAGGTTATTTCCATTGTTCGCACTGCTGTGGACACATGATCTAGTGGATAAAAGCGTTGCTTAGATCTAGTGGCTTGACCCAAAAAGTTGTGAATCCAATACCTGGCTACGAAACTTAGAGTGTTGTGTTAAAGGGTGATAACTGTGACGTCCGGAAGAGACATGGTACGTAGAAATAGAATAATCTACCCCGGTCAACGAAATAAAGAGTTCAGTTCGAACTTCCAATCATCGGAAAAAGGCCGGAGCGTACGACGGCCGAAACGTCGTGAATATGGCAATAAAGACGAGGACAACAGTCCGAACAATGAAAATAATTTAAATAAACAAGCTTATTGTTGAGCAAAATAAGAATTTGAATGAGGAATACAGAGGTATGTGGATTTTATAAAAGATTTCACAATCGCCTGACAGAGAACACATGAAATTGATAGTCCAACGCCTGCTAAACACACTTCAGAATGTCTTGGATAACAGTCTCCAGTGCGGCATTGATTTTCTACTTGAGTTCCTATACTTGGCTCACACTAACACAAAAATCCCCTTTTTGTTTTCCACTGAATGTCATTTCTACCCCTGAAAAGAAAACAAAATAAACATTAAACGTCGAATTTGAGTCAAAATTTGAATGAGATTTGGGCAAGTTTTAAATTACAAAATGATATCAATTTTTTTGAAAAACCCTATATATATATATATATATATATATTTGTATATTTAGGTAGCTATCCTTAGTTTATGCATGTTTCTTTAAAAACGACAGACAAGTTACTACGGTTAAGCTTTTTATTTAATTTTTCTTGTGTTCGAACAAGAGCTTTCTTTTCTGGACAAAGAGTGTGTAAAAACTGTCCAAATGTTTTATAGTTCCGAGCGCTTTCGGCTATACCTTTAGCCATTATCAAGGATAATTCGATTTTTCAGCTTAAATGAGCGTGTGCATTATGTGTATGTGTTAGTGTGCAGTAGGGATGTTTTAATTTCCGAATACGGTTAGCACGTTGTGGCTTTGTTCGTAGTTAATATTGTTAAGAGTTGGCATTTTCTTTTTTATTATTAAAGCTTCCATTATTTTTAGTCATTTTTTACAGGTGGATTCAGTTAATATATTTGTGTTTTCTACTAGTATGTTTCTAATGGAGTCTGGTATGTTTGTGTGTGTGTTTAAATGCGTTCTAATGGAGCTGTGATCAGATAGGTGCAACGAAGACGTCTGGATAAGCATGTAGTTATATAACCGATGTAATTATTTATGAGTCCGGTTTGATCAGGAACACAGTTCCTTAAGCGGCATTTGAACTCATAGATAATGTTCGTTCTTTGTAATTTTGATTTAACTGGTGTGTTGTTATTTTTTGAGGATAAGGTTAGCTGTCTTAATATTTTTATAATAGATAATTAATTTGATTTTTTTATTCGGGTCAATTGGGGTAGTGTATTTCTTTATATGTCTTAGTGAAGATTCGTCTTGTTTGTAATTAATATGCATTTGGTTTTTGTAATAAATGTGTATGTGATTTTTGGCTGTGTGTTCACTATCGTTATTACTTACTTTGGGGAAAAATAGTCTAATTTGGTGGTCTATAATGTGGTTAGGGAAGCCGTTCTTGATTAGTGTTTGTTTAACGTTATTAAGTTCTTTGAGGAAGAGTATTCGAGAGGATGAATTCTGGTGTGCTCTTTTTAGAAAGTTTTTTTATTACTGGTATTTTGTACCTAAGTGGACATTCGCTTTTAAAGTTAAGGTGGCACGAGTTTTCGCTTGTGGGTGTTTTGTATAATGATGTAATGAAAGAGTTATTGCTGTATTCAACGAAGACATCTAAGAACGGAAGTTTGTTTTTTTGGCTAAGTTCATAGGTAAAGTTAAGGACGGAGTTTTTCTCAAATGTGGTCTTAAGTGTATCTATTTCTTTAATGTTATTTGCAAAAGTAAAAATATCATCTACGTAGCGAACATATATTTTCGGTTTACCGACCTGTGTAAATATCGTATTTTCTATGTGGGACATGTAATAGTTGGAAAAGCATGGACCGAATGGATTTCCCATACTAACACCATTAGTTTTGGTGTAAATGTTGCCATTATGGTGATAGAATGGAAATATAAAACATTCTGACAGTTTTTACACACCCTTTGTCCAGAAAAGAAAGCTCTTGTTCGCACACAAGAAAAATTAAATAAAAAGCTTAAACGTAGTACCTTGTCTGTCGTTTTTAATGAAGCATATATATATATATATATATATATATATATATATATATATATATATATATATATGTATATATATATGGTATTTTGTTTGAATCATTTTCTTCTTTTGCCTTTTGCTCAAATCGATTCTATTCTTTTTTTTCCGCTATTCATTTGATTGCTTGGGATGCAGAGCTTAGAATTACACGTTTCACAATTCAAAAACTCTTGTTGGAGATTTTCAAAATAATTTTGTCATAGAAACAAAAACAAAATGGAAGATAAATAATTACGCCTCTGAAAAGATATTCATTATTCCAGCTTCCTGGGCCAAACCCCATCAAATCGTTTCGTGTTTGTGTTTTTCAAATTATCACTGAACTCTTCACGGATCCTTTCTTCTAATTTCGTCCCTGGGAAAAAGTTCGTGAAATTAAATCAGCGAGAAAAGAAATATTTCCAATTATCTGTTATCGTTTCAAGCTAACAACCATCTAAGTGCCACGATCATATATTGTCTTGCAATTTAGTGCTGTTCTTCTCAGATTCAATTAGCATTTTTTATGCCATTTCCAGAAAAATCTTGCCATCAATGGCGTCAATGTTATAATTGTTACTTGAGTTTCTTTTTACAGCAACAGATAATATACGAAATAACATTTTCGTGGCTAATTCAATTATAGCATTGATTCTCATAGATGTTTACTATATTTTTCATTACAGATTTTACAAGCAGAATATTACTACTTGAAAACTGAGACCGGTGTTATTTCCATACAATTCAACCCAATTGAATAACACTAATTTTCTAAGGCCATTTCTAGTTTGTGCTCAAGAAAATGATCTATAGGAAATGTTGCTGAAGTCAACCATATCTTTCAATAAATCATTTCGATATTCTGAAGGAAATCGATCAAAACTTTGGTGTAAATAAAACTAAATTAAATCAAGAATGTCCACCATATAAATAAAATATTGCAAAATATAATGGATTGATCCATTTATTGGTATTTATGTCTTATTTTCACCGGTGTACATATGAATTAGATAATATTTTAACAGAGATAACATGAAGTGTCGATAGCGAATGCGATATCAAAATATAACGAAGCAGTTTTCTTCACATCTCGATATATCAGGTTTCAAAAACGTGATAACTCCAATTTGTAAACAGAAAGCGTCCATTGAAATCATTGGAATTTTAATTCGTTTTGGCCGTTCAAAGGTTTAACTACTTTTCGACTGGTCGTAACGTATATGCCCTTAAATTGATTGTACATGAAATCGCATGAGAATTAAATTCTAAAGAGTGAATCTAGTAAAACAAAAACAAAAAAAAGTGAGGAACGAATTCCTCGTTTTCACTCTATTTATTAAGATTAAAGCGTTCAATAAGCGCTTGAAATCTTCGTAGTCGTACATTTTTTCTGAATTCCAAAGTGTCTATTTTACGCTAATCAGTGGAGTAAACCTTAGCGTCATATACGCCTGTAATGGACCGGTGGGTAGAGAGACCACTACTGTTTATATTATTAAACTTTCAACGTACAGAATTCAAGTAACAAATGTGAATCAACAAGTTTATATTGAAATAACATAAAAGGACAAGACATGCAATAAAATTGTATTCAATGTATAGATTAAAGGAGAGAAGTTGTTCCCCTTTAACTGTATTTATTTTTGTAATTGATTGTTCGAAGAAAGTTATCTTGAGAGAAAATGTTCAGGAATGAATATTAGAACAAGTTCTGTTTGCTAGAATAGATAACACAAGATTGATCAAAAAGTGTGTTGTGTTAGAGAAATTAACAAAGTCCTGGTTGATTGAGCTTGGTTAAGTCACAGAGAGAAATATAGGTTTATATTACAAAATTCTGTGTCTGTGTGTTCGTTTGCAATGCAGTGAGCAAGGTCGTAAGTTTGTGTAGACAGGCGAATTTTACTGGATCTTACTGGCGAATTGTGAGAAAGTCGCCTCTTTTAAGGAAAAAGGACAGGCTCCCACAGAACTGCGGGAAAATTTAATCTTGTATTAAAAATATGTGATTGGATAAAAATTAACCAATCACTACATTCGTACTAACGAAAATTAACCAATCACTACATTCGTACTAACGAAAATTAACCAATCACTACATTCGTACTAACGAAAATTAACCAATCACTACATTCGTACTAACGAAAATTAACCAATCACTACATTCGTACTAACGAAAATTAACCAATCACTACATTCGTACTAGCTCAAAACGGAAGAATTCAAAGAAAACGACTGCGATGGCTAAATTGTCCTATAGAAAGGTGGTATTAATTTATTAGCCAATCGCAGACGAATAAAATGTGGGTGTGGAAAAGCATAGCAATCGCTACACGTCTATCGTCAGCGGCAACATCCAACTGTTCAGACTTGTTTCAATGGCAATGTTTTGCTGCCACAATTTTCTACTGTTATTTACTTTCTTTGAATAAAAGTCATTTGAAAAAATATCATACGCGTTGACATTAGGAAAAGTTTCAAGAAGTTAACTTAAAAAACCTGGATTAAAAAAAGAATATTGAAGGGGTTGAAAGTCAGGTTTCCACATTAAAAACAGTAACTGAAAGTTTATTGAATGATATTTTGTAATAGGAATGTCGACAATGCTGATGGACATAAGACGAAACAATCGTCTGCGGGATCAAGCTGATATATACATATATCAACTTGATATATATATATATATATATATATATATATATATATATATATATATATATATATATATATATAAACTATATATATATATATATATATCAACTTGATACATATATATATCAACTTGATATATATATATATATATCAACTTGATATATATATATCAACTTGATATATATATATGTCAACTTGATATATATATATCAACTTGATATATATATATAATTATATATATATAATTATATATATATATAATTATAAATATATAAATGTTCATATATAAATATTTATTTATATTCTTATATATGCATAATTTATATCTGTGTATATATACAATTTTATATCAAATATGCATTGGATATTGCTCTCATATATTGTCAAGTGATTCTTCTATGTATTTCCAGATTCTTAATAAAACACAAAGAATATTATGCCATTTTATTTTTTCCTGAGCCGGCTTTTTGGTTTCACTCCCTTCCCACCACCCTAACGTCACTTCCGCATGACTTTTCCATAAATATTTTGTATGCTAACTGTTCTGATGAACATTCCTGTATATCTGGATTTTATGAATTTAACCGCAGTACTAGATTGGCGGCAAGGTCTCATCATTTTACAGTTGATATTACTAGATGTAACCGCAACTTCTATGTTAAGAATTTCCTCTCTCATCTTCCTTGTTTGTTGATCACTCTTCCGTCTTCTTGCTTTCCAGTCAACTCTGATCTTCTAAAATCTAAATGCAGCATGAATCGTTATCTTCTACTTTCTTAACCTCTGTTCTTTTATTGTCCTCTCTCCTTAATAGAGTGTTTCTCATATTCTCTAACATTCAGTAACCCCTTGCATCTTAGTGGCTTTATTGCTTTTGATCTTCAAAAGTTGAAATGCAATATCAATCGTCATCTTCTGTCTTCATAACTCCTGTTCTTTTGTTGTTCTCTCTCCTTCATATTTTTTCTTTTCCCCATATTCTTTCATATTCAGTAAACCCTTGCATCTTAGTGGCTTTCTCGCCTTGTTTAGGATGAAATGATTAAGAAAATTACAATTTTATTTCCATCATCGAGAAGATTAGAATCTAATTATCCAAGCTTTTAACATTATTTTCGCGATCCTGTGCGCATGTGTGTCTGTGTAAAAGAATTTTATATATGTATATATAGGAATTTTTGAAGCATTTAGTTGATGTATTTTTATTCTTTATTTCCTCATTACAAAGCATTTTGGGGGAAATTGTCAGTGTTTTTGGATGACTCAATACTATGTTTGTTTGTTTTTTGTAGAGAGGCATATGGGTCATTGATGTCGAAATTTAATTTTCTTGGGAAAAGTAGTAATTTCTTTTACAAAAACGTATTGCTCGCAATATTTTTAATCTGAAAAGGTATTGCTGGTATTTTTACTATACGATTTTTATACTTTCATAATGTTTTGACCCCAGTTTTGAGACGATAACTGGTGCTACCACCGCTGGTTAGAGGGGACCTGGGAACAACAGCAATTAAGTGGTAGTTCCATGCCCTTTAAAATCTTAAATCTGCTGAACAGAAGCCTTGCTGCTGGATCTAGTTTATCGTCATGCCCAGGACGGAACTAAAATCTAAGAACTATTTTTTATGGTAGGAAACAGAACACTGACTGTTATGCAAAAGATGTTCTATAATTGCAGACTTGGATGTATTGAGGCACCTAAGCAAATTAATAAATTGCGGTTATTGTCATTTCCAGCCACTTGCTTAGTTCTGTGTCTACAATCATTGTCACACTGGCATTTAAATTGGTACATAATTGAACTTATATGATGAGAAGGCAGAACATACTTGCATGCTAATCCTAACATCGGTTGGACATTTGTGAGTCAGTCAAATAAGGACATTCTCTCGAAAGTATTGGACTCAATATACATTTAATTTTTACAGCTCTCCCGCCTTAAATAGAAGCGATGGCTTTTTTTTTTATCTGAATATAAATTGGTTCTGATCTTGATTAGGTTACGGTGAACTCATCAGGAAATTAGAAGGAATGCAATACCGAGAGTAAAAGATTGAAAAAAGTGATCTTATCAATGAATTTATGAGAATGTATTATATTTGAGCATTATATATTTACAGAATATAGAATGTTGTAAATGAGTCGGTTTCATATCATCAATAATAATGATGATTGCCCTGACCCTAAAGTGAAATGCAAAACTTTTTGAACCTCTATGGCTTATCATCTTATTTATAGTAGAACGTCTAACGGACAGAATATATAAGAGGAAGATTTTGACATCCTCACTCTGTGAAATTGGGCAAAAATAGCTGGTAATATCGAAAGGTATTTCTGAGGTATATATTATCTTATTGAAGGTGCTTTTGCTTAAGACACGGAAAGACAGAGATAATTTAGCACACACACACACACACACACATATGTGTGTGTGCGTGTATGTGTGAAAAATTAAGATGTAAATAAAAACAAAACGAATAATATGAATAAAGACAAAAGGAAAACTTATATTTGCCGGCACGTTTCGACCTCTGAAAGATTTTTTCTAGGTAAATGTAATATTATTGAAAATAAAATCCTTATATTTGCCTGGCAAAATTCCTTCAGAGGAGAAAACGGGTCGGTAAACGAAATCAAACCTTTTGTCGATTTTCATCTATCTATCTATCTATCTATCTATCTATCTATATATATATATATATATATATATATATATATATATATATATATGTATATATATGTATATATATATATATTATCATTAATGCATGATTCATTATATAATATAGACAAGTTTTGTCTATTTATATCACCATATTGATACATGTTCACTCTCGAGTGGTCTTGTGTGACGTCTCGGGCTGCGATGCAATATTCGCTTCCGCGTCTCCTATACATGAGCTTGTCGTTGCTTTGAAATTTTTCACGCAACAAAAACAGACTATCATTATTGTTTCCTCCGTGTATTGTTTGATATATTTAAATGTAATTGTCATCTGTGATAATGGCTTATGTAAGCAGAAAGCTTAGATACGATTTAAACATGTATCAATATGGTCATTCCTTGCGTCTTTCAATGATAATGTTATTAAGCTTATCAGACAATATGAAAGGAACTTACTTAAAATGAAGACAAAACTTGTCTATATTATTTAATGAAACATGCATTAATGAAAAATTGCTGCCTAAATATACACAATATATATATATATATATATATATATATATATATATATATATATATATATATATATATATATATATACGAGGGTCATTCATTAAATAAGTTGAATTTTTCGGTATAAGGACTTCTAATAAAGTTAGAAGCTTATCCTTTTTTATTTTTTTCTGTTTTACTTCTTTTTCACATGGATTTAACTTCTTTTGCAGATTAAAAAAAACTTTGAGAGTTTTGGCGATTAACAAAGATGGCCGACCAAGAAGCATGCTCCAGGATTGAACAGCGGTCAGTTATCAAGTTTTTGGTTGCTGAAGGGTGCAAACCAGTTGAAATTCATAGGAGAATGTCAACTGTGTATGGTGCCACATGTTTCAGCAGAAAAAATGTCTACAAGTGGGCTAAATTGTTTAAAGAAAGACGGAGCAGTGTTGAGGATGAAGACAGGCCTGGGAGGCCTACAGAAGTGAGGTCTCCTGAGGTGATCGAATCAGTCAATGACCTCATTAAGTCTGACAGAAGGCTGACAGTGAATGACATTGCAAGGACTTTGAGCTTATCTGTTGGGACAAACGCAGGGGTCATCAGTCATAAGGAGTCATCTTGCATCATTACAACACAAGGCCTCCCACAGCAGCCCAAACGGTGCAGACCATCAACGAGCTGGGCTGGGAACTGCTCCATCATCCCCCTTCAGACTTTCACCTGGTTGGTCCCTTGAAAGCGTTCATGAGAGGCACGAAGTTTAAAAGTGACGATGAAGTCAAAAGCGTTGTGAGTGACTGGCTGAGACATCAGTCCAAAGATTTTTACGCTTAGGGAATACGGAAGCTTGTGCACAGATGGGAAAAGTGTGTGACAGTGCTGAGAGACTACGTTAAAAAAAAAGTAAGCTTCTATCTGTATTAGAAGTCCTTATACCGAAAAATTCACCTTATATATATATATTTATCATTTTTCGTTTATATATATATATATATATATATATATATATATATATATATATATATATATATATATATATATATATGTATATTAACTACCCTAAGTTGAAAGTTTATGGTATTTCTGGACGAATTTTGAACTGATTCAGTCTTTCTTATCAAATCTCAAAATGATAGTTGTCCGGAACGGCTACTCTTTCAGATCCTTTTGTACTAACTCAAGTTTCCCTCGCCCTCGCAGGGTTCTATCTTTGAATCTACTTTGTTCTTAATTCCCCCCAAACGACCTTCCTTATATAATCAGTTCTTATCTTTGTATCTATGCTGAAGACACATATATTTACTTCTGTCTCGACAGTAAGTCTGGTCAGTTCGATAAGATCAAATTGGCAGCCGATCTTAAAAATTACCTACAATTTATTGTTAAATGGGACAGGGAATCGCTTGTTAACTTTATGGCTTCTAAAATGAAACTGCTCTCTATTATTAATCTGAGAGACCTTTTTCTCTCTAACATCAATATGGCTGATGCTAACCTCCAGATTTATTGCGCCTTCTCGAGCTAACATTCTATGCTGACATGAAGTGGAAGGATTACATTGAATCCATTGTTAGGCCTGCTGCTAAGAAAGTTCGTTCAATGTTATACAATATTTCTCTCTAGAATCGCTTACATATTTATTATCATTTTACCATTTGTCCTTGCTTTCAATATTGCTGCCACATATAGTCCGGTGCTCCTGATATATATTACATATAGATTCCTGATAACATCGAAAGAAGAATCAGTAATATTATTGGTCCTCACCTGGCTACTCGGCTTCAGTCACTTTCCCATGTAAATACTCTATACCTTTTCTGGAATACTTTCATGTTAATTGTTCTGATGTTCTTTCCTCTACGGTACCTTGACTTTATGGATTTAAACTCAGTACTTGATTAGCAACAGTATCTCATAATTGATTAGCAACAGTATCTCATACAGTTGAATTCGGTAGTTCTATGCTAACAGTTTCTATATTCGCACTTATCGCATGTGGAAGTCTTTTCCAGCTTATAGCTTCCCAGCAAACTTTGATCTTCAAAAATGTTAATGTAATGTCAAGCGTTATCTTCTGTCTTCTTAATTCTTGTAATTTAGTATTTACTCTCCTTCATGTATCTTTCTGCTTCTTTCCCATAATTTCTCAGTACACAGTAACTCCTTGCATCACAGTAGTAACTTCTTGAGTCATAGTAGCTTTATTGCCTTACTTGGGGTGAAATGATTAAAGAGAAACTATTCCCAGAAAAATGTCTAAGTAAATAGACCTAATAGCATTTTACATAATGTTATTGAATTCATTAGACGTTGCATTGGACGTTGCATCAGATGCTGCATTAGACGTTGCATTAGATGGTGCATTAGATGGTGCATTAGATGGTGCATTGGCAACTCGAAGAAATATTAAGTATGTTAAAAAATGGCCAGCACTATTTTTTAACCTTTATATTGAACATATAAACGCAAACGGTTTTATTAACAGCAAAATCTGCAATAAACCTTTCGCACATACCCAACATCAAACGGATTTATGAGCTTGTCGGACTTTTCATCTCGTCCGTTTATTGTTTTTCATTACTGTAATATTTTGTCGACTAATACTTCAACCTTCTTCAGGTGTACGTAAATAGGGGATCTCATTTTTTCCCAGGATGTGTCCAGCAACTGTGCAGACGAAAGCGAAACGGTGACATATATACTGATCAAAGTGAATTTTTACTTCTGCTTCTCTACCGGGAAAAAACGAATGAAATGACGATAAATTATAACAGCAGCAAGAACTGAAGGAAATTATTAGATTCACTTAGATTCACTAAAAATGATTCATCTGAAAGTTGTAGAATGTATTAAAGAAAATATTTATCATTAAACTACATCACATAATACTGTGAGTGCAGACGAGATAAGTGAACATTGAATTTAGTTAATTGCGAAAGATCTGTCTATATTTCTGAGATGTGGTATTATGTACACTATTTATATTATTCGGACTAGTGTCTTCATCTTTGTCGCCATATTTATTTCATCTATTTCAACGGTAATTCGTCTGCCACCACTTAATTTAAAGAAAATCGGATGTATGTATGTTCTTACTTTCTGTACAAGCAATTATTTTTATTTCATGGTTGACTTTCGCTGGATTTCGCAGTTAATTTCGATTATACCCAAATTTATTTTCAAGTTATAAAAATTGTTATCGCACAAAAAGATTCATTGCGAAACATCACGTAAAACATCGCCGAAATCAATTATTTTGAAACACCGTAATTTGAGGACAGTAAATATTTTCGTTTCAACATGAGCTATCGAAAGTTAGAGAGATATGTCCCTTTAATAAGTAGAAGCCAAGATAGCCGAATCCGAAAAAAAAATTTGCAGTAATGAAAACTTGGGAATCCACAATTCAGTGTACGTTATAGGGGGACTTATATAATACCAATAATTCCGAATTATTTCTCTTTCATTTTCCGTAAAGTTACCTTTTGATTGTTTTTCACGTTTTCGTTAATTTCCGTGAATTCCGGCTAAATTAAATTTTGGCCGTGTGACCATTAGGACGTAGGTCAGCTCATCGGTCTCACCCTCCCCCCGCAGGCTCTCCTACCTCCATAATATAATTCCAGTTATGGTGCCTTCCTCTCCTCATACCTCCCAATAAGTCCCCTATAACATACTCTCTCTGTTTCTTTCACCAAATAAACAGTATGATACCATAACCAGTTTGAAAAATCCTGCGAATTTTAAAATTAAATTTCGTAGGTGACAATGGTCATTAACTAAAGGTATTTATATATAATGTTAATATCAGTAATCGGTATGGATATTTCCAAAAGGATATAAACCTAGCGAGAACCGTATGTCAGAGACAGAGCAATAATCATTATTATAAAGAAAACGAACAATTAAAAGGCCATAAAGTGACATTTATTTCGTTAAGGTCGGAAAATTTGAGCTCGACTCTTCAGAAATCTTAATACAAATACTTGTACATATATATATATATATATATATATATATATATATATATATTACAATGAATCATTCATACAGAAAACAGATTAGTATCTATGTCGGTTTTTACTAATTTAACTGTTTTAGAAAATACAAAGAAGGGGATAGCAACTGAAATGTGTGTACCCACTAAAAATAACGTTTAGAATATTAAGTAATAATGTCGATTTAAAAACAAATCTTTACTTTTTAATCAGACGTCTCCGTCATATTAGAAAAAAAAATTACTCGATATATTAACAGTAATGTTATCTCCTTTGTTGTTTAAAAGACAGTATATCAGCCTTCTTATTGAGATCTTAGTTTCATAATTTTCACGTTACAGTTGTTGTTGTTATTACACTATTGTTTCGGCAGATACCTTCATCTGCCATCTTCAGGTGAATGCTGTATTAAAACGAGAGAACGGATGAACAAAGAAGATAAAACCACTATACAATATATATATATATATATATATATATATATATATATATAATAAAAAATGGTATGGAATAAGGAACAAGTCAGAAAATTCTCGGCATGGTGAAGAATATGTTAACAGAATTCTTTTCTTTAAAACAAAGCACTGAAGAGAAGAAATCGAATTTACATTTGAAATGCTGAAAATAGTTCAACCTCAGAATGCGTCAGCTGAAAGATTTGCGAGAATAATAAGGACCATAAAAAGAAAAGCCTGAATAATACATGGAGTTGGTTTCATTTTAGAAAATCGAAAAATAACAGAATAATTCACGGGAGCTTATATATAATCTTTCCAGTATCCTTGTTCCGATTGAAATATTTGATCCAATCAGACTGAATGAAATCTTTTCAGATCCGTTGGGCCACAATTATTTTCTATTCCGCTATTTCTGTAAGAAGACACCATTTTTCGTTTTTAAAAAAAACTGCATTCAGTTCGATTCGTGTCTGTGTTCATCTAATCAGTCACCCGCAAGTAACATGTCAGTGGAATATGCCAGTGCAAGATACTGCGCAATAGAAATGCTGCTCTGTAGATAATCAAAGAATTCCATAAGAACGTAGGTGGCATTCGAGTAGAATTAATTCCAACATGTCTTCGAGGGATTCTTCACGACAAGCAAGATGTCACCAAGCAGCCAAAGGAAAACCCGCTGAAATTAAATCACGCTCCCTGTGATAAAGGAATGGACAATAAAACCCGAGATGTTATCCAGAGAAAACAAAGGAACTTAATTTTTTTCCTCGGGAATAGATATGAATAGAATTTAGTATTACATTATTTAAATATTCGGACTATTGCCCTCATCTTTGTCGCCATATTAATTACAACGTTTCGGGCGTTGTACGCTCCGGCCTTCTTCAGGTGTTTGGAATGTCGAACTGAGGGGAAGTGGAAAAATCAGGCGTGGCTGACAACATATGGAGAGAGAAGGGAGATCACCACCCTCTGTGGTATCAGGTTGAGATCATAGACAAAGTACACCATTGGCAAATTCGTAAACTTAAGGAATCAGCACATATGCTCGGCCACAAAAGTCTCCTGAACCGACCAAGCATAGAAATGAATACAATATGGGAACCCGTAATAAGGTGTGCTAGAGAAAAGCGATAATAAGAACAAAAATTGCGATAAGAGTTCTGGTAAAATCATGCAATAACAGCAAAAATTGCAATATGAGCACTGGTAAAAATAGTTGCTGAAAACATTAGGCTTATAATACCCAGAAATTCATACACAGATGTCCTCAAGGAGACATGGCACATTGGATAAAGGCGTTGGTTAGATCCAGTGACAGGACCAAAGAGTGTGAATTCAATACCCGGTTAAGGCAGTGTAGAACTTTCAGAGGGAATTTAACAGGAGACAACTGATAACTGACATCCATTAAACATGGTACGTAGAAGTAGAACAGTCTACCCCAGTGAGCGAAATATAGGGTTCAGTTCGACATTCCAACCACCTGAAGAAGTATGAAACCTGAAACGTTGTATAAATATGGCGACAAAGATGAGGACAATAGTCCGAATATTGTAAATATACATAATACCTCATCTCAGAAATATAGACAGATACAAAATTTAGTATTATTTGAGATAAATCTTTCGGTCTAATATCCTTAACTTTTTATTATTATTATTATTATTATTATTATTATTATTATTATTATTATTATTATCACGGCCTTCGTCAAGTGTGACCTTCCTGAAATTTCAAAGTGAACCTAAATGTAAATCTAATCTGGGTAGATTTGCATTGTCTAGGGATTATCTCTTGTTCTTTTTTATATTACTCATTTATTGCTCTCGTTTCTACCGAATCATTTTGTCTAATACTCGGCCTAGAAATTGAACTCACAATTATTATTTCACCAACTTCACGAACCGGCAAAATTTATTAAGAGTTATAAAGGACAGGAAATTGTGGAGAGCCATGATCGCCAACGTCCTGAAGGGACACAGAAACATAGAAGTAGAATATTCAGAAAGTGGGGAATACAAAGCATAATCTACTTAATGAGCTTGAGTAAATGGATGTCAGAATAAGGTTTAGGACAGATAACAGAAAGACAAAATTTACAAAGGACAGGGAATATAGTGGAAAGCCGGCGCTTCACGAACCGGCGCTTTAATCCAGTAGGCTAGCCTATAAATTAAATTATTGTGAATTAAATATTCAATGGAACTGGCGCGAACAATAACCGAGCAGTACGAAATAAGAACAAGATGGGGTGTCCTCCAGGAATGGACGGAGAAACGAGAAGGATCTTCTTTCATAAATGAAATATAGGTTTCAGTTCGAAAATCCCTAAATGCTTATCGGATCGACAGACATTGAAGAGTTATGGACAATGTTCCGAATGTAAGTAACCATACCAGAAATTAAGATATGTGATTTCGAATCAGTTCCAAGTACTGGCATTAAAAGTAACCCAGCTTGGTATTTAACTCTTTTAATTCACCATAGATAAGCACAATTCACCAATAAGGATAATAGATGGAATCTACTGAAAATCAAAATTGCTATCAGATTCGATGCGGTTTTCAATGCTGACGAGCGATCTTCCATCTTCTTTGCATTTCACAAAGTCGATGAACGTGAACCATTGACTGCAATCCGTTACGCATTGCTACCAGATTTTTGTTTTCTAGTCTGGCTTTCTCTTGTCCAGTTTTTTCTTATTTTTGTTTATGTTTTGCCTTTTGAGACTTCTTTCCACTATGTAGGAAGAATCCCGAATATTGGATAATTGAAACTGACTGGATATTTTCTATATTTTTCTGCTTCTGAATTTAGTTTTCCGTATTCATAGCACGAAGAAGCGGAAACATTTAAAATTAACTATCAAAAGAAACGGGCATTATAATTCAATCCTAAGCAACAAAGCTTCTCGATTAACTCTCATAAAAAGATCGCTGACAAAATACGAAACTACAACAGAGAATTACCAATAAAAACCAAGGTACTTCAAAAACTGATGACAGGTGATCTTAATTGGTGGCCTTCAAGGTTTAAAGAAACAGATGTTTAGGAATAAAAAGATATTCCAAAATCCTTAAAGCGAAAGACGAAATTGCTCTACTTTGAATATTGGAAATTCCATATGAGCGACTGTTGTCTGAGACGGGATCATTAATAAGGCTCTTTGGCCAGTCGATCTATTTATTTTCTTTATCCGTTCTCTGTTGGTTGATTTTCTTCCTCTATTCATTCTGCTTGATTGAATCCCTTTGTAAAGTCCCTATAGAATTTTAGTTTTCTTTCCCTTTGAGTTTCCTGATAATTTCTTCGTTTGGTACTTCCGTTCCATCTATGGGTATTGTTTTTCCATTTTCACATAACTACCATTGTATATTCCTCTACTCCGAGCTATATTCTGAAATCAAGATCTCGCCTTCTTTTTTGGTTTCGGCAAATAGTTTCAAGTCAACTATATAAACACGGTGGCTGAGTTTTTCCTTTGAATTTGTAAAAACCAAATGTGTAAATCTTACGTCAAAATTTAGTTATTTATATATAAGTATGTGAGAAAAATCAATAAAAAGCAAACCAATTAATGAGTCCGTTTTCAAGTATCGTCTATTGGTATGTTTCACTTCTTTTCCTCTAATTCGTTTGTGAATTGTCCTAATAGGAATCATTTTAAACGATTGGTCACCATTAATAACAATTCCCTTGTCAAATGATGTTTTATGTGCAATGTTCGTTCAAGACGTTGGCGATCACTGTTCTCCACAACTTCTCATGCTTTGTCATCTCTTCTCAACACGGTATCTATGCTGATGATAAACTATATACTCCTGTCTAAATAGTAAGTCTGCAATATTATTGGTCCTACCCTGGCATCACAGCTTCAGTCCATTTTCACCGCCTCACCGAAGATTCCCTGTGCTTTTTCTATAAGTACTTCCATGGTAATTGCTCTGATGAACTTTCGTTATGTTACCTTAAGCGCACTACTAGATTATCAGAAAGATTTCATCATTTTACAGTTGAATTGGCTAGATGTAACCGTAGATACTCTGCTAACAGTTTCTTTTATCATGTGAAGAAACCTCTTCCGGCTTTCTTGAAATGCAATGTCATAACACTCAGTAACTTATTGCGTCCTAGTAGTTCCATTGAATTGCTTGTGGTGAAATAATTAACAAAAGCTCTGAGTAATGTTGGTCATTTTACCACCATTCCTACTCCTTGCTTTGCCATCAATTTCCACAAGCTCATTGTGTAAGTTACTCGCTGCTTTCCTGTGTCCCTCTTGCATTCAATATATCCTGTGAGCATCGAATTTTCTAGGGCTCCTTTTCTCATTATTTCTCCAAGTAAATTCACTTATGTTTTTCATTTGATGTCTTTTTGTGTCCCGTTTCCTTAGCATTTCATCGTATTTCGTTTTTAGTTTTCAACCAATCCTCGTTGGTATTGCCATTATACTTCCCTCGAACTATCTTCCAGCATTCACTGCAACATAAGAGAAATAATAGAATAAAGAAATAAAATTACAAATCGTGATTTTAATACACGATAAAATATTCGTGAATATTAAAGGATTGGGATAAAAATAAGCAGATATAATATTTTGTCATTTATTTAATCAAACATGTCTAAAAGAGAATTGGCTACATACATACAAATTATATATATATATATATATCAGGTCATTCCATAAATCTGTCCGAATTTTGAATAAAGAAAACAAGTGACCAAATGTTACATTTAATTACAATCAACAATGTATTTTCCCTGATTATCTATGATTCCTTCCATCTATTAACAAGCTTACTGATTCCATTACTGTAAAATTCTTTTGGCTTTGATTCGAAGAACTAACAAATGTCAGTTTTAACCTCTTCCTGTGTTACAAAAGCTGTTTCTTCCAAATTATTCTGTAAGCTACAAAACAAATGGTAGTCTGAAGGAGCAAGGTCGGGAGAATAAGGTGGATGGGGAATTTTCTTCCAACCAAGTTCTTCGATCTTTTGTGACGCATTGTCCTGATGAAACATCACCCGTTTTCGATTCACTAGAGCAGGTCTTTTTTCCCTCAAAGCTTGGTTCAAACACTCTAATTGCTGACAGTATATTTGAGCATTAATTGTTGTATTAGGTGGTAAGAATTCAAAGTGGATTATTCCTTGGCAATCCCACCAGATTGAAAGAAGAACCTTTTGCCCATGAAGTTCCCTTCTCGGCTGTGGCTGGGGTCCTTCCCCTTTACCAAGCCACTGTCTACGACGCTTAACATTTCGATAAAAGATCCATCTTTCGTCGCCAGACACACGTCTATCCAAAAAAGGTGAAAAAAGTTGGCGAGAATGGAGAGACGAGCAGATGTCAACTCGGGATTTGAGGTTGTTTTCAGCCAATTCATGAGGCACACATTTTCCAAGTTTAGGAACTTTTCCAAGTTGTTGAAGATGACGATGAACAGTTGTATGGTTTGAACTGAGAACCATTGCCAATTCCTCAACTGATAAAGCAGGATTTTCTTCAAGGGCTGCTTCAAGAAGCTTTTCATGAAACTCAACTGGACGCCCGGTTCGATCTTTATCTTCAAGGGTGAAATCTCCACCTCTGAATTTTTCAAACAATCTTCTGCAAGTTCTTTCATTCACACATTCCTCTTCAGAAACTGAATGAATGTTTCTAGCCGCTTCGGCTGCTGAGTTTCCTTTCTTGAACTCATAAAGCATTATGTGCCTCAAATGATTCTTGAGTACTTCCATATTAGCAGGGTTTTAAGCAACCAAAATTTAATTTTATTGTTCTCTGAAATAATATCTGATCAGGTTAAATGCATCTAAACATAAAAATAATGTTCAGCTCCATTAGACATTATAAAATACTCTTTAAATTTCGTTCATTTTAACAAAAAGTTAAAATTCGGACAGAACTTATGGGATGACCTAATATATATATATATATATATATATATATATATTAATGTAAAAGACAATAAGAAAACTGTAATAGTAACCGACGCGTTTCGTCCAATAGGGAAAAGGTCTGGGCGTAGACTAATATGTATTTTTCTACAGGTTAACTCTGAGAAATTTTTCATATATATATATATATATATATATATATATATATATATATATATATATATATATATATATATATATATATATATATATATATATGATTGTAATGTGTGATTGTAACACACGTTAATATATCCGTGAATATGAAACGGGTATGCTAAAAATAAGCAGATATAATGTTTTGTAATTTATTTAATCAGACATGCCTAAAATTTATATATATATATATATATATATGTATATATAAATGTAATAGACAATAGAAAAACTGTAATAGTAGCCGACGCGTTTCGTCCAATGTGGTCTTTTCAAGGCACAAACGAAATTAATTTATTAAACAAAGTAACTAATAATAAAAGAAAATACCCTTAGCAACTGGTAGAATTTAGAGAACGCTATTTTCCTACTGTTAACTGAAAATTACGTCAGGTACTATCACGTGTTGAGATATTCTTGTGTTGACGGATTCAACAGTTTTTTTTTATTTCTTGATATTGTTGTGTACGTTTGCTTGGGAGAGTAGTAATTCTGTTAAGATAGGTGAAACAGGGAAAAGGACTGGGCGTAGATTAATGTCTTTTTTCTACAGGTTAACTCTGAGAAATTATTCACACAGACCCGCGCACACACACGCGCATGCGCACGCACACACACACAGACACACACACACACACACACACACACACACATATATATATATATATATATATATATATATATATATATATATATAGGTAACTATACTCGTGTCGAAAAACCTTCGAACTCTTGATTTAACAACAGCCAAATCAATCACGAAGGAAAAAAAGGTTTTAAAAAAAGAAAGAGCCAGGAACATGAAAGTCTGTCGAAAATAATCGCACAGATACAGGTTCAGGGCCCAAAGAAAAAACCTCGATACGAGTAAACAACTAACTAAAGAGCTCAATACAAGCGTAGAGCAAACCTAGTCAAACCTAATGAGCCAGACACACCTACCAAGGTTTCACTTAGGCAGATCGTCAGGGTCGGCTGGCTCATTAGGTTTGACTATATATATATATATATATATATATATATATATATATATATATATATATATATATATATATATACTGGGAATAACAGCGATATTGTCTAAACCGTGTAACAACAAAATTGTCCATTTGTTAGATTAGGCTTTGGACCGTTGTAACTTATAAATGATTAAAGTTATCCTACTGGAATTCTTCGAGATTTTTATAACACTATTGGGCAGTACTTTGAGCAATAAAATGTATAATTACTCTCCATGCTTAACAGAAGAATTGTCAAGAAATCGATCATGAACGAAAACGATTAATTAATCATACCTAAAGATTGGAACCTCAGAAAGGATTGAAATAAAGTTCGAATATATACAGTGGCGAAATACATTTTCATAAACCATGTAATGTTTTAATTAACATATTTATAACTTATGAAAAAACTTAAAATCCAAACAGTATTTCTACACCATTGCAGAATGCTGCAATATGCGAAAAACGATAAGAAAACATTGTTATAAATAAAATTATCTGTTATTATAAAATTTCAAGTTGAACGATATCTTTGTACAGTATATCTCTTTAGTATTAAAAGGTTTAAATTACCTTTATTTACATAATTCTTTCTGGGATTTTGTTAGGTTCTTCGAATTATCTTATTAACAGAACAATGTAGAATATTCCGCAATTCAATTCTTATATGAGCTTATCTTCGCACACAAATCATACACAATAATTATCATCATTGGGAAAGTCAAGGAACTATGAAATTCGCAAAAGAATTGATCATCAAATATTGGAAGGAAGGCAAAAGCTATAGGAAAATAGCAGATATCTTGAATATATCATTTCCGCTATTGCTAAAATATGGAAAAATGTTGAGAACAAATCGTGATCTGTTGCATCACGCATGATTTTTAGCGGGTAAATGAAAAGAATTCAACGCAAAATTCAGGAAAATCCAATGACTAATCGGAGAAAAATACAGGAAGAGTTAAATGAATCAGGTATTATTGTTACGAAACGAACAATATGAACTTTATAGAAGTCAACTGAGATTATTTTTCCAAGAAAAACTACACTACTATTGAAGCAACGTAGGGATGTCCGGTTAAAATTTGTTCGTGAGCATAAGAATAAAAGTGAATCATGCTGGGAAAGTGTTTTATGCACAGATGAAGCAAAAAATGAACTATTTGGGTGTAATTCAAGGATTCACATTTGGAGAAAAGTCGGCACCGCCTTTGCACTGAAAAACACAATCCCAACGGTGAAGGTTGGTGATGGCATTATCATGGTTTGGGGTGTTTTTCTGCTAATGGTACGGGTAATTTAGAAATGAGATGTCAGAATGAATTCAAAAATATACCAAGATATTTTGAACTCTAATTTGTTTGGGTTAGTACTAAAGCTTGGCCTCCTAAATGAATAACTTTTGCAACATACGCCTAAATCTACGACAAAATGGCTTACTGAAAAGAATGTCAATAAATTCGAATGGCCATCAGAGTCTCCCGCCTTGAATCCAACAGAGAATTTGTGGCGTTTATTAAAAATTCAAGTTAATAAAAGAGCTCTGAAAAACATCTTGGACCTGAAGAGAATATGCAAAGAAGAATGGAGTAAAATACAAACGGAAACTTGCAAAATCATTGATTAAAAGTTACAGAAAGACACTGATTCCTGCTGAATTGAATAAGGGATTTGCTACGAAGTATTAAATAGGTATTATAATGTTGTACGAATACTTTTCCGCCTCCATATCATTAATATAATTTTTTTTTCTTGTTTTTTTTTTGCATATTGCAGCATTATGCCATGATACACAGATATTGGATGGATTATAAAGTTCTTTTATAAAATAATGTTAAATAAAGAAATTCATGGTTTACTAATATTTCTTTTCCCACCACTGTATGTATTATTCCAAGATCATTTATCAACTTATTTAAGATGAACTTCGCTCTCTCTAACCTTCTAACATTCTGTCCTGGACGAACACGTTTCCTCACACGTTTCACTTACGATTTCATTTTTAAGTCTTTTCACTGCTTTTTTAACTGTCATATCTGAAACTCCGCACTCACGTGCCAAACGTCTTATGGGTTGGATTGGACCTTTTCTAATTGATCTCTTTAGCTCTAAGTTGAAATGATTATCCCTCTTCTTGTTGTGACCTCCTGATCCAATTTTCCCTCTCTACTGGACTTTCTTTTTAAAACTTATTCGCCGTTCTCTTGATGGATCTTGAATGGACTTTGAAGATGGAAGACAGATTATGAATGTTGGTACCATTACTGAAGGCCGAACGACTCTTTTCCTCTCATCATTGCTCAGTTGGGAGACAGAGGTTCTGATGCAAAACGATTTTAGCCTGTTTTCTTTTTAACTGAATAATGCAAAGGGTTTTTTCCAGTGATTCTTACAATAAATGGCGTCAAGAAGGCTAAACGTCTTATATGAAATCCTGGAAAAAAGAAACTCAATTTGTTTAGTGTGTTTTAAGATATTAAACATTTTGTGGGATGGACAATTTTGCAGTTACACCCGGTATATAAACATACAACAGACTAGGTAGTTTGACCTACAGACGGTTTTCTTTGATTATTTTCTTCCCCCTCATGTTCTGTGGTTATTAATGTTCCTTTCCACTTTTATTCATTTGCATTCTACTTGCCTGATGATTTCGGTAGATTGAAACTCGAGTAGTTGTCTTCTTTTGAGTCGTGTCGCTGGGTAGCATACTTGCTCTGTTTTCATCATTTAGATGTAGAGCACTCTATTTTACTTTTTAAGTAGCTGTCTACCTTTGATTTGTTTTTCTTCTTTGTTTTTGTTTCCTTTTCTGTTTTCTGATTTTGATTTTGATTCTCGTTTGCCACTTGTCAAGCTTTACGTTTCTTGTCAAGAAAGTCTGTGTGAAATAAAACAAACATTTATCAGCAATAATTTCCAAAACCATGTAGTCGACGAGCAAATAAATTTAACTTGAAGTAAGTTTTAGAAAGTATTCTACACCACACCGATATACACAAAATAAATACACAATTTCTAATTTAAATTCTATAACAACAAGAAACAACAAAACTGTAAACAAGAAGAAAAAGCCATTAAATATATAATCACGTAATGATCACAGTAAATATCTTAAAATCATCATTTTCTATAAAACGTTCGAATTGCTTACTTGGTTACTACCAATAACCCCGGGCCGTAATTCTCATGCCCTTTAGAAAGTTGAATCTCCAATAACATTACTAAAACATATCTTTCTGTCATTGGTGTCATAGGTACAACACACTGTCGTAGGTTAACTTGTCTCTTTTCGAAACTCTTGTTTTCGTACGCATGTACATCATTACAACAAAAAATGTACAAATCAGAACTAATAACATCAGAGTAATACTATTACACAATACCAAAATATTATATAACACTCACTGTGAAGAAAAGCCCAAAGTGTACAAAGGTGTCATTATACAAAAGAAACTAGCCTTATGAAATAAAATATTTTTTCAGAGATGGTATTTTAGTAATTATATTAAATCAAATGCTAGATCTATTCTTAGGAATGTTGGTTAACGCTATCGTGTCACCAGAATCCATTTTGCATATTTATAAATCTACCATTTATTCTTACATTGAATATCGATGTCATATCTGGTTTAGTTCTCCTAGTACATATCTCGATATTCTTGACAATATCTAAAGAAGGGTTTGTAATATTGTCTGTCCTGACCTGGCATATCGACTTCAGTCTCTTTTCCGCCAGTTCAGATGGCTTCTATCTACCAGTTCTATAACTATTTTCATGACAATCGTTCTCCTCCTTGGTACTTCGATTGAATGAATTTAACTCTAAAAAAATCATTTTACGAATTTCGACAAATAAGATTTATCGTTTTACTGTTGAAATATTTAAATGTAACCGTAGATTCTATTCTCAGAGCTTCAGGTTCCTTGCTTCCCTGACAATTATGTTCTTTAAAAATGTATATGCAACGTCAAGTACCGCCTTCTGTCTTGCTGAAGCCTGTTCTTTTATTGTAGTTCTTCTTTAAGGACACCCTGTACAATGAACTCTATTCTTATTTCCGAACGCACCCGTCTGCTAGAATGTCACCTGCCCAGTAACATTTTTGTATGTTCAATACAGACAGAGGCAAGCTGCGTTTTATTCTGCAAATATGTTGGAAGGATCTTAGTTACAGTTTGTGTGTGTGTTTTTGTGCGTGCGTGTGTGTATGAGAGAGAGAGAGAGAGAGAGAGAGAGAGAGAGAGAGAGAGAGACGCATCTGTCATGATCAGGAGTAGATTGAAGTATGCAGTAGGAAAATGTAATCAGTCAAATTGGAATTTCTAAAACCTTATACCGGTAACTATAACCGAGCAAACTCCGAAATTTTTGCCTATAGCGCGATGAATCGGTGTCTCTTCGCAGAGAGGCGGCCTCTTTTGCTTTGAGCTCCTATTCGGACTTAAACTCAACCCAGACTTCAACTGGGACTCGTACATACGATCTATCGCTAAAGATGCTGGGAAGATAGCTATATATTGGTAGAAGCTACCGAGCCTTCACTTTACCGTTTTGATAGAGACAAAAAGCGTCTACTCTTTTGGATCATTAATTAATTTCCACCCCTACAATCTCTTTCTGACAGACGAAAAATCGCAAGCCTCTCGCTTTTCTATTGCTAATTCCATGGAAAGTGTTCAGACGAACTACAATTCTTAGTGCCACCAGTTCTAACATTCACAGCTAGAACCCGACATGCCAGGCATATTCCCTTCGTATTCCATTGTTGAAATGGAAGTTCCATTCGAGCAGCTTCATTTAACGAACCGCTGACTTTTGGGACCGCCTCCCTAGCGGAGGCATCCCAGATCACTACAATCTTAACCTGTTCATTTCTCGGGTTAACCTCTTCATTTCTATGGTTAACCCCACATATCTCTATAAACTGTACCCCTTACTCTGTAACCCTCTACTTCGAGTGACTCTTGAGCCTAGTACAGGACGAATATAATTGTAGTCAAAATGCTGAAGGTGTGCAAAATAGAGCCTAGATATAAATTATCACAGTGGAATAATATGCCTCAAACCTTCTCCTTTCCCGGAAAGAGGTGGCCTATAGAATATACAGAAAAGAACTTAATGAAGAACGGTAGGATGAATACAATGCTTAGGTGGCTCGGATTCGTGCGGTGAAGAAAAAGTATATAATAAAAAAAACGGAATAAGGTATGCAAACGGTATAAGGGAATATATAAAGAAGAATCCATACGAAAGTAGAATAGGTGGAGGAGTTATCAAAGTGTCTATAAGGAAATAAAGTATCTGAAGGCAACTTGCTGGAAGTGAAAACACCCAAGTAATTTAGGGGGACATTTCTCCGTTAGGAAAGGTCAAGATAGGGAAGAGGGAAAAAGGGGGATAAAGAAACAGAGAGAATAAAATGTAAGAGAAAGAATAAGAAAAGGGGAGAAAAAGGAGTCGAGAGATACGTCGGGTATTAAGAGATAACGACAGATACTGCAGAGAGATTGTAGAGAAAGATTGTTTAGCTGCAGATAGAGTGCTGCTTACATATACGGTGTTCCTCATGCAATATATAAGAGTGAAATAGACGAAATGGTAAGGCGAGACAGAATATCTGGAAAGTCTAAGACTATTGCAGACAAGAGTAAAAGTATTAATAATGTCTATAAGGAAGAAGACCCTTAACGTACTTTTGGCGACAGTAACAGAGCAAGTATAGGAAACCCTTACGAAGAAAGATGGTGACGTTGAGAAAAGGTCAGCTAACGTGGGTAGACATGGGTGTAAAAGCTCAATGTTAAAGGAATCCGGGTAGAAGGAGCTATGGATCGTAAGAATGTTGATCGATTAGTTAAGAAGGGTATTATAGAATAATAGACAAATTAATAGCCATGGTGCCAGAAATGGGGAAGGGTATTCATACGGTTATCAAAAATTATTGAACTGTTTCGACATATGTCTCAGATTTATTGTCATACTTAGAGCACGTAATGACCCAATTGGACATTCAATGCTTAGATAATCTATCTCTAGGTATATCTTGTTGAAGATCCAGATGAAACTACCTCACGAAATACATTGCAAGCTGACCTTACAGCGGAATCAATACTAGACTGTAAGTCTAGTATTGATTCCGCTGCATTTGCAAGATAATAAAAATTGTGACACCTAATCAGTTGAGTTTCAATCCTGGCTTGAGGCATTCGGATGTCTAGTCACACTGAGGAGCTGTGATACAGCAAAACATTACTGTCTGTGAATGACATATATATATATATATATATATATATATATATATATATATATATATATATATATATATATGACACACACACATATATATATATATATATATATATATATGTATATATAACTGCCATGAATAGACAAAAAATAATTTTATTATTAACACTCATGATGAAATAAAAAGTAACAATTGTCTGACAGCCATGACTGTGTTCCCCAGCATGTGTGGTATAGGACAGTGTCCTGTTGCCAGATTTAGTATTTTCCAGCAGGCACCCTCTTGGTCCAGGGCAGCACTAACTCCTCAGGACACTTGCTGTAGGTCTTTGTGTTGAGACTGAGGCGCTCATCAACAAATGCGGGAGTACTCTTCTTTTTCCAGGCAGCCGTACCGTCGTAATCACCATTAGACTCATCCAACTCTTTACAAATCCTCTGCACTGTCCTTACGCAAACACTCTGAAATGTTCGTATTGGAGATTCTGGCGCGAAAACCAAGCGGTACAGCATGCCGTTCGCGAATTCCCCGGTGTATGAATTCCGTCATGGTGTTCTCCTTCTCACAGACGATGCCCAACTGACCCTTCTATTCTGTGCACTCGACAAAATCAAAAACAACCAAAGCGCATGAGCGAAATAAAAAAAAATGGCGCCTATCGCACCCTGTATATATATTTACGTAGTATATTTTCTTTAAAACATGTTTCATTGAATACTACAGACATATTAAGTCTATTTTTTATAATAATCCTTTCTAGTTTTCTAAACAGTTCCTTGATGTTAAGATTAAATTCATCACAGCAGGTGTCGTAGTATTTCTTACCTAATTACTTTCGATCTCCTCCAAGATCCTCAAGGAGTGAATTACAAAAACAAACATATTGTACCTGTGAAAGTAAGTTTATGATAGATGGCGCTGTGTTGCCATTTGGACTAGGTTACATTTGTCATTCGTGTACATTTGCGGCTAGTCAGTCTTCAACGTTTACGTGTGTAGGAGTGAGTTAACTGAAAAAATGTCCCGTTTAACAACGGCATGATATTCATATGGTCAGCAGGAAGATATGATTTTTACATACGGACGCGCGAATAGTAATGGACGCGAAGCTACACGGCTGTATCAACTGCGTTTCCCGACCGAAGACAGCCGAATCAAACTGCAAACATTGCTGCTGTTTACAGTCGCCTTACTGAGACAGGATCCCCGTAGCACCACAATTTATACAGCGAGGAAGACCGAGATCCACTCGTACGCCTGACTACGAAACTTATTAACGCAAAAATGAATACATGATTATATGTATAATTTTCCTTATTTTGGTGCCCAGAAATCGCCCCACAGTTTGTAAAAGAATGTTTGACAGACCCTATATATATATATATATATATATATATTGTTACACCGGCCTTCCTAACACAAGGGAATTACACCGGTTCTCACTATATATAGTGCCAGTGATTCCTGCCCGGGAGCAAAAGCAGCGACAGTACTACAACTACCTAGTACCCGTTTTCCTACCTTTGTATCTGTAATGTTAAATACACTTGTTCTTTAAACCAACCTCGACTTGATTTTCTTCTTTTACTATTGTGCCACGACACAACATATATATATATATATATATATATATATATATATATATATATATATATATATATATATATATATATATATATAAACGGGAGAGGTACGGTCGAATAGTGGATTCAGGAATCGAATAGCCGAGTTGGAATTCTAGTCGAATCCATTATAGGCGTTTACGTGCAAATACCCTTGGGAAAAGTATTAATCCTCTTCTTCACCGCCAGCCATGGGTTAAAAATTGGGCAGACCGGATTCTATAGCCTAGGAGAAGCACAACACTGAATTCAAATCCCGCGAAGGGTCGTTTGGGACCTTGTGACACACAGTGCACCAGGTCTCTGTATTCGGTCCTTCAAAAATTGTGGTTGGTTCAGCACAAAGACTTCACCACTATAATCAAATCACATGTGCTGATGTCTGGTCTGTCGGTTCCTCGGTACTGGGCTGCTTGACCTTCATACGTCGAATATGACGGGAGAGTCCACCATATATACGTTGGGATATAATCCAAGTGAATCTTAAATAATATAAAACATTAAAACGGATCCACAAAAAGAGCTCGATGTAGTTATTAAAACGGAGCATATAAGTTACATAATAGAGAAAGCCAAAATTACCCCATAAGAATAACTATTTCAACCAAACGTTATTACATTATCACTTTTCGGCTGAGTGAAAAAATGCCAACCTAGTAACGCTTGGTTAAAATAGCTATTGTTATGAGGCAATTTGGGATTTCTCTATTAGATAACTAATATATATATATATATATATATATATATATATATATATATATATATATATATATATATATAGTAGCTTTCTATCTTTGATTTGTATATATATATCAAAGGCAGACAGGTACTATATATATATATGTGCAAAGCTCCTCAGTAAAATGAATTTGGAGCACTCTGACTGATTGGCGTTTGTTTCCATTCGTAAAAACAATACGCTAGAATTAGCTGTTTCTCTCTGCTGAATGATGATGGGTTAGCGGTAGAAAGTCTTACTCTTAGAGTTTCGGTCTTGGATTGAGGCATTTGGAAGACTAATCACACTGAGGAGCTATGATACAACTAAACAGTAGTCTTCGGAGAGCTACTTTGTTGTAATTATCGCTTTTCTCTTGCAATATGAGCTCTGGTAAAAACATGTATGATAACAGCAAAAACTGCAATATGACCACTGGTAAAAATTGTTGCTGAAGGCATTAGGTTTACAATACCCAGAAATTCATAGACAGATGTCCTCAAAGCACAGTGGATAAAGGCGTTGGTTAGATCCAGTGACAGGACCCAAAGAGTGGTTCTACATTCCAACCACCTGAAGAAGGCCGGAGCATACAACGGCCAAAACGTTGTAATAAATATGGCGACAAAGATGAGGACAATACTCCGAATAATGTAAATAGTTTACATAATACCTCATCTCAGAAATATAGACAGATACTGAAGGGCCGAAACGTTGTAATAAATATGGCGACAAAGATGAGGACAATAGTTCGAATAATGTAAATAGTGTACATAATACCTAATCTCAGAAATATAGACAGATACTGAAGGGCCGAAACGTTGTAATAAATATGGCGACAAAGATGAGGACAATAGTCCGAATAATGTAAATAGTTTACATAATACCTCATCTCAGAAAAATAGACAGATATAGACTTTGTTTGACGAAAACCATTATTATCTAAAAAATAAATATATAGATTTGTGTACGACATATTTAGATTTCGGTATTAAGTAACACATAGTTGTTGATATGCCACTAACCAAAGACAAAAAAAAACAACAAGCAAATGAAGATGACTTTCTCCAAGATATAGTCCCTATCCCACAAATACAACGTCAAAAGCTTATAGTTATCCTATCGCTAGTTTCACGATTGTTTGGATGGTTGGTTGATTTTTAGCGCCATACCAACCTCTATGGGTTATTTAATGTCAAAATTTAATTATTTTGAACACAATTTTATGACTCCAACAAAATACTTTCGAACAAAATTGTGTGCTCTAATCGCCATTACTGAAAAGGCCGTTCCACACTGAAGACCCTCTAATTTCTGGGAAAAACACCCTAGTGGATGTCTTCCCGAACACTAAAATCGTATTTTCTGTCTCAGACGAATGATTATCATTATTTACATTATTTACATTATTTACATATTGTCCTCATCTTTGTTGTTATCCCAACATTTCGGCCGGTGTGTTCTTCGACCTTTATCAGGTATATGTCAGTCTGGGTAAACTACAGGAAATTCCGAAATGAACAATTTACTTAATCCACACGGGTAGATAGTTCTCATTCCACTGCCCATGTCTAGGTATATAGCGTGTAGTTTTTATCTCGCAATGTTTCCACGGAGAGCTATACACTACCCGGCCCAGTTCAGCGATTGACCTCACAATTACTATTACAAAATTCCCGAACGCTCGCTTTAAACCGGCAGACTATAGTCCCCTGGGAAAATTCTGTGTGAAGAATAGGCATCCTTAAACGTAATCTGCTTGATAATGGGTGCTGCTGCAGGTTGTCCTGCTCGACTGTACACACTGAAGATTGTCTTTCATACAACTGCTGCTGCTGCTGAAAACCTGCTGCAATTTTCCTATGTTTATTAGCGTCTCCCAAATTTCATTTATTTCTATGTTAGGCCTTCTAAGCTCCTCATAGCCGCATATATGTGCTGATTCTTTTAGAAAACCAACACTCCCGTTTTCTTCCTTGTCCAGTGTTTTCTCTTCGTTCCCCTGTGTCTGATGTCTACCATCCATGACCCCCCGTCCATGGTCAGCCCCGCCTGATTATATTGCCTCTCCCCTTATTACGGATTTTCGATATTCCTAGTCTTACGTTTAGGAGGCTCCTAGTTTCACCTTTATATTCATTGGCACAACTGCAAGAAATGGAAGATACACTTGTTATTGGTCATGTTCGCCACCGTCTTAGACTTGACTCGGCAGAGATTTCTCTTTCGTAGGAAATTCCTTCTGAATATTGTCTTGTGTATGGACCACATAATCTTTGCCAATAAGCCATTGACATAAGGCAGGAAACCTGCAAAGATTTTCTGACCTTTCTGTATGACCCTTCTCTTTCCACCTTCGGGTACTCATTTTATGCTTGCAGGGTACTTGTTGTTCTGAAGAATACGCTTGATGCTGATGATTCCCTGTTGGTATGCGTCTGCCCGACTCATGAATATTGCAACATCTTGTAGGCATTGGGCGATACCTTAATATTTTATGGATGGTGAGAACTGAAGTTGAGGTATAGTCCAAGAAAGGTTACTTTCTGGTACACGGATTTCTTGAAACCATTTTATGTGCGAATTAGTACATCTATGAAGGCTAGATGATTATTATTTTCTGCTTCCATTGTGAACTCGATCGATGGTCTTTCTGAATTCATATGGTCCAGCAATATTTGTACAGTTTTCTTGTGAGGCCCGATTATGAACGAGACATCGAAGTGTCCCAGCCATAATTTCTGGCTTCAACTGTGTCGTTTCTTCATCAATTTCCTCACAGTGTTCCATGTACATGTTCGCCATCACTGTTAAAAACGGTGATCCCATAGCCAAAGTTTCCTCCTATTGATATATATCAGTCCCTAGTTGGAAGAAAGTTTTCAGTATACAGAACGTCAAACATTTCTATCAGACGATCTATTGAAGTGTCAATATGTTTTCTACGTGAGTGATCTGATTCCAATAAGTTTCAAATCACTGTCATAATCTCATCTATAAAAGATTTGTTGTAAATCCTCACGACATTCAAACTCAGCATCCGATTGCTATGTATGGTAGCCCGTCGTAACAATTCCACAGTGTGGTTGACTATATTTACGAGGAAACATCTCAGCGAGTATCATGCCGAGCTCCTGCAGCTGACTATAGGTCTCAATGAGATTTTGCTAATTTTGGAGGACCATACATATGTGGCAGCTTGTTGCAACGTTTAGTTAGCTGTCTATAGCTATTTAGTCCTTGTTTGTTTTGGATCTGTGACAGCATCGTCTCATTTTTTTTAATGATCTGTTCCTTTTCCTCTTGCTAATATCTATCATCCGCAAAAGTGGCTTGTCAATTTGTCCGAGTATTCCAACGTTTCCATCACCACTGAATGATTCCTTTTGTCAGCTAGCAATATGATGATACTAATGTACCTCTGTATGGTCTTGATTGCTAACCTTTCTTCAGCAGAGATGATTGATTTAGTTGAATTGGCGTGTTCTCGTGCTTGTTTAACTTTTCATCTTCGGGTTCTTCAAAACAACATAATCCACTGGAACTATCATGATTAAGGATGGATCCTGTCTGAGGGTGGGTCACGAATTTGAGTCCCTTGTTTAACCCCAACTCCTCAGAGCCACTCAGAATGAGTTTTGTTGCTGGTTAAACTCTGTTCTTTCATCTATGTTACTTTCCCTATTTGCCGAACCTTGACCTTTTGACCTTCTTTATTCTAAGACTCATCCGGGTTTTTCTGATGCCTGTATTTGTCTGATTTGAGCATTATGTTACGAAATAATGTCATCGTCTATTCTCAGAGTTCACGTCCTGTTTGATCTTTCTGCCAGCAGTTATGCAGAATCATTTTCCTCACGAGAGCGCGCACTGCTTTTTCCACTACACTTTATTTTCTCCTGGATCTGGCCATTGTTTTGATTGACAAGCCTGGTAGAATTAGTTATAGGCCTCTATATCTCTATAGGAATGTCAGGTAGATTTTATGGAAATTTTTCCTGACCACCACCATTGATGTCTCACATCTCGGGGGGTCCATACCGATAATTTTCGGCTGATGAGGAATTATTATTATTTACATTATTTGCACGTGGACTAATGTCGTCATCATTGTGGCTGTCATCACAACATGTCTGCCGTCGTGCGCTCCGACTTTCCACAGGTGTATGTTGATCAGCGTAACGTAGCGGCGGCGATTTCGAACTGAAATATTTTTCTTGTTTTATTATCCATATCTGGTCTAGTTTTTATTTTTCTCGCTTAGGAAATAAAAATCAGTTAATCTTCAAGGATCTTTTACCGGACAGAAATGGCATATTCTACATAAATATATGTGGATCAACCTAGACGCTGCTGGACATTTATTCGTTGGAAACCATGGGTGATCCCTTATTATTATTATTATTATTATTATTATTATTATTATTATTATTATTAATAATAATAATAATAATAATAATAATAATAATAATAATAATAATAATAATAATAAAAACTCGGAAGAAGCTTACATACATCGCAACGTCAAGCTCTTCTTCGTCTCGCCAATGAAGAAGCGATTTTCATAAAAATGGTAGACAAAGGAGACGCTATATTTCAGTTTGTGAAGAAGTTTTAAGGGATAAATGATTTTTAAAGAAATAAAAATAGACCCGAAAACATACTACAGAAAAAAGGTAGACAAGATAATTTCTGAAATAAAAGAGAATAGTTATATCAATGAAACAGATTCAAATATTTTACTTACGGAGCAAAGAACACCAATGTTTTACGGCCTTCCAAAAACGTATAAAAGATTTGATAAATTTCCTCCTCTACGCCCGATTTGTGGTGGATATCAGCCAAATTATCTGAGTGGCTCAATGGTTTTCATCTCCTATAGTAAAACGGTCTTCGTCTCATGTCCAGCTCACGTTTGATTTGATTTCTAAAATAAATAAATTTTCAAAACGAAAAAAGAAGATTTTCATGATTGCTTTGTGGTCGTTGTGGATTATCTCGTCTCTTTATCCTAATATTAATCACAGCGATGGGATTGCGGCATGCAAGAAAGCTTTTGAGATGCGAGGAAACAAAACCATTCCATCAAACTTTCTCGGTAGACTTATACGTTTCGTCTTGGAACGCAACACGATGAAGTTTGGTAAAAAGCTTCTCCATCAAATCAAAGGATATGCAATTGGAAACCCCGTGCACGTTAATTTTTCGAATGTCTTCATGACAAATTTCGAAGGAAAATTACTTGAATCTTTCAAATCACAAAACCGACATAAACCATAACTTTGAGATTTATTGATGATATTTTCTTCATTCGGGAAGTTACTAAGAAAAGTTTGTGAAACTTTCTACAATTTTGTGATACTTATACACAAAAGAATAATTTTTGATCACAATTAAAATTTACCTCAAGTTTCTCCAAAGCTAGTGTTAGATTTTGAGACACTAGAATATGGTTCTCAAGGAATAATCTAATGAGCGAATTATTTTGCAAAACTACGTCACCACAAATCTATCTACATCGTCGTTCTGATCATGCTCATCACAAGATAAAATCAAACCCGAAGTGCCAATTTTTAGGCATTTGGTGAATTTGCATGACGATAAAAGATTATTGGCAACATGATAATGATTTACTTCGGAATTATGTTAAGCGCGGCTAATCTAGAATCACAACTGAAACAAATTGCGAATGAAATGCTAAAAAGAAAGATTACCTTATTTTTGAACCAGAACAAAACCCAGAAAAAGACAATAAAAATTCTCACAAAATTCCATTAGTCAACAATCGGCACCGAAAATTTGCTGGAATTTCGAAAAATAATGCATGACAGCTAAGAGAACATTGTGCAAAAATATTTTTCCTAACCCGCCTCTAGTATCTTTCAAAGGAAGTATAAACGTTAGACAAGTGTCCATACTCAAAACAACATTGGAGGTTCGGATCATAGTACTCCTGAAAACCCTTACAGAAGAGGAAAACCCTGCGAATTGTGCAACAACATGAGTCCAGTTAATTTTACCCCAAATTCCCCGTTGAAACTGTTAGATGAAGACGTCTCTTCTACTCCAATAGCTTCATGTCTCGCACATCTCGCCTGTGGAACTCTCTTCCTTATTCCTGTTTCCCTGACAAATATAATCTCCAACTATTTAAGTGTAACGTCAATCGACATCTTCAGTTGCCTTGATCTATCCACTTCCCTTCTCCACATCCTTTCACCTTTCATTCCTATCTGCTCTCGCTCCAAATCTTCTGTAAACCCCTTGCCTTGATCGATCCACTATCTTTCTCCACATCCCCTCCTTTACCACTCCTATCTGCTCTTCCTCCAAACCTTCTGTAACCCCTTGCGTGCTACGGCTTCCAGCCTTGCTTGGGGTGTTAAGCTTAAAAAAAAAAATTCAAAGAGAAATCATAAAGCTATTGGGTTGGTCTCCTTCACGTTGACTTTCCAGATAGAGAAGTTTTGAGAAATTAAATCAAGAGAGGTTACTTGTTGAGTCTAACATGGTCGCAAAACTCTCGATTTACCATTCTTGGTATACATCGGATAAGTGAGAAAACGAAGAGACATGCTGGAACAGGTAAGAATTGGTATGGCATGGCACACAACTCGTTATTCACAACACCCTGGACATTTAGTGATGGTATGAAATTGGTGTTCATCACCGTTTCCATCTGTCATTCCATCTATTAACCGGACCACTTTCAGGAAGTTTTTGATCTCCATATTGCTGTGATAAACAAATAGTGCCAAGAGCATTAACTTATTCTTTTACATTGTCAACAATTATAAAGATCGCTTATAACGATTGAATAGTTGAGTTCAATGTACACTTAAAACCAGTTAAAAGGCACATCACTCCGCTATCTAATCACCGGGATTAAGTTAAACTGGTAAAAGAAAGCATCCTACTGTGTGACATCGGTTTAATTTAATTACTTTGTGATTTCTTATTGTTCCTAAAAAGCTTCGTACGATCTCTTTTAGGAGCTTCTTCAGGCATACCGCCCATATAAAAAGGGATCGGCTCTTTTTAAGTGTAACCAACCTAAAAAATGTTATGGAATCTCACAGCTATAAATAGGAGCAGGTACTGCCTTTTAGAGACAGAGGTTTCCAGCAGTCAGCTGTGACCGTCGGACCCAAAATTATTGCTGTAACACTCGCGTTTGTATATGATTGTATTAATGTTTCTGTTAATATATTTGTTTAACTCAATTCCTCTTTCTGTGTCTTTATTTCTGGCCCTAAGAAGGCCACAACAAAAATAGAGTTTATATTAACGATTGAATTTTTTCTTCGTTAAAAAATTTCTTTTACATTAGCAAAATAAATAAATTTAATAGTCTCTTTTCATAAGGGACGTTCATCAGGTGAATGCTGTAAAAAATCTGATGAAACGAAAATTACACAAATTTCCTAAGTTGTACAAAAACTCTCAAATGTCCTACTTTCTCTCTGTATATATATATATATATATATATATATATATATATATATATATATATATATATATATATATAAAGAAACAGTCGGCATAAGTAGGTTTTATATTACTAATCAAGTTGTTAAAAATAATAATTTGCGTAAGTTTCTGCATGAAGTATTGGGACTGGTGCTATGAAAAGAAAATTGCAACAGACATCACTTTCGGATTTAATCTCCTTCAAAATAGTCTCATTCCGAAGCTACACACCTTATCTAGCGTCGTTTCCATTGAATGGAAACATTGCTAGAACCCCATTTTTGGGACAGCGAGTATCTTTCTCCTTCTGAAGCTACACTCTTTATCCAGGGTCGTTTCCATTGAATGGAAACATTACTGGAACTCCATTTTTGGGAGAGCGAGAATTTGTCTCCTTCTGAAATTACACATTTTATTCAGCGTCGTTTCCACTGAATGGAAACATCGCTCCAACTCTATTTTTAGGACAGCGAGCATCTGTCTCGTCACATTCTCGTGATTTCCGCTTATATCTAAGAAATCTTGTTCCTTTCAAGTCGGATTTGAATTTTGAGGAGGAAAAAGTCTAAAGGCATGAGACATGGAGAATATGATGGATTTCGGATCTGGGGTATGTAGTACCCGGCCAAAAACTCCTGCACAAGCGCTGAACACTGATGGCACCTCTGTGGTCTGGTGCGGCGACCATACTCTACACACGTTCCTTTCAATTACTGCTATAAACAATAGAAGCGAGCGAAACCGTCATAACTTATTGCCCATACACAACAGAGTTCAACGTCAATTTGTGATCAGCAGCTTCACTCTGTGTACTTTAGCTTCACTACCATAGTAAGATTCCCGATGCTTTTTGATCAGACCTCATACACTTTATATAAATGTCCGTTGTTCGTTGCATGGATATTATTAATTACTAGATGCTTCCTTACTTATTCATAATGATACTTCTCCCCAGAATGATTGAATCCTTGTTAGACTGGATATTACTGATCAGTTCAGAAAGGAGAGTTCGCATTAAAGCGATGCACGAATGTTTCTCTCATGTGGATAACATTGATTAAAATCTGTCCATAACTTGTATGAAGGCTAGAAGCATTTATTGATTTTTCCTATATACAAATTTTTAATCACTTTTTTTTTAAGCATATCACCCCAAGCAAGGCTGGAAGCCACTGGCTCGCAAGGGGTTACAGAAGGTTTGGAGGAAGAGCAGATAGGAGTGGTAAAGGAGAGGATGTGGAGAAAGATAGTGGATCGACCAAGGCAAGGGGGTTACAGAAGATTTGGAGCGAGAGCAGATAGGAATGAAAGGGGAAAGGATGTGGAGAAGGGAAGTGGATAGATCAAGGCAACTGGAGATGTTTATTGACGTTACACTTAAATAGTTGGAGATTATATTTGTCAGTGAAACAGGAATAAGGAAGGGAGTTCCACAGGCGAGATATGAAGCTATTGGAGTAGAAGAGACGTCTACATCTAACAGTTTCAACGGTGAAGGGGTGGGAACGGGATGCCAGCCTCGTAGGACGTTTAAATTCATGAAACCTAGGAACCAGCGAAAGCAGCTCCTCGGAGCAATTACCGTGAAACTATTTGTAAGAAAGACAGAGCGAGGCAACGTCGCGTCTGTGAGAGAGCGACTGCAGACGAGATGACAGGTTAGGGCCAATTACATTGCATATCCGTCTCTGGATCTTATCAAGAAACCTGAGGCAAACAGCAGGGGCTCCAGACCATATATGGCAGCAATACTCCATGCAAGAGCGAAACCCCAAGCAAAGCGATGAAAAGCACTAAGATATAAGGGGTTACTGAGAGTGAAAGAAACAGTGAATTTTAAAATAACAGGATTTAATGGAGAAATTGATGATTGATATTGCATTTAAATTTTGAAGATGGTGGTTGACAGGAAATCAAGAAACCGGAAGAGATTTTCCAAAAGCAAGAAGCACAAGAGATGAAGCTGTCAGCATAGAACTTACGGTCACAGCTAGCAATTTCATCCTGTCCTGGGTATGACGATAAAATAGATCCGCGTCCTGTGTAACACGATAAACTACGTCTAGCCTCTGATCAGGAGGTTTTGAGGAGCGTGGAACCACCTCTGGCGTTCCCAGCTCCATCCTGACCCGGGGTGGTAGCACCTGTTAGGGTCCCAGCTATGGGCAAATAGTTCACACCCAGACTTGTGTAAAAATATGTTTTAATACCAGAAAAACGTTGTAATAAAAAAATATTACCAGCAATAATTTCTGAAGGAAAAATTATTATCAGTAATAATTTAAATAAAAGTACCAGCAATACGAACAGTTATACATTAGTTGAAAAAATATGACCAGCTACAGATTTCTTCAAGAAAAAATCTTCCCAGAAATAAATTTTTTAAGAAAAAAGTATTACCAGCAATAAAAATTTTGTCGGAATTAAATAACCCATTGAGGTTGATATACCGTAAATAATCGAAACGAAACGAAACCAAACTAGCAATTTCATCAGTAAAATGATGAGACCTGAATTTAAATCTAGTTGTGCGATGAAATTCAAAGTTCCAAGACGAGATAGCAAAAAGAAAAGCTCATCAGACGAATTACCATAAAAGGCACAGGAAAGTTACGTTATGGCGGTGGAGAATTGACAGAAGCCGATATCCCATGTCAGCATCAATATTTCGAATAACATTGCAGATTCTTCTTTGGGTTTTGTGAAGAATCTCAATATATAGCAGAAGTAAACCAGTTGTGGCAGAAATATTCGATACACGGACGAATGAGAGACTTAGTAATGGGCAAGATAAATGAGAAACGTCATTTCACACGATACAGTGAACTGACTTTCCTAGATCAACACGAGCAATTGATTTCATATAGTCGTTCCACTTCATGTCAATGGATAACACGCTATACCGAGAAAACATAAACAATTGCTCTTCTGGGGGGGGGTAGCATTAGCCATATGCCCGATCGAAGGTAAAACTTGATTAAGAGATGTAATTGATTGATTACTGCTCCGATTAGTTTTTGATCAGTTTTAATTTTGTCATTGATTGGTCTTTAGATTACAGTTAATGGTTCAATATTAATTTTTAAATATTTAAATCAATGACTTAAGCGACTGATTTGCGTTTAGATTGATCGTATCGTTCAATTTTGTTCTGACAACGTGAATCAAAGGTGTAAAAGACTAATTGGTTGTAAGATTGTTGATCGATTTTACTTGAGTCTACTTCTGTGATTGATTGAGCTTTTGGTTGGTTTTGTATTGATTAGTTATGCTCTTAACAACTTGAACCAAGCATATCAGCGATTGATTGGTTTGTTGATTGGAACTTCATTAGACAAACTGAATCAAAGAGGTAAGAATCGACTGATCATTAGACTGTTTTTATTGATCAGTTTTCTTTTAACAAAGTTTCAAATCTGCGAGCGATCGGTAGATTCTTTTTGATCATTTTGACTTCTGACCTCTTGAATGAAACCTGCGTGAGATTGATTGCTTTCACGTTTGCCAATTTGCATGAAATCTCGATGAGCCTGAATTGGTTTGGTTTATTTTGTTTTACGGCATATCAACCTCAATGGATTATTTAATGCAGACAACATTTTTAGGATAGATTCATATGAATAGAATATGTGTTCTTTTGTTTAGATAGGTTTGGTTTATTTTGTTTTACAGCATATCAACCTCAATGGATTATTTAATGCCGACAATTTTTTTTATTTCTGGTAATATTTTTCTTTTGTCAAAAATTGTATTGCCGGTAATAATTTTTTCAAGAAGTTATTGCTAGTAATAGTTAATTATTTGCCCATAGCTAGGACCCTAAAAGGTTCTACCACTCCGGGTCAGTGTGGAGCTGGGAACACCAGCAATTAAGTGGTTCCACGCTCCTCAAAACCTCCTGATCCGAGGCTTTGCTGCTGGATGCAGTTTATCATCTTACCCAGGACGCGGATGTAGTTTAACGTCTTACCCAGGACGGTAACGGAATGGATGATTTAAGCGATTGATTACTCTTTCAGTAGGTTCGTATCATCTTTATTTTCTGTCGATATTAAAAGCAATAATAAATACAAAATTGTAATATAAACTCAGGTAAAAAAATAGTTTTAAAAATGCAACATTATATCTCTATGTTCGAAAGATTCATTGATATTCAAGGACATATGACCAAATGAATAAAAACGATGGTCGAATCCAGTGACCTAACCCAAATGTCAAAATCTGGCTACAGCAGAAATGTTAAAAGGGAGAAAACTGATACTGATACATCCGGAAGTGATGAATGTAGCATCCGGTTTTTGAAGTGTAATAATAGCTTTCTTTTTTAAATGTATATAAAACTAATGTATTATTATCTTGTAAGAAAATAATGTTCGTTTATTATTAAAAGAGGAGCAAGTTATCTTTTAACTTGTCTTTTAACTTGTAATAATCGACAAAATAATATAAAGTAATTAGAAGAACAATCAACCCCAGTGGACGAAATAGAGTGTTCGTTTCAAATTCCAATCACCTGACGAAGGGCGGAGATTAGATTGGGCGAAACGTCTTGAATATGACAACGAAGATGAGGACAACAGTTCAAACAATGTAAATAGTGTAAATAACCTTTATTTTTACAAATTGGATCGAAGGCTCAACAATTTATTTGTCCTTAGATTGGTTCATATTGATAAGTTTTTCTTTTGATAAACTTGAATCAAATACATATGTGATAGATTAGACATTTTATTAATTCGTATTGGTTAGTTTAACATTTGACAGATTAGTTGAGAGGATTAAGGAATTAAATAGTTGCTAAATATCTTAGTTTTATTTTATCGACTTGTATTCAATTTCCAGCAATTTAATGTTTTTTAATAGTTCTTAATTGATCAGTTTATTTTAAAGGGCTGTATTCCCTGATTCAGTGCCATCCTTTTCTGGTTTAATTTCAGCCTTTCATTTTCGTTTTTTTTGTTTTTAATTTTCAGCCTCTTAACATTGAATCCAAGGTTAATATCTTTGGAAGATTGCGTTATACCAAACCAGGTATGAATGGTAGTATTCGTGTTTTGAAGTGAAATAATAGCTTTCTTTTTTTGAAGTGAACAAGATCAATATATTATTAGTTTGTAAGAAAATAATGTTCGTGTATTATTAGAAGCGGCGAAAGTTGTCTTTTTAACTAGAAAAATTTAAAAATTAATCGAAAAATAATAATCGATAATTTGAAGGCATAGTTTCTGGGGTGAAATCACGAGCATTAAAAGGCTGAGAGCTGTTTTTTTTTTTGGGTGGGGGTAGCTCATCTGATATTTATCATTTTCTTCCAACTTCCTAAATCTGTGAACAGATTCAGAAGTTTCGTATTATGTTTTAACGGTAATCCATTGAGATTGCTAGATTCTTAATAATTTTACATTGTGAAATATGAATTAATATATATATAGCTAAAACATTTTGATCACGCTCGTTATCAGCTATTGCCAGTGACAAAGATCTTTCTCAAATACGATCTTTTTTTATCAGGAAACATCTCTTCCTAATCTCTCCTGCTTCTGTCTTCTTGTTTCCTTAATCCTATCCGTGTGGCGCCAATCAATTAAACTTTGACTCCGATATAATTTCTTGTTACTATGTGTACCAAACCTCATAGAGATCGCGTAATCGCTATTCTGATATCTTTTATCATCGATTTTTTTATCATATACACTAAACTGTTACGCATCCTTTATATGACGATAAACTAAATCTACGTCCTGGGTAAGACGATAAACTGCATCTGATAGTAAGGCCTCTGATCGGGAAGTTTAAACAAGTGTGGAACCACCATTTAATTGCTGGTGTTTCCAAGTCCACCGTGAGCCGTGGTGATAGCACCATTTAGGGTCCCAGTTATGGACAAATAGTTGACTCCCCCAAATTGGGGTCAGATCAAAATGAAAGTGTAAGAATAGGGTTTAATACCAGCAATATTTCTTTTCTGAAAAATTATGAATAGCAATGAATTTTTTAAGGAAATAGATTTTTGAAAAAAAAATACCAGCAGGACATTTAAAAAAAAATAATGCCAACAATACATTTTTGGTTGAAAAAAAAGTCATCTGTTAGGGTCCCGGCTATGGGAAAATAATTGACCTCCCCAGACTGGGGTCAAAACACTATGAAAGTGTAAAAATAGGTTTTAATACCAGCAATACATCTTTACAAAAAAATTATTACCAGCAATAATTTTTTGAAGAAAAAGTATTGTCTGCAACAGATTTTTGATGAAAAAAAAGTAATACGAGTCGTACCTTTTTGAAGGAAAATATATTAGTAGCAATACATTTTTAAGGGAAAAATATTTCCAGCAAAACATTTTTGAAGAAAGAATATTACCAGCAATTCCTTTTTTGGGGAAATTATTACCAGTGATAAAAATCTTGTCGGCATTAAATAACCCGTTGTGGCTGATATGCCGTAAAACAAAGCAAAATGTTTCTATTGCATTGCACTTTCAGTTGATCCTCGACCAAGGATTCAGAGATATAGAACTCAGGATTACCCTTTTCCAAAAACGATGCCAGAATCATTAATAATAATAATAATAATAATAATAATAATAAAAACAACAACAACAACAACAACTATTATTATTATAATGATGATGATGATGATGATGATGATAATAATAGATAGATAGATAGATAGATAGATAGATAGATAGATAGATACGGAATTAGTAACTACTAAATATTTCAAATACCCCGGTGTACAGATCAGTTAAAACAAATTGAGTCTATGGTATAAGGAAATTGAACATAAAATAGGTTGCGCCGTCTTCTCCCGGACGGGTGATTACTAGTTGGTTTGTTCGCAGTTAAAAAGAGAACTTTAACAAAAGGAATTTTGACTTTCGACTTTATTAAAAACGTCGACCTTGGATCTTTTTAACTAATCAATGGGGGGTCGCTCTGTCACCCCAATTGGTCACGATTTTAACTCGTCCACATTTTGTTCGACATGCAAATCTTATCTCCATGAAAACGCTTTCTATCCCGCTAACATTCCCACGTTCGTCTCAGCCAATCAAAATCGACATCCCTATTTTGTCTAATAGCTGACCTTACGGTCAGCCTCAGAAGGTCTGCGCCAAATGCGCACTGCCATTAAAAAAGTAATAGCCTGAAACTATTATTTAACAATGTGAATGTTAGACATGGCACAAAAATCGTTCCGAAATATCTAAACTGTCAGCTGCGAGACTTAGCGTTGACCATACTTCTTAGAACCTTGTGGACTGGCGCTACATAATCACTGTATTAATATACAGAATCACATCATTTGAAACTTTCAACAGTAGAAACAACTAACATATTTAGAACATGTAACTTAAAAAGAAAATAATGTCATAATCAATAGTTTGACGTTCCACACTACTTTGAACAAAAGGTTGATAAGGAAACCCCATAAATACGAGAAAGAGAGAGAAAAATGACTGGACTTGAAATATGTATTTTCCTGAAAAACTGTTTTTACACAATTACTATGAATATTATCGTTATCATTTGCTCATACTGAACTTTTCGGGTTATTTTTCCTAACTTCAATGTTTCGTATCTGTAAATTACGACCGGCGTTATGCGTTCATTGTTCACTTTACATTTTAAGTTTATTAACTGGCTACTTGAAATTGTGTTGCTGTCCAATGAAATACTTTCGTCTTTTCGTTATACTTCGTCGTATTTTATTTCCATGGTCTTTCTTTAATGATATCGTTTGCTACATTTAGTCTTTATTGTTTTTAGCTTCCTTTAGAAGACATCTAACATTCTTCCATTTCTTCAGCCGTTATTTTTATGACCCCATTCAGAAAGTTACAATTGAACATTACTGATATTTTATTACTGTTCATTTTAAAACGTGTCTTGTGTCATATTCCTACTGGGAATGTAATTCACACGATCATCCGGGTATTAGTAAAATGTTATCAGCAAATTCTTCGAATATTTATTTATGTTTCTTCCTATTCCTTCCAAGTTAACTTTCCTGATAACATTTCTATGTTGGCTGTAAATACTTTATGGAAAATAAAACTAAACAAACATATCTGCTTTACTCATTCTTTTCCAATCTACATTTCTGCGTTTTTTATATAGACGAATTATTGCAATACTGTTATCATATATATTCTCAATAAATTGTATATATCTCCCCTGCTCATATAATAAGTTAACGACTGCGGAATTTTCTACTGAATCAAATGCCTTTTCAATGTCAGCAAGAGCAAAACATATTGTCGGTTATTTGTTTATTGATGATATTTTTAGCGAATAGCCAATTCTAAATTTTCGTGTCGCTGATTTTTCTCTAAGGGTTAGTTGGCCCGTTTGAAAGTAGTTTTCCATATAATTTATATATTTCTCTCCTTTCTCATCAGTAATAAGATTAAGTGTAAATAAATTCTTTTGTTGTTATTTTCATTAGCATTGCCTACGATCAATACTGCTACTTTAACTGTAGTGGTTAGATTACGACTTATATTTTCTATATTAGCTTCACTATTCCATAAAACATTGACTCTTCGTTACTCGCTGAGATTCAGCGATGCCCTCTTTGATCTTCTTCGATCACGGTGGATTCATAGAAAGTTTTTAGACGCCTACGTAAAATAAGGTTTTGGAGTAACAGACATTTAAAATTTCGATAATCTAATATCCTACACAACAGTAACGATGATGCGATTAAATCAACCAAAATATCCCGGCCTGGTACAAGTGTAAGATAAAACATGTAATGTGATTTGAGCTGTACCAGCTTAAATCACATGAAAGGTGAAAGGTCACTTGAAAGGGGAATGCAAGTTCTATATAAGAGGAAACGTTTCGCCGGTTAGCGACGGCATGCACCGGTCAACGCTATGAGAATTTTAACTCTATTAGCTTTGCATAATTTCTACTCTCTCTCTCTCTCTCTCTCTCTCTCTCTCTCTCTCTCTCTCTCACACACACACACACAAATATCATATATATATATATATATATATATATATATATATATACTGACGATTCTTAAAAATCCTTTCGGTTATAATTTATTTCATGAATATCCAAATATTCATCTATTCAGACTGAGATTCTTTTAAATAAATGGAATCAACATGTCGACACAAAAGGAAGAGGAAAAAAGAAAGAAGGAAAAATTATTAAAAGAGGAAGGAAGAAAAAGAAAAATTTCAATATAAGGTTTTAAAAAAGGGGGAGAGAAGGGAGAGGAGTGAGTAGGAGCGGTGAGAGTTGGAGAGAAAGAAAAGTAAAGAAAGAAGAATTAAACATGAGCCGATAGGGTGACCTAGAAATAAATTTTTCTTTAAGGGGTGAACAAGTAAAAAGCAGGATAAGAGATGGATTATCGGATTAAAATACATATAGTAATGTCTAATAGTCATTTTCGACAGCAAAGGAATCATCATCGTATTATAGTCATCAAAATTTCATAATAATAATAATAATAACAATAATAATATTTTAGATCAATAAAATAAAGTAAGTTAATTAAAATAAATATATTAACTAATAACTATATATATAATAAACATTATTAGGAAGATTTGAGAAAAATCATAATTAAGTAATTCACGAGAATTAGATGCCGTTTCAAGCAAGGATATACAAGTGATAGAAATTATTAAGAGGATTAGAGATAATCATAATACTAATTCATCGAGTCTAGAAGAAGCCTCAACAGAATGCAGAAAGCCCTGAACGGCCGTTTCGTCCTATATTTGGGAATTTTGAAACTTGGACAGTTACGATAGTAGTCGTGGCTCGTGGATTACAAAAGTCAGGGGGATGATGATGATGATGAGTGAAGTGTATACGCCTTAGTAGAGACGATCCACTACCGAGAATTGAAACCCGGACAGTTACGATATCAGGCAAACGTCACACCAACTGTTCCAACGGGCCTCGGTGACGAAGAGGTAGCGAATCAGACTCGATATAGCGCCGCTCGATCACATATTCCGTGGTGGAACTGATCCTAGTTTACCCTTACCCATATGACTGTGCCCCCACAAGCCACGACTACTATCCCTAAGCCACTCCATCCAGAGCATTAGAAGCCGGTTCAAGCAAGGATATACACGTCATAGAAATTAGAAGGATTTGAGATAAATATAATTAAGTAATTCATGAGTGAAGTGTATACGCCTCAGTAGAGACGATCCTTCATAGAAACTCGTTGACTGGCTTAACAAAATCCCAAAGAACTATACCAAAATAACAGAAACCATATCACTTGATGACTTTCAACAGTAGCAACAACTAAAATGGATATCACATGTATCTGGAAGAGGGAATAAAAACTTCAAACAAAAGGCAAAGAAGGACACCGCCATCAATAGTGAAAAGAGCATTAATAACTTCTGAAGATGACAATGACATCTTCCTGAAAAAATGTTTTAAAAGATTTTATAGATTTCAATTGATAATACTGACTGTTCAATCTGTGCATGCCGAATACTTCCACATGACGAAACGGCTAATATTACTATTACCATTAGAGATGAGGAGAACAGATACTACACGGGATTTACTTGACCTCCCACAGGGCCAGGTTGTGACACAAGGTCGGAGTTTAACGTGGGAAGGGAGGGGGAATGGACCCGAGTTTTCACCCGGGTCGCAGTGCTTTGGCTTTAGCTAGTCATAGCTGGTCTTGGCTGGTCAGAGCTAGTCAGACATAGCCACGATACTACCAGCGCAGGGACGAATCCCGGGATTTACTTGACCTCCCACAGGGCCAGGTTGTGACACAAGGTCGGAGTTTAATGTGGGAAGGGAGGGGGTTTTCACCCGGGTCGCAGTGCTTTGGCTTTAGCTAGTCATAGCTGGTCTTAGCTGGTCATAGCTTGTCCAAGCTGGTCATAGCTAGTCAGACGTAGCCACGATACTACCAGCGCAGGGACGAATCCCTGCTGCCGGCCTGTTGATTTACTTGACCTCCCACAGTGTCAGGTTGTGACACAAGGTCAGGGTTTAATGTGGGAAGGGAGGGGGAATGGACCCGAGTTTTCACCCGGGCCGCAGTGCTTTGGCTTTAGCTGGTCTTAGCTTGTCCAAGCTGGTCTTTAGCTGGTCATAGCTAGTCTTAGCTGCGATACTACCAGCGCAGGGACGAATCCCTGCCGCCGGCCCGTATCGGAGAAGGAATCCCGGCCCCATAGGCGATCATTCAGTGAGTAATCTGCGAACAGATACTACACTTTGATCTCAGCCCGATATTCAGGGAGTAAAGAAAAGCGTAACTCAAGTAGCACTGGCTGCTTGGTCAATGCATGCTGAATGTTTCCTGATAAGGAAACAGCTAATATTACCATTACCAATAATGGGTACTTACCGTAGATAAATATTTACCTTATTCCGATTGGAAACTAATACGCTAATTTAGTGACCAAGTGTTATTTTGTAAAATGAAGCAGAACTAAGAAATACTTATAGCTCATTTGTAATTTTTGACAAGATCATTTTTAATTCTCATTTTGTCCTAAAACGCAAGTCGTTTAAATATTCTACTACAGTTTTGTGGTTAATTCTATCTCTCTCTCTCTCTCTTCCTCTTGCCTGTGAGTGTTATATTTTCCAAGCCTTCTCTCTTCCTTATGTGTTCCAGAAATGCCAATAATTGTCCTTGTATTTCCTTTCATCAAACTTCCTCATTGATTATATGCTCGGTCCATGATATTCTCATTGTATTTCTGTAGCACCACATCACTAATGCCTCAAGCCTTCTTTCCATTCGGGAGTCAATTGTCCAGAATTTACTGCTATATAATTAGATTAATATTACAAAAGAACTCAGCATTCTTTTCGCTGTTTCTAACGAAGATATTCTGTTTGTTTAATTTGGAAGACATATTTTGCTATTTCAAAACGCCTTCTGATTTCGATTTGACATTTTCCATCCTGAGTGTAAACACTTCCCAGATACTTAAAGATTTCTACTTATTTGATGAAGACATCACCAAGCTGTAGTTCGCATCTTGGACACTTTCACTTACTGACAAACATGAAGACAGAATGTATTGCTGTCAGCAAGAGAAACAACCCATGACACGATTAGACGGATACAAAAATATATCCTCAGCTTAGTATCTATGTCAATATATTTACTAGTAGATATATATATATATATATATATATATATATATATATATATACGCACCACTTATATATATATATATATATATATATATATATATATATATATATATATCACTTTGAAACCTAAATGAAAACGAGTGAATCCTTTATACGATTATATATGCGTATTTCTTCAGTAACCAAGCGTGTATGTATGGACATCTTTTTTTTATATGCATTGAGCTGATGAATAAATTCATATAATTCAAAGTCAAGATCAGACAGTCAATCCCTTCAACGCAACCAAGACAGTAGAAGGGCCATCACTCTTTCCATTAATCTTACCCCATAATGATTTCAGTTTCCTTGAATTAAGAAAAGTTGTATTTTTAGTCAGTCAGAGACTGATTGGGTAATCCAAGTGGCTTTTGGAAGTAATGGATTCGCTTCTTTTCTATTGACGGCACGAAAATCAACATTCCAAGAATAATTTTTCCCAGCACGTATCTCTTTTTTTTCTCTTCCGGGATTAGATGCTTTTTATCATTTTTCTTGCGGGAAATGCATTTCAGTTGAGGATGTTTTCAGAAAATATATTAAGGCAAAGTAAAAATGAAATTCGTTCACTAAACTTTATAGGTTAATGTAAAGTACTACAATTAAACTTCTTGTATCTGTTGAAAACGGTGAATGCGACTGTTGGATAAACACCAACCAGGTTTCTTATTTTTCAGTGTAAACTGATTTCCTAAACTATTCTAAAAGTTCTTATCACTCCTGCACATATGAAATATGCTAATTAAATCTCAGATAGAAAGATCAAAGATGGAGAATTGCAGTACATATTTTTTGCACTCATTCTTTCAGCATATTTTCAAACTAAAGACGCATGCGCAAAATAAATTGTGTATATATGTTACGCATTTTGACTTAGTGTCGCTTATTATTTGTTTTTATTTAAAGAATGATGAATAATAGTTGTTATTATCAGCAAGGCAAAAGATATAATGCAGTTACTCAGCGCATTCTCTAAGTTTTATTTTTTTATTTAATTCTGAATTGCTTTTAAGACACGTGAAAGAAACGGTCACGTCCGTAGAAGAAAAAAAGCCGACATTAAAGAACAGGCTTTCTCCGCTGTAATTTCAAAACGGTAATTACTAGGAGGCTGTTCAATACGAAATTGTCGACATATTTGAAGACAAAACGTGAAAATAAAGCAAATACAGAAATTTAAATATCTGGGAAGTTTTATAAGATACGATGACATGCGAATAGCGAACAATTACTTCCGAAAGCTAAGCACACTATTAGGAAACAGGAAAATTTCTTAAAAAATAAAGAGCAAACAAGTGTTATAAAATATCGATGCTTTAATATTGCAGGGAATCCTAGACAATTTCCTCATAGATGAAGAGGCGACCTAAGGTAAGGGAGATAATGTTCTACAGAATTATATGTTTGGAAGAGTTCAGTCACGTGAAATGTTTAATCAAAATTATAAAGAAAACGATACTTTTCATTAGGATTAAAAAGAGTCAGTTGGGATTTCTGGGACATATAAAGAAGATAGAAGGCTTGGAGAATTTGACGCTCCCAAGAGATTAAAGACAAGAAGGGTACAGGGAAACTAATGCTAATGATATGGTTGGAAGATTTCAGTCCCGTGAAATGTTTAAGCAAGATTATAACGAAAACGATACTTTTCCTTAGGATTAAAAAAGAGTCAGTTGAAATTTCTGGGACATATAAAGTAGAAAGAAGGCTTGGAGAATTTGATACTCCCAAGAGATGTTAAAGACAAGAAGGGTAAATGGAAACTAACGCGAGTAACTAACGAGCTTGTGTAAATGGTTGATATCAAATGAACAGGGAACGATGGCAATGAGTTACTCAGAACTTACTGCTGCAAGGCAAACAGAAGTCGTGGTGTGTTGTAATCACTCATATTCTGAAGGAACATCGTCCAAAACAGAAGAAATAAAAAGGATAGCCATACATCATTTATTTAACGATATTTTCCTCGTTGTTTAAATAGTTACTCTTCAAAACAGACTCAGTTTAACCAACTGCAGGTTTTGTTAGGCCTATCAATCCAGAAGTAAACCTCCACATTCCGTGAGTTCTTCCGTTAAATTAAGTAAGGAGCTTCTTTCCATCGCCTGTTTGCTAAGCCTACCGCTTAGCTTACAGCACGTAGTATTTCTCAGCCGTCACCCGTCTGAGTACCGAACAAGTATTTCAAGGTTGGTTAACGTCGGTGATCGGACGATAACCGATGATTCAACGTGATACAACCGTAAGCAAAAGCGATTGCTATACTTAAGTTTTTGTTTAACGTCATATCAAAATCCTTACGGGTCATTTAATGCCCAAATTTAATTTCCTTGGGAGCATTAGTAATTTTTTGACAAAAAATATATTGCTGATATTTTTAAATTTAATTTTTTTTTTTTACTATGAAAAATCTGCCCAAGGACACATAGCCCAGTGGATAAAAGCGTTGGGTTAAGTTAATCCAGTTAATACCTGGCCATGGCAAATGTGATCAAAAACCAGGAGAGTTGAGTTACTATAGAGAAATAACTGAAACTAAGATATCCAGAAAAGGCATGGCACGTGGAACGAGAACAATCTACCTCAGTGGACTAAATAAATGGTTCGGTTCAAAATTCATCTGAAGAAGGCCGGAACATACAACGGCCCAAACGTCGTGAATATGGAAGCAACGAGGACAAAAGTATGAACAATGTAAATAGTATAAATAATCATAATACCTCATCTCAGAAATACAGACAGATATTTTAAAATGTATTCCTGGTATTTTTTACTAACAAAATGTATTTTATACTTTCATATTGCTGCCGACTGTAGTTTATCGTCATACACTTAATTCATTTTTCACTTGCATTTTACTTATAAAATATGAACAAAATGATATACAGTGTAACCCGGATATAAGAGAAACCCGGATATAAGAGAGATTTTATCTGGTCCCAAATTAGAGCCTGTGTTAATGTAATTATAATAGATCAAACCCGGATATAAGAGAAACCCTGATATAAGAGACTTCTCCGGTCCCGACCACTCTCTTATATCCGGGTTACACTGTACTGTATTTAATTGTTAATTATTTCTTCCAAATAAAATTAAGTAAAACTTTACATTCAATTCACAGGTAAATAATTGCGCCGTTTTATTTATTACACTTAATGTGATGGAGTTAATGGACCGGATTTTACCAGTAAGTGAATGGATATCTAGTACCTGACTGAAACATGAATTGACTTAAAAACGTTGAATGATTGATTTCTTTTTTTTTTTTTGACGGCTTACCTTCTTCCGGTTATCTAAAACTGAAACCTTTTTTTTTATATTTAAGAATTTTTTTTTAAAATGATATGATGCTACAAGACATAATAATTAAGCGATAGCCAAGGATAAAGAGATATATTTATACCTTTCCCAAGGGTATTCACACGTAACTGAACATAACGAACTCGATTGGAATTAGAACTCAAATTTCAAATTCCCGACCGTTATCCATTACACCAACGGTACACTCAAACTTAGAGAACCGAGTATTCCTAAGCGTTAATCCATTCAAGTAATAACCAGGCTCAATATGGCTTTACTTCGGTGTGTTCATACGAAGACTGGTGTTTCAATGTGATATGTTCACAAACCTTCAAAAGTTGATGTGATTTAGTGTTTACTAGCATTTAAGATATACATATTGGTCGTTTTTTGTGTGATGTTGAAGAAATACAAAGTTTTTGGCAATAAATTGTATTTGAACCTCTAATTATCTAGCTTTAAACTCATGACTTAGAAATAATCATCCGATCAAAAATAATATTTTGTTCATATTGCTATCAATACTAAACACTCCACATCAAGAATATTTTTAAAAATACATTTTTAAATATGGCGTCCAATTTGCGAGGTTAATTTATTGTAAATAAATCACTTTGAATTGTAAATTGTAATATTAATTTTTTGTACAAGGTAACCAAAAAAGTTCTGTCCGTTTTTAAAGGAAAAAAAGAAAACGCTTCACAATATGTGTAACTTATATTTAGTTTTCGAAGTAATCGTCATCGGCATCCAGCACCTTCTGCCAACGTGTCTCCAGCTGTTCAATGCCCTTGCGGTAGAACTCGGGGGGTTTTGACGCAGAGAAGTCCGTGAGGGCTTTGCGAAAGTCTGCTTCATTGGTGAAGGATTTCCCACGAAGTTGATTATCCAGGGAGTGGAAGAGGTGGTAATTGGATGGCGCAAGGTCAGTGAATAAGGTGGATGGCATAAAGTCTCCCAACCAAGTTGCTGTATGGTATCCCTGACCACTCTCGCGACATGCGGCCTGGCGTTGTCATGGAGGAAAAGCACACCTTTGCGATTCACCAGTGCTGGCTTCTTCTGGCGCAATGCCTGTTGCACACGTTTCAATTGCTGCGAGTATAGGTCTCCAGTGACCGTTTGGCCCGTTGGTAGCAGTTCATAATGAACCACTTGACGACCTGTCCACCAGACACAAAGCATAATCTTGCGTGGGTGCATAGGCGGTCTTGCGGTGTGAGGGACAGCATCCTGAGGAGACAACCAATGTCTGGAACGCTTGGGAGTTTCGTAAAGAACACACTTTTCATCACTGGTAAGCACTCGATTGAATAAGGATGCGGTACGGTGGCGAGAAAGCAGCGGTACGGTGGCGAGAAAGCAGCGGTACGGTGGCGAGAAAGCAGCGATACGTAGGCTGCCAATTGCTGTCCCTTGTGGACCTCCAACAGTGTTTGCGGAACACACTTGCTCAGTTTGTCTGTCTTACCTAGGCGGTGCAGGTGAAGTCTAACTGATTCATCGGAAACGTTGAACTGTCTTGCAAATTCACCACACGTTAGACTACTGTCCACTTCAATGGCCGCCTTCAGGACTCCGTCATTCAAGACCTGTTGTCTTCCACTGCGAGGCTCATGGAGAGATAAATCTCTTGACTTGAATTTTCGAAACCAACGCCTTGCAGTACGTTCATCCACAGCGCTATCCCCAAACGCTTGACATATGCGGCGACTTGATGCAGCTGCTGATAAGCCCACTTTGAAGTCGTAAAGCAAACAGCCCCGAACGAGAATCCTAGATACTTCCATCCTTCTCACAGCTGTCCGGCTTATAACTGATGGCCGGGCACGATGCGCATGTTTTTTATAACGTCTGATGTTCCTACTTCCGGCTGTCCGAATTTGAAAACAGTTGCTACACGCATTTCGTATATATTTCAACTTCATTCAATGGCTAATCAAAAAACGGACATAACTTTTTTGGTTACCTTGTAAATAATCACCTTGAATGAGCATATATACGTTGATTCAAAGTGTTTCTTAAAATGTCAGTTTTTTTAATTTGAAATAATCTGGAGTTCTTTTTTATATATTATTATCGATTAAGCATTTTAGATTAGAAATTTTAAAAAAATGTTTATTTGATAACCAATTTAATTTATTTCTTCTATATTTTGAATTATTTTCTCGTCACAGATCCATATTTAAATGTAAATTATCCAATATCAGTTTAGCTTTACAGAAACTATTATCAAAGACTTTATCATTTTATGATTAGTCGTTTCTATCATTTTCAAATATCACGTCGTAAATGTGATCGCTCGTGTAATTGTGTCGATTTAAAAAAAAAAAAAACGGTTAAGCAATGCCTGGTTAGTACCTGTTTGGGTAACCACCTAGGGTGCCTGTAAGATTGGATGTACGAGTGATGTTATGGATAATGAGTCGGGAGTGTTAATCGGAGTGCAGAGTTTCAATTCCAGTCGGGTTCATTATATTGACTTACACGTAATTACGCTTAGGAAAGTTATAAATCCTCCTCTTATTATGATGGCTGTTAATGTGCCTCCTTCCCCCATATATATATATATATATATATATATATATATATATATATATATATATATATATATATATATATATATGTATATATATATATATATATATATATATATATAATAATAATAATAATAATTGTTATGAGAGACCACAAACAAAATAAGTGCCTCCTTATTGATATGCCAGTCCCTGCAGCCTGCAATGTATCTTTGAAGGTATTCAAAAAGCTGTCAAAATACAAGGACCTTGAAATAGAAATCTCAAAAATGTGGCACATGGGAACATCAACAATCCCTGTTGTAGTTGGAGCCCTCGGATTGTTTGGAAAAGATTCCAGTAGACTAATTGAAGGGATTCCTGGAAGTTCATGCCTGAAAGAGATACAAAAATTGTTATCACAAGTATAGCCCACACTTTACGAAGGGCTTTGTTTATGTAATTTTTTTCTTTCTTTTTTTTGTCAGTGGAAAGTGTCATGATGCCATTTCTAACCTTAGGTCCCTGGGCGGGACCCTTAAAGAAATGTGTAAACGCCAGAAATCAAAGGAAATAATAATAATAATAATAATAATAATAATAATAATAATAATAATCGGGTTTCGATCCTAGTTAGAGGCAACCGGACGTCTAGCCACACTGATGAGCTGTGATACATCGAAACAATCTGTCTGTGGATGACTCTCTCACTCTCTCTCTTTCTCTCTCTCTCTCTCTCTCTCTCTCTCTCTCTCTCTATATATATATATATATATATATATATATATATTAAGACATCACGTGACATGGGCATATTTGATTCGGTTTCTCTAAAGTGGATGAATTTAAAAACTGGACAATTATTAACTCATAAAATCTAATAATGTATTGATGTTGTTGGTGTGGATAGCTTGAGATATAGTAATATGAAAAGAAAATAGGCAAAAATGATTATTTTTCGGTACAGTATCCCTGAAGAGTTTTAAGATCAAATGTAAAAAGCGGTATACACAACCCATACTCACGTGCAGCTTGAAAAATTACACTTGCAATAAACCACTCTTACCTCTTAGGTAAATTCTTGACCAAAATTCAGTAAAGAATTTTGTTATTTTTTAAATACCACCCTTAATTTTATTTTCAGATTCATCTCATCCTATTGGTCAGTGACCAGAGGATGAATTCACGAAACCCCTTTCTTTTACTATACACAAATTCAAATCACCCTTTTCATATTACTAACAAACCCTCCCGATCACAAATATCAAAATACATTATCCCCATAAATACAGTTATCCCCCACAAGTTGTAAGAAGTTACAGGGCAGTCGTCGTGTATTAGGGAGTAGTCGTCTAAAGTTTTCTCAGAGAATCAAAATGTCAATTGCCTGAAACTATTAAACATCATCGCTACCTGTTCAGTCGTTCCGGGCACGACTAAACTGTTATGTATTATCATTCCTCTTGTCAGTGAATGCCGGACAATCACCTCACAGATGAAGAAGAAACTTAAAGCAGCAAAAATGTGGTTCTGCAGAAGGATGCTGAGAATACCATGGACCGAACATGTGAGCAACTATGAAGTTTTAGATAAAATGGAAACAAAAAATGACAATTACAATTAGCATCAGGAAAAGACAGTTGAAATTTCTAAGGCGCATAATGAGGAAAGAAGGTTTGGAAACTCTGACACTGACATGTCAAATTAAAAGCAAAAGGAGCATAGGAAAACAATGCATAACCTACCCAGCGAGCTTAAGTAGATGAATGATAGAACAAGTGTTAGGAGAAATAACAAAAATACAAGAGCTGCGAAGGACAGGGAAGTCTGGAGAGCCATGATCACCAACATCCTGAGGGGACACGGCGCAAGAAAGAAGAAATTTTTCGCAGACTATGAAGTTTCCGTTTGCGATTTGGAAACGAGGTCTGGTATTTACTACCCTCCCCACAAGGCAGGATGCGGCACAAGGCCGATTATTATGTGGCGCGACGAAGCCCGTGGGGTTGGACAAAAATTACCTGTAGGAGACGGGTATCTCTAACTTTGTCTGCAGGCCCAAGACCTTCCTTGACTGAATTGATGAAACAATTACTAGGCTCTAGTCGAAGGCATTCCTGTTTTTCTCGATATATAGTAAATAAGGCGGGCATCTACTTACGCATAAACTAGCCTGTAGTTAGGTAGACGACATGAGCGCAGGACTAAGAAGAACTGAAACAGTCCATAAATAAATTTTATGTTGTTATTGTTTCTGTAAGTAAGAGTCGGTTGTCTGTCCTTCGTTATCTTTCTTGTAACCCACAACTTCCGCTCCCCAGGCCGTTTCAGCCAGCTTCGTCTAAGGCTTCCTTAGATCAAAAACTTGAAAACAACGTGGGTGGGAAAGATCGACAGTCGCAGTGAGACACGCAACAGCAACGATGTCACGTGGAAATGAGAGAGAGAGAGAGAGAGAGAGAGAGAGAGAGAGAGAGAGAGAGAGAGAGAGAGAGAGAGAGAGAGAGAGAGAGGACTTTTTATGTTAGCAACTGCGCTCTGGAATCAGATTTCTACTACATCAGCAGCAAATGATGATAGGCATCTGCGTCCACAGAAGTCATTAAATGCAGTTTGCCAAGTTGCACATCCTGATATCATGCTATGATATAAAATCGTGTTACACAAGACGAACAGACACACGCACACAAAAAAAACAAGCTCATATCTATATATATATATACATATATATATATATATATCAAATAAACCTAAGAAATTACACACACACGCACGAACACACAAGCATATACACACATATACATATATATATATACATACATAGATACACATATATATATATATATGAAGAAATATAGTCTTAAGATGTGTTATATTTATAGGGATAAAGTGCTCAATATCAGAAATAGAGCGTGTGTAAATATAAAAGTGAACATAGACGTCAACACTTAGAGGCGACAGTCTGTTTCATGCTAGATTCAATCGTCATGCCACGAGTGCTGTTATTTTTCTCGGCAATTTATATATACAGCTCATTGGAGCATTGTGGGTGATCTATTTTGGCGGTTATTTCACCGGAAGTCGTTTATTTATTTATTTGGGTTAAATTATTTTGCTTGTTTGTTATATTTATTTTATTTTTTATTTTATTTTTATTTCTTATCTTATTTAATTAATTTTTTTAATCGGTGTTTTATTAGCCTAGTAAAAATTTGTTTATATCGCTTATTTAATAGTTTTTCTTTGGTTTGGGAAGATAAAGCTATTTATTCAATTTTGGGATTGATTGTTGTAGATTATTCTAACTATTATTTTGGCGGGAACAGTTTTAATTTGTTTATTACTTCATGTATATATTTTGGATTGATTATCGGGATCGGTTTGTTAGTTTATTTATTTATTTGGATCAATTTATTATATTTTTTTATCGTTATATAACAGTTATAGCTAATTTTTTGTCCGATTTTTTTGTTTGATTATAGTCTAAGTAATATTTTGGTCATAATGGTTTGCTTATTTGTTTATTATTTGCTTTATTTATTTGGGTTTATTGATTTTCTGTCTTATTTTTTATTCTATTTCGCCTATTCTAACAGGTGTGATTTGGTAATTTGTTTGGGTTAATTTATTTTGCTTATTTTATTGTCATTTTGTTTATTTTTTATTTTTTCCATTTTCGATTTTTAAGTAAGGTAGTAAAAATTGTTTTCGTGTCTGCATTTTGAGATGAGCTCGGATCTTTTATTTAATAATTTATTTTGGTCTGGGAAGGTAATGATAGCTATTTTTTCCTCCAAGCAAAGTTTGCAATTTTTTGATTGGTTGTTGTATGCTGATGATCTTTCTCTTATTTTCCAAGATATTTTTGGTGTGGCGTGCGTTTTGTTTTTTATTTCCCAGATATACTTAGAAAGCATTGTGCTATCCGCATATTTACTATTTGTGAAAGGTGTTTTGTGTACATAATTTCTTTGTTAGATGTTACCTTCAACCTAAGAAAAGGCACATATAAACCATGTAGAAAACCCAATGATAAATCACTCTATATACACACATCTTCCAACCACCTGCCTTCTATAATCAAACAGATACCAAAATCGATTAATCGCAGGCTTTCCGACAATTCCTCCAATGAATCCATATTAAACAAAGTTAAGAAAGACTACGACAAAGCCCTAAAAGATAGCGGATTCCCAGCAACAGTCACATACTCACCACAGAACACAAAAAAAGTCCAACAGGAAAAGAAATATCATATAGTTCAACCCACCGTACAGCAAAATCGTAAAAACAAACGTAGAAAAATATTCTTCAAACTCTTACACAAACACTTCCCGGTATCACGCACCCTACAAAAAAATATTCAACAAAAACACAGTAAAAATCAGCTACAGTTGCACCGAGAACATTGCACAAATAATAAAAAAACACAACAGGAAAATTATCAACAAACCACACGAACAAATTAAACCCACGTGCAACTGCAGAATAAAGAACGAATGTCCCTTAAATGATAATTGTTTACAAAACAACGTAATATACCAAGCCACGATAAAATCACCAGATACTGAAGAAAAAGTATACATAGGAGTAACTGAAGGACCCTAGAAACAAAGAAATTATGTACACAAAACAGCTTTCCAATCTGCAACTATACTGAGCTAACCTAAGTTACAGTTTCTGGGAAAGAGCGTGTTATCTATCTAGCGTGATCAACAATTTGAACAACTCCAGTACGCTCAAGTCCTCGGCCACGATGACTTGTGACTTCTTGCTAGAACAGCTATTGTCGCCCCCACCCAAGGGTTCCGTCTACCCAAATTCACTCACAAGGCTTGGGTCAACGCGTGGTATGGTTTTCAGGCACTTTCCAAAGGGGCCGCAGGGTGGGACCGTCCCCTCCAGTCCGATAACATCAGGAATTTTCTATCCTGACAATTCGATCATTATGAAATTCTCATAGTCAGAATGGGAACGTTTTAACCCACTCGGTCACATACCTTATACACACACACACACACACACACACACACACACACACACACACATATATATATATATATATATATATATATATATATATATATATATTTGATGATATTACATCAAAAATTTGTCAACAACTGCAATCATGTTTTAATATGCATTATCACATCTAATCAGGCTTTAGTAAATAACTGTTTCGCAGACAATTTATTGAGATGTAAACCACATGCAACTTCAAATATTAAAATTAAATTGAAATACTTAAGAGAATATTTATTCAATAAAATGGTCATTGGCTTCAACTACCGCTTCCATTCCAGACGACTTCGGAATCCCCCGCACCTCTTCTGGACGTTCTCCTTGTTTAAGTCGTTGAATGCTGCCATACTCCTTGCCTTCAATGCATCTTTGGTGTTACAAGGAGTGTTGTTGGTATCTCGACCAACTGCACCCTATAAATTTCAATCAAAGGAGTTGCAGTCTGGGAAGTTATGTGGTCACTTGTTGTCGCAAGAACTGTCTGACAACCATGACTCTGTTGTCATGCTTGTGTGGCATGGTGCAGACTACCGTTGCAAGACATAGGATCTTCCGCAGCCACCCTCTTGACTCAAGACAGCACCACCTCCTAAAGGAATTTGATGTAGTCCTGTGTATTGAGTCTAAGCACCATTGGAAAGATGAATGGATCACCATCACTAGTGATCACTCCAAATACCTTCGTAATCAGAATTAGACGCATCCAACTCTTCCCGAATACTCTGCACTGTCCTTAGATTGATACCCAACAACTACGAAATATTGGAGCTTCCGGCGCTAATGTCAAGCAGTACCATATGCCCTAATTTTGTCGGAGTGCATTGCGTCATGGTGCTCTTTACTTACAGACGCAGCCCAACTGACCCTAGTATACAATGCAGTCGACAAAATCAAAAACAATCAACGCGCATGCGTGAAATTAAAAATACAATATGCCGACAATTTACCTATTGGACACACACACACACACACACACACACTATATATATATATATATATATATATATATATATATATATATATATATATATATATATATATATATATATGCAGGTATGCAGAAAAATAGGAAAGAACACGTTAGGTAAATAATCCGGAGTTCTTTAGCATTTTAGTTATTATTTTAAAGCCGGTTATTTGCTAGTTTTGGGCTATAATCGTCAAAAACAAGCAAATAACCGGCTTTAAAATAATAACAAAACACTATTAAAAAAAAACAACATAATAGCAATTTTACCTAGCATAGTCTTACACAGACCCCATCATAAAAAAAAGAAAACAAACGGATAGAAATTGTGTGAACGCGTGTGCATACGTATATACTTGTGTGCGAGAAAACATTATTCGGCGAAAAAAATAGACGAATGGTCTGCGCGTTGACACTGCAACTGAGGAAAGATGTTCGCTACACAATCCAACATTGAATACAGCGATATATTACGTACGTATGTAAGCAACGACACATGGATGCGCATATATGCCCAGTCCCACACTGTTCACACATGTTTATGTTTGTGCGAGCTCCAATGAGTGAGTGTGCATGTATGTCTGCGTACGTCACTGAGTGAACGTGCGTGAATGTATGTTTGCGTACGTATGAGTGGCGTTCCGACGGCAATTTTTACTTTCACTACCATAAAAACACCGATATACGCAAACATATATAAATTTAAAAATTAATCAGTTTGTCTGACGACCGCAAATAGCCTGAAACCCAGGGTCAAAAACTCACATCAATTCAACTATATATATATATATATATATATATATATGTGTGTGTGTGTGTGTGTGTGTGTGTGTGTGTGTGTGAAGAAATATACTTTTAATGTGTGGTATATTTATGGTATAATGTGCTCAATATCAGAGATAGAGCGTGTGTAAATATAAAAGTGAAAATTGAAGTCAAAACTTAGAACCTCTAAGAGTTGACAAATGTTCACTGTTATATATATATATAAATGAATACATATTTTATATATATATAAATGAAAATATATTTTTAAATATATATAAATAAATGTTCACTTATATATATATATATATATATATATATATATATATATATATATATATATATATATATATCGTCAATGACGTAATTATTTGTACACCCATCAATTTTGAATATTTGTATCAATTTCTCCGAATCTAATGCCCGTGTGATGCCAGGTTTTAAGATGTTAATGAGCACAAAAAAGGAATATAAAAATAAATTTTCAGTACAATCCGTTAAATACAGAAAATTTGACTGGCGAATTATGCAAAATAAGGAGAGACATAGTTATTCATACAGTATGAAAAATACACGCAAATGTTCATGAACTTTTGCATTTGTTTACATCTCTTTTTTTCAGTTGGAGATTTTTCTTCCAGTTGGAAATTAAATTATTCTACTAAATTAAATTTATTTTTATATAGAAATTGCTATTTTATATTATTAATTAAATTGTGATATTTTTTTAAATTTATATTATTGATTATAATATTTTATGTTGTATTTGTATTATTAACTAATATTTGATTTGATTTGTTATGTTATATTATTATTAAAGGAACAAACTAAGTATTTATTAATATGCCGGCATCTCCAATTATCTCATTCTTCTTATTTAATAATTTGATTTGATTATCAAAAGTTCATATTAATAACTTTTCTTCTAAACACAGTCTACATTTCCTGTTGTTAATATCATATGGGGTTACTTTTTAATATTTTCCCATTTAGCTATAGTTGATGTATTATTTTCTTTTTGACTTTATATATATCTTGTGATAATCTTGTGCTATTGGCATATATATATGGCACGGTGGTGTAATGGATAGAGACTTGGATTGAGGAATCGGAGAGCCGAGTTCGAATTCCAGTCGAATCCATTACATTCACTTACGTGCTGATACCCTTGGGAAAGGTGTGAATCCTCTTCTTCTCCCTCCAGCTATGTATAAATAGCACGACAGAATAGGTTCTATAGCCTTGGATGGCAACTGGTCTAGGCGAATTCTAGGAGACCCTGTGGCACGTAGTGCACGAACTCTCTGTATTCGGCCCTTCAAAATGTGTGGATGGTTCTGCACAAAACCTGCACCACTATAATAAAATCTCATGTGCTGGCGTCGGGGTGTCAGTCTCCTAGGAACTTATCTGCTTGACCGTCAAATGTCGAATTCGACGGGAGAGTCGAGTATATATATATATATGATAAATCCGTTGGTATATAATCCAAGAGGATCCTAGTAATACCAAATAGTAAAACCGAGCCACAAAAAGAGCTCAAAGTATTTATTATAATAGAGCATGTAAATTACACAACAAAATCCAAAATTACCTAATTTGCTGATATATCTATTTCAGCCAAGGAGAAGTACGTTAGTCATATGGACTGTATTCGCGTCGGAATTAAAGACTTTAAATTTAACTTTGACAGCAGTTGAAAAAATTGCTTCACAACCTACCCTTTAGATAGACGAAATGCCCGAGTTTTTGGTAATGGTAGGGCGCAAGGTATCAGTCTTAAAGGGAAGAGGCTCCACAAAATCAACCCTGACCCCAGATGGGGTTATATGAGAGAATGAGGTGTTAATTTGAAACTGAGAAGGGCTGAAAAGGGAGTTATATATATATATATATATATGTAAAAAAGATTTTTAATTTTATATAACAAATTTAAGTTCCCAATTAAAAGGTAGCAAAATATACTTAGAAAAGATATATATTAGAAAGATTGACAATAAATCTTATTTAGATAAATTACATTCTGTAAGAATATATTTAAATATATATATATATATATATATATATATATATATATTTTTATTATTAAATATTGTTTGCGAGAGTGATTCTTGCCATATAATTAGCTTCAGTATTTGTTTTTCGTTTGAATGATTTACGTTACATAAATTGAATATTAAAATAACCTGATCCTAAGTGCGAATTCCTGATAATAACTGTGACATTTACTCTAAATATTGAAAAATTTAGTTCATGCCACCTTTCTTCAGTACAAGAACGCACAATTTTCAAATTAAAAAAAATTTCAACCTCAGCGTCGCGACTGCACGCTCCAAAATTATTCTTACAATTAACAATATCTCATTGCTAAAAAAACACTCTTTCTGACTGCACTATCTTTCGATGTCGCATTACTACCTGGAATTTAACAAAAACACACTGAAATGTCTACCTGATGATGGTCGTTCGAAACGACTGAAAGCCCGGCTAGTAGAAAAAATAAAACCTGATAAAACCGGAATTTATAAACAAGAATCATATCATTCATTAACGGATTCGAAGTTGATTGTATTTTATTATTAAATATTGTTTGCGAGAGTGATTCTTGCCATATAATTAGCTTCAGTATTTGTTTTTCGTTTGAATGATTTACGTTATATATATATATATATATATATATATATATATATATATATATATATATATATATATATATATATTGAAGAATAAGAAAATTTAAAGATAAAAAATATTTATCCATTTATAGCTTTAAAGATAAGTTAGAATATTAATAAAACCAAATTATACCAAGTATATTGAAAAAGTTTGTAAGTGATAAAAGAAAGATGGTTATTCAAACAGGGGACAGTTATGAGATATGATTAATATGGAGATGAAATAGAAATATAGAAATTAAATATTGTTATGCATTCAACACATGAAGAGTTAGAGAATTAAGAAGGAATGAAATAAGATTTATATTATTATAGACGTTTAAACCTACCTCTATGTCGACATTTAAAAACTAATTCATTCCTTTTATTTAATTATTTGCTTTGATTATTTTTATTTTATTATTCTAATTTTCTCTTCTAAACATAGGTTAAATTCTATCTCTAAGACTATTAGGAGTACATGCGGCACCTATAATTTTCCAGTCTATCTAAGGGTTCAGGCCATTCTACTTCAATTTTCAAATTTTATTTTTTTTGTAACTCCGTTATTTCGTCTGGCTGAGGCAAACAAATGGGTAGGTTCTATAGCAATTTTACGACTGCTGTCAAAGTTAAATTTTTATTGTCTAATTCCGAAGCGAATAGAATCCATTCGCCAGGGTTGAATAAGACCAACGTATTTCGCGTTAGCTGAAATAGATCTACCCCCAAATGAAGAAATTTTAGGATTTTGTTGTGTAATTTACACACACACACACACACACACACACACACACATATATATATATATATATATATATATATATATATATATGATATAAAAGCCTCAAACAGTAATATTCCATGGTTATATCATTGGTTATTACATTGGAATCGTAATCACGATCCAATTCATCAGGCCTACAAATTCAAAAGGGTGTATATATATACATATATATATATATATATATATATATATATATATATATATATATATATATAAAGTGAGCATTAAATTGAAAACTTAGAGGCGACAGGCTGTTTCATGCTAGACGCAATCGTCAGGGCACGAGTTTTGTTTTTTCTCGGTTATATATTTATATAGGGGACAGTGGTGCATTGTGGGTAGTCTATTTTGGCGGTTATTTTGCCGGAAGTCGTTTATTTGTTTATTTATTTGGGTTAATTTATTTTAAAATTAACCATTAGAAAAAACAATTAAAGATAATCAATCCAAATAAATAAATAAAGTAATAAACAAATTAAAAACTGCTCCCACCAAAATAATAGTTAGCATAAACTACAACAATCAACCTCAAAATTGAATAAATACCTTTATCTCCCCAAACCAAAACAAAACTATTAAATAAGCGATATAAACAAATTTTTACTATGTTAATAAAACACCGATAAAAATAAAAATAAATAAATAAATATATAAGAAATACAAATAAAAAATAAAAATAGAAATAAAAAATAAAAATAAATAAAAACAAGCAAAATAAATTAACACAAATAAATAAATAAACAAATAAAGCACTTCCGCCAAAATAGACTACACAAAATGCACCACCGACCCATATATATAAATAGCCGAGAAAAAAAAACAACGCACGTGGCCTGACGATTGCGTCTAGCATGAAACTGCCTCTCGTCTCTAAGTGTTGACTTCAATGTTCACTTTTATATTTACACACGCTTTATCTCTGATATTGAGTACTTTATCCTATAAATATAGCACACCTTAAGACTATATTTCTTCATATATATATATATATATATATATATATATATATATATATGTATGTGTGTGTGTGTATATGCGTGTGTGTTCGTGCGTGTGTGCGTGCGTGTGTGCGTAATTTCTGCGGTTTATTTGCTAAAAAGATGTCATCAGATATGTATGCAGTTAAAATGAAAGTCGGCTCGATATGCGCAGATGCAAGCAATCGGCAGCTTAGTTTCCATATTTTGAAATAATTGCAATAATAACCACTTTTCGTGTTTGAAGCTTTAAAATGAGTTCTAACTTGTATTTGACGTATGAAGAGAAAGTTTTAATGATTTCAGTGTGTTTCTAGAATAAGAAGCACTGTCAATTGTCATGGAAAATTGACCATAAAATTTGAATGCGATTTTAAAAATGACGCGAAGAAAAAGTTTCTTGAAACGAAATTCAGATAAAAGACGTTAATAAATCCGATGAGATGTAACAAAATAGATAATATGTATTCTAGTAAATAAATGATAATAATGTAATATATGCATCAAGAAAATGTATATTGCGAATTGGAGTTTGGTGGTTTATTTCAAGCTTTGTTCTAAAACATATAATAAAGATAAAATCAAATATAAACCTCGACTTCAAATCACTTCAAATGTCATCCTGTCTTTTTTGCTCAAACCTTTTCTCATTTACCATTTAATCAGAGCTTTAATATCAACACAGGTCAGTGTGAAGGCTCTCAGAAGACTATTTAAGAAGAAGATGAAGAAGAAAAAGAAGACGAAGACGAAGAAGAAGAAGAAGAAGAAGAAGAAGAAGAAGAAGAAAGGAGAAAGATGAAGAAATGTATCTATATTTGAGCTGTGATGCTGTCAGTATAAATGAATGGACAATGAAATTAAACGTGGATTGCTCGAATGTCATAAGCGAATTCACTTTTCTTAGTTAAAGATAAGGAAACAGGAACATATAAGAATAAGAAGAAAAGAAGGAGAAAAAGAATAATTGAAGAAGAGGGAGAAAAAAATGAAAAAGTAGGAGAAAGAAGAGGATGATAAAAAGAATTGAAGAAAAAGGAGATAAGAAGAAGAAGAAGAAGAAAAAGAAGAATTGAAGAGAAATATTTGAAGGATTAGAAGAAAAAGAAGAACTAAAGACGAAAAGAAGAAGAAAAAGAATTGAAAAAGAATACTTGAAGAAGAAGAAGAAGAAGAAGAAGAAGAAGAAGAAGAAGAAGAAGAAGAAGAAGGCGGCGGCGGCGGCGGCGGCGGCGGCGGCGGCGGCGGCGGCGTTCTTTTCTCCCCTATTCTTACTGTCATAAATCGTTTGGAGAGGAAAGAGAGCGACTTTTTCTGTTGATTCAAGGTCTGTCGTTTTAGATTGGTGCTAGCGCCGCAGTTCTCCATATATAGATACGAACATCAGAATCAAACCTATCTAGTTAAGACCCTTGAACGCCCCCACCTTATTCCATGGCGGATGTGAAGGGTATCTGATATTCTCATCAGCAGACGCCTTTATTCTGTTTGGGAAATGACAAGTAGAAGCTAACAAACTGTACATGTTTCACGCCTGCTAGCCAGAATAAAAATCATGGTTTTTAGTCGGAAGTGAAACCACTCCCACACACATGCACGCGCACCCTTACACTGTCAATCTGCAATTTCAATCTCCCGCTCGTTAATTACTGATAAAATTTTGATCGTGCAGATTTCGAGGTCTGGGCTTCGTTCTCTGTCATTCCTTTACCCCTGTTTGCCATTTGCTTCAATTGCCTATGAGCGGACTGAATATTGCGTTCCTCTAAACATGCTAAGCTGATGACCAATATATGTAATTACGCGTCCATTTGCCTACATCTGTACGTGTGTGCATTGGCAAAAGAGAAAGATGAATACTTAAGCATTAGCAAATAGCAATACTTGTTAACAGTGAAAATGATTTATTGTCAGAGAGAAATTCTACACACATTTGATTAGGGGAGATTAATTAAAATCAAATTATTTTGTTATCGGTAATTCAGTAGGAATAACTTAGTCTGGCACAAGGCCAAATTAGCAATGTCATAGGAAACAAAAAAAAAATAATGGTCTACATAATTATATCGCTCTTGCCACAGAAAATGGTATTACATCCATTAGATTATTTAGCATTTTTAAGATAATTTTAAAAAAAAATCAATTCACCCCAATCAAGGCGATTATGTCACTAAGACACAAGGGACTACTGGGAGTGAAAAAGAATGAAAAGACTTAAGAAGGAACAGAAACAAGGAACGAGAGATAAATCTCTGCTCTAGTTTCAAAAGACCGGGGAGAACCGGACGATACGTGAACTTATCTATTTTTCTATTGTGGAGAAAAAAATAGAAAATAAAATTTCAAAATTTTGACAGAAACCATAGGAGTATTTAGTTGAAGTAGATTTTTGAAGGAACATGAAACCCAATCCTAAACGATAAACACATTATATACCTTTTCTCCTTTCAAAAGACCGAGGAGAAGTGTGAACCGGACGATAGATGTAGAAGGGAAATTAAAAGCATGCCTCATTATTTATAATCGGACTTTGTTGTTATTTCCGCAACGTTTGTGTAGATCAAGAGAAGTGGACATATTTATGCTGACATGTGTAACTGTTTACAGAAGGACATCCCTTGTAAAGATTTGTTTAAGAATGAACTGTTCCAGTGGCTAATATGGTATAATGAGTGATGAAGATGAGAGTGTAGAATCTCGTAGTGAAGACGACGGAAAATAAAATCGCCAATCCAGGACAAATTCTGATTTGGCAGCTGAATTTTTCAGGCAGTCACAAAGCTGTTACTTTAAACATGAGATGCAAAAAATGAGTAGTTTTTCTGTCCTATTCTACCAATTTTACACATCAATTTGTGAGAATATGAATTTTGAAAGGAAAATAGGCAATAAAATATTTCAATTAGCAACACATCGAGAAATTCTAAATTATCATGTTGCTTCAAATTATCGTTTTCGTGCTTTCTTTTATTCAATTTCTTTTTACGTATTTTCGTTTTTTTTTCTGTTCGCAGTTTTGGTTGAAAAGCTTGTCAAACTGAAACAGAAAAAAGTCGATGTTGGAAATTGAAATAAGAAAATCTCAATCAAACAGATAAAAAGGAGCAAAATCATAAAAAAGAAAATCGTAATTGGATGATTGGTTGCCTTTTGATGTATTCAAGTTGAAGAATGGACAAGCTTTTTAAAAACCTAAAGTCTTTCCCTTTTCTCATAAAATCAAGTGTAATCTTGATGGTATCAGGTACATTTAAACCAGAGGTTTTCCCTTATGTACAAAGTTTCAGTTTCAGAATAAAAAACATTGTTCCTAGAATCATATTAAATACAAATATATTAACTCAAAGATTATACTACTCAACTATATGAAGGATAACTGAATTCAGAGAGGATGGTCACTAAATCAATCCAAAACCTACAAGTATTATCAATATGAACCGTTGTTTACTTGGCAAAGGCATGAAACCTTTATATACTAGACTCATTTTCCATTGTCAGAAATCTTGCAAAAAATCTTTCATTAAAACGATAACTTATTATTTAAAGTTTGACTAATATCCACATCATTACTCTTAATACCGCAAAGCTTTGGACATTGCAAACTCTGACCTTCTTCAGGTATCTATCGCTTTGAGTAAAATCGAGAAAAACCTAAAGGAAGTCGGAGGTCACAATGACCAATAATTCTGTAGCTTTAACTTTAATTCCCACTATCCATGTAGCGTAAAGAAGGGCTGTCGGGGAAGATCGGAAAATTACCACGACCTGTCTCTCTTACGCCAATGGTATATATATATTTTAAAATGCCGCCATATGTGATAAAAATATATTTAGCTTGGTATAGATTGTTTCATTGTATAATTACAGTTTTGAACATCTTTAGTGTCTGAAGAAAAGCACACAATACTCGAAGCTATTATTTCTTATTCAATAAAATAACTTTCGCCATAAAATGACATTTTAAAATGCGTATAACGTATTTAAAATGCCGATTAAATCGTTATAATATTTATAACATTGATTAGTAGAATGTTTGTGAAATTTGATATAGGTTACCTTATATAAGTTTATATACATTACATTATGTACATTACAGTTAGCATTATTATTTTATGATTAATTGCATTTGAGCCTTTCTGCGAATGGAAATAATTTGTTTTGAAATGTCCTATTATGAAGAAAGCAAATAAATGAACAGGTTTTGTTGCTTGGTTGATGAGAATAATTTCTCTCTCGCGCTTGATAAGAATCAACCTTTGCCTTGCTGACTTTCTTGATATGTAAATCGTTTCTATCTTGTGAATTTAAGCCACGCATTCTTTCTTTCAAGATATTCGATTTATTTAGCAATGTTATGTAAATATTAAATTAAATTAAACTATTTTCAAAGTCAAGCCAATTTTTTTTTTTCAGTTATTTTTTTATCTTGTTCGGATACAATTTCATTAAAACATTTTTTAAAAATCAGCCATCCTAGAATTTCGATGAAAAATAAATTGCCTGAGATGTTTTGGATGTTTTTAGCATGATAATAATATAAATGTGTGATCATTAGAAGATTCTATAAAATCTCAATTTGAGGTGTTGGTAGATGTTTTTCAAGCTTTTATTTTGAAATCCAACTGAATGTCTAAGTCAGGCTGTTTAATTCGAAGCACGTTTCTTTACTGCGTGAAATAACTTTCATTTGTTTTCCAGGTCACTTACAAGCCAAAATAAATGAATTTGCAGGTTTCAAGAACATGAACAATTTAGAAACTCGAAAACAATTGGAAGCACACTGAAAACAAATGTTGAAGATTATCCTAATCGCATTCAGGTGACCTTCCATGATTTTGTAAATGTTAAATAAATATCACAGATAGATTAAGTTTTCAGATAATCTATTTAAAATCTTACATGATTTGCTATTTTCTTTAAATCATTCTATAGTAAATCTCAGACGATTATGTTATCGCTTAAAGAGAGAAAATATAGACTTATTTTTAAAAAAATGAAAAAAAAAAGTAAATTAAATAATACGTAGGTACCTCCAGGAGATCGCTAAAAAAAAGAGCATAGCATGATGAAAAAGACGCCAAACCTAACGAAAACAAAATTTTATCGTCTAAATGTTTATGTTATTATGAAGAGGAAAGACCAAGGTTTATTTTAAAAACATTTTTCTTCTTTTTAGAACATTGTAAATTTTTATTAAAAATACCTTGATTCACAATTTGTATCACCGGAACTAGTAAAATAACATATACAATTTTTAGCACGTTTTTTTTGTATGACACATTAATTTGGAAAATCTTACAAAAATAAAAATAATTGTCTGATATTAATGAAACTTTCAGAAACTATTCACAAATGATGGAAATTATTACAAATATGTTTTTTTTATTAAAGTCATGTCAGAAATATTTTTTTACATTTATCTCCCCCCATAACTAATTTTATGAAAACTCTAGAAATTCGATCAAGTCTAATTTAGTGGTTACAATAGTTAAAAGCACAAGGCTTTGAGGAATGCAAATCATGTATTTTCTTTGGTTTTTATTGGATCCCCCTACCTGAAAAACAGCTCTGAATTGTAACATACAAAACTCAATAAAACAAAGATATTATTTAATTTCAAATGCTTTTATTTGCTTTTAGTTGTTTATATGAATATGGACAATGTTTTCTGAAAGCAAAATTTTTTTCCATGAAAAATGAATTTTTAATACAATTATTTCTTATTTCTTTAATTATAATAGATTTTTGCATTTAAGTTGTTAAAATATTATAAAATTAGTTAAAAGCCGCATCGGCTTTCGTAAGTGTCCTTATGAGATAGATCTTTTAGCGCGTTGTAAATTGTATCGTTTTGAATAATCAGAAGATCCGCAGTTTTTAAGAAATGTAATTTTGTGTTTATAATCAGGCTGTAATTATAAAGTACGGAAGACCAACCAGAATACAATTAAGTTGCGTTATTTGAGTTAAGCATTGTTCTCCGCTGTTAAGGGCTTTACTTTTGTGAAATACGTGTGGAGAAGTTTATTTGATTTTTCAATTTCAACTGAGAAGGGTACCTACAAGTATCAGTATCATCTTATGAAATTTATATGATCTTATTTTTATATTAATCTCAGTTATGGCATTTTTTTACATCAATGAAATATCAAAATTAATAATAAAATGAATGGAAATACAAATAACACAGTAAAATGTAGTAAATGTGCATAAAATTATAGTATTTTATATAAACTTCTGATAAAATTTCATGAGAAAGATACCTATAAATTAATTAGATACATTTCTTATGAAATTTAATCTCATTCGTAACAATCTTGTTTGAATTTCTTTATAATATATTTTCCATAAAGCATCATAAACGTAAAGATGAAAGCTAAGTACAAAAAACAAAAAAAATTAGAGCGCTGAAAGTTTTCCTTAAAAATAACGAGGTAAATAATTTGTTCACTTAAATGTAAAATATTTCACTTTTCTCATTCCGTAGAACAAATTATCCTCACGGAATCCGTCAATATGTCATTCATCACCTGTCAAGTGACGCGAAAGTTTATGACCTGCTTTGTTTTATTTTCAAATTACATCTTTTCGGCGCAGAAGCTAAGTTAAGCTTTGTTCAAAATATTTTAAATGAACATTATAATTTCTGATTTTCTTAAAATAAGTTTTGAAAAAATGATAATTGATTTTTAAAAGAATTTCAAACTGAGATAAACATTTTTTTATGAAATGGAAAAAAAATAGTTGCCATGATCGATTATCTGCCAATTCTGCTGATTAAAAAAACAAAAAAAAAAACAATATATTTAACGAGAATTTCGGACATGCTAGGAACGATTAAAAAATGTAAAAAAATACCCCCAAATCATATGATCTTTGCTCTTAATAATAACATAAACATTTAGACGAAATAATTTTGTTTTCGTCAAGTTTGGCGTCTTTTTCATCATGCTATGCTCTTTTTTAGCGATCTCGTGGAGGTACCTAAGTAATACGTGTAGCTTATATCTTTCAAACTGTAAACTCTGGACAAATCTGAGGCTAAAGTAATTATAAAGTTAGACTTGTGTTTCAAAATGAGCTTTTTGCTGTTTGGAATCTATTATATTACTTAAGCCCATTTCTCAAATACTTGAGATAAAATCACATAAAAATAGAGTACATATATTTAAAAAAAACTCTAGCGTATAAGTCCATATTTTTAAAGTTTGGTTAGCGCCAATCATCTTTTAAAGTCTGTCGATATTTATTTTTATCTGAATTCTAATTATTTCTTTTGTTAACGCTATTTCTAAAACAAAACTTAAAACAATAATTTCGATAACATATTAAGATCTTTTGATAGGAAACTTTGAAAATCAAACAGAGCTTCGATTAATTAATGTCATTATCGATAGAAATGGAAAAAAGTAAACATTTAAATAATCAAGAATAAACTGGGAAAAAAGCAACTCGATAACATTGGGTGTATCCGATATCTGATAACAAGCATTTAGAAAGTCATTAATAAAAGACAAACAAATTTAATATTACGCAGCATGCTTTAAATATTTAAATTATAATTTATTTTTAAGACGTATCGAGACAATATGGTTGTCTCCAACCTGACACAAGAAATGAAAAGTCACATTCGTGACACTAACTGCCAACTACTGAGTGTCGGAGCTAGTCAGCTTCTGAAATGAGTCAAGGTGGGTGACACTGAGCGAAAACTGCGGAGGTAATCACGGATTTGCACCCCAAGATCAGGTCGTCTTTAATCGTCCTGGAGATCGTGAGCAAACAGGGTTGTGCCATCTTCTTCTTCTTCCTCAGGGTTAATATATATATATATATATATATATATATATATATATATATATATATATATATATATATATCGCTTTATGACTGATCATCAGTATACCGCATTCTGGAAGTGTGGCTAGACATCAGATTGCTTCAAGCTGGAATCGAAATTCAGAGATTCTACCCTAAGTTATTGGCGCACGGCAGAGAAAGGGAATCTTTTATCGTATTATATATATATATATATATATATATATATATGTGTGTGTGTGTGTGTGTGTGTGTGTGTGTGTGTGTGTGTGTGTGTGCGCGTGCGTGCGCGTGTGTGTGTGGAACCTCGTATCAGAATTGTAGAAAATGTTTATAGATTTAATTACTGTCACTGAAAACTAATTTTTTCTATACTGACCAGCTCCAATAATTTGAATTTTTGTATTAATATATATGAATCAATCAGCGACGTCGTATAAAACAAAAAACGCATAGTATCTTTTGAAATTACACACGATAAAAAATTCTTAATTACGAAATTTTTGAGCCTTACTTCAGAATATGTTCAACAATATGAAAATATTGTTGAACATATTCTCGAAATGATTATTTAAAAATTGTCAAAATATTTATTAAGCTTGAGATTAATAAATCTAATTATTATTATGATTCTGGAGCCGATTATTTCATTTAACTTCTGATAATGGTGTTCGTTCGTTTGTTATACAAACAAAACTGAAATTCTCACACTTAATTAATTACTCCCAAAATTTTTCGCTTATTTATTCGACTATATAATATTACAAAAAATGCTTAACGACATTGACACATAAGAAAAAAACATGCAGGCTAAGTTATTTTACATGCGGCAACAGTCGCAAGCGAGCTTTCCCTTTTTCATGCGGCCGACAGCAACAATGTATACGCGTAGATAAAACAACGTAAATCTGTGTCATATACATTCTAACATGTAGATGCATTTTCTGTATATTCTATACAAACGTAACTCATTCGGATGTACTGTAAAAAAGATACACACAATATTTTGTGTAAAATTTTGCGCATATTTGTAATTCATTTCTTTCAATTTGAAAGAAAAATAATACTCAAATAATAAAAATATACTAAAATTTGTAGTGCCGTGTTTGAAGATTCACTTATTCTTCACTTATGCACGCATAAACCTCTCTCTCTCTCTCTCCATATATATCTATATATATATATATATATATATATATATATATATATATATATATATAAAGACATTTTTATGTTTATACATTCTTTTTATAGATACACATATTTAAGTAAATTCTTTGTCTATAATAAACAGTATTAATAACATTTATCGGCCCGAATGTCCGAAAAATGTCTTAAAACAATTTTAGGACTTTGTCCATTTCATAATGTGTGACGTCATTTGTTTACATTTGGATACGCTTTGAGCAGATATGAATGTACGTGAGAGAATCATGGAAGATTGTAGTTTAAATCGAACGATCGTATGTGGCTCAATCGGTTAAGGCACGTCAGGCTATATGACGGTTCCGTATAGGATACAGGTGCGATTCCTGTCGAAGGACGAATATTTTCTATGAAAACTTCTCGGACATTCCGGCCGATAAATGTTATTAATACTGTTTATTATAAAACAGAGCATTTACTTAAATATTTCTATCTATAAAAAGAATGTATAGGCATAAAAATGTCTCAAAATAATTGTCGGACTTTGTCCATTTCATAATATATATATATATATATATATATATATATATATATATATATATATATATATATGTATATAATATATATATATATATAAAGATATTTTTGAAGGTACACAATTTTAACACAGCAATAAACGTATGAAGCTTGATATTACTAGACATATTAAAAACGGGCGAAGCAACCGGTTTCGCTCCCGCTCATCAGGCTTTCAACGGGAGATTTAATTTAAATTAAAAACACAGAAAATGTACAATAAAAGAAAATGTGGAGGAGGAGGAGGGGAAAAATGACCAAAAGGAGCTAGAGGCAAATGACAGCGAGCCCCAACAAACACTCACCTTGTTTACACAAGGAAGGCTTGCGGGACCCGACGTAAAGTGCCTTCAGCACCTTAAGGTGAAATAACGAGTGTGATCGGGACAACACGGTGAACTGGTCAACACTAAAATTAAGCCTTCCTTGTGTAAACAAGGTGAGTGTTTGTTGGGGCTCGCTGTCATTTGCCTCTAGCTTCTTTTATTCATTTTTCCTCTCCTCCTCCTCCACATTTTCTTTTATTGTACATTTTCTGTGTTTTTAATTTAAATTAAATCTCCCGTTGAAAGCCTGATGAGCGGGAGTGAAACCGGTTGCTTCGCCCGTTTTTAATATGTCTAGTAATATCAAGCTTCATACGTTTATTGCTGTGTTAAAATTGTGTACCTTCAAAAATATCTTTATATATATATATATATTATATACATATATATATATATATATATATATATATATATATATATATATATATAGTTTAGGAAAAACTAGGTAATCCGTATGGGTAGACCCAATGAGGATAGAATCCAGAGAGCTCAATGTAAAACAGAGCTAATAATTTAAATAAAAACAGACCACTTTAAGGTTCCATATAATAAATTATTTCACCACAGCCCTTCCAAAGGACAGTGGATCATCAGATTTATTTCCAAAGTTGAAATGAAAAAATGAAAATATATTTACACATTTATGACGGGCAATAATAAGGAAACTCATGAAGTGGGGGCAGTGTAGGGAGGTAGAGAGACAGCGTTGAGTTAGATGTAACATTTCTATTGTTTCAAATTTAAATATTCGCTGAAATCTAGACATTGACACTTTAAATCTGTTAACGGAAGTTATATCTTGATTAGGAAGTGGGATAGAGAGAAATCTATATTGAAAAAAGAGAAAAAGAAAAAGAGAGAAAAAAAAAAAAAAAAAAAAGAGAAAGAGGTTGTAAACAAGTGTCATTAACTTCTATTTGAATATGCGTTTTTTTTTGTTTTTTTTTGAGATTTCGTAAATTTTTCAGTTTAAACAGTCTAAGCCATTTAATTATATGTTAAAGTTTTTTTAAAAACCTTATTACGGACATTTTGGTGATTTAATGTGAAATAGTCGATTAAGAGGTATGTAGAGTTTACATTAAAACACTAGAAATCTTTTCTCAAATATAAGTTTACATCTAGTAGTAAGTGATTATTAAGATGATATCTTTATCAGTTTGAATTTTATTTATGAGATTGATTAGGGACTACTTTTACATTGGTAAATTCTATTACTTAAAATTTAGTATTAATTTAATATGGAGTGGCATTTTAACGCAATATTAGAGATCATGCTCCATCATATTGTAAACACATCTATGTGAATTTCATACACATACGATCTTTCACATCTACAGTCACTTATACAGGTACACGTGTACTGATATACATGGGTAATTTCATATATCTTCTTAGATGTTTCCGTATACTCACATATATGTGTATATATATATATAGGGGTGCAACTAGAATTTCCTAAAGAAACTTCTCTACGAAAGAAATTGGGTGATGACTTTAGTATTTAATCATCAAAAATCTAAATATTTTATCATTAATAATGATTATTAAAACGTAATTCATTTAAGAAAACAATATTGTAAGTGGGGTATTATTAAAACGTAATTCATTTAAGAAAACAATATTGTAAGTGGGGTAAAAATTAATAAACACTTGTAAGTCTTTTTTCTTTTAAACATTTTTACATACGTCCAACACATATACACACATATATATGCACACATAGGCACATATTTACACACACACACACACACATCCCCTCATACACATATACACACACCTATACATCTATCTATCCATATATATATATATATATATATATATATATATATATATATATATATATTATGAAATGGACAATATATATATATATATATATATAAATGTGTGAGTGTGTGTGTGTGTAATTTGGCAGCAATTTTTCTTTTAATCATGTTGTATTGAATGTTAAAGACAACATAGTCTTGCATATTTTCTTTTGAATTTTCTCATATTCTCTAATGAGACTTTTTATTTGAAAATGGTTTCGAAATATGTATTGTCCATACGATGACCTAGCGCTTTCGAACATCATTGTTCATCTTCAGGGTCAATATTTTTAGTCAAAATTTTTTTAAACAAACATTTGCCAATTATCTTGTAGCGTAATCATATTGCTACTTTTTTTTTACAAACTAAAAACTTTAAAAACCTTTTAAATTCAAAAGGCGTCTTTGAATTTAAAAGGATTTTAACGTTTTTTTCGAAACCATTTTCAAATAAAAAGTCTCATTAGAGAATATGAGAAAATTCAAAAGAAAATATGTAAGACTATGTTGTCTTTAACATTCAATACTACATATATATATATATATAATACTATCATCAATTTCTTGTTCGTGTATTGCATAAATATATTGTGTAATTGTCATCTTTGATAATGGCTTATGTAAGCCGAAAGCTCAGATTGGATTAAATAAAAAAAGTATGTATCAATATTGTGATTTTCTTTCATTATTTAATGATAATGTTATTAAGATTATCAGACTATATGAAAAAAACTTACATAAAATATATAGACAACGCTTATCTATATTATTTAATGAGACATGTATATATATATATATATATATATATATATATATATATATATATATATATATATATATATATATGAGAGAGAGATTTAAATAGAGATGAATATGGATATACAGTGATAGTTAGATATGAACAGATTGTGGTTGATAGATAGATCCCTAGATACAAAGACGCAAATCGGGATGAAACTAACCAGAGTGCAGATTCGTCTGCGTAAAAAAAAACACTTCTTCCGTCATCTTCCTTTCTTTTCTGCCGCTGTTCTTCTCTCATCTTTTCTCTGTGGAATGGATGGCCAAGTGTTTGTCAGACAACTCTCACGAGACACTTACCTGAATCTATCCCTGATAGAAATAAATCGCATGGTCAACTCATCTCATTTCACACATCTTAATCTGCCTATCAAGCAATTTCAATGACTTGCGCCGCAAGTAAGACAGATACCAACGGACCAATTGAGAAACGACGTGACTCTCACATATCATTTTTCGAAATGTATATCACTCTCGCTACATTAGTAAACAAAATCTTTGCCAGAAACACCTGTCGTCTTCACCCCTTGAAACTTGTCTGTAGTTTGATAGTCGATATTTTAATTAAATGAACGGCTCCTCTTGTCAAGTTGACATATTTCTTTCTAAAGATATGAAATAATGAATTCATTGACTTCAGATTTTATCGTGATTTTTTGCACATGTTCATTCATTTCAAATTTCCTTTCGATCAGAAAATCCTTACATTGAAAATGATATAGAAATAGTCTAACAGTAAAATTGACCATTAAAAACAATATTCGGTTTTGAATTATGACTTCGTGAAAAGGGAGAAGTAGAAGAAGTGGGTGATGTCAATCAAAAACAATAACAACCAAATAAGGGCAGAAAGTATGAAAGCAAAATGTAAATAATTTTGTACGAATTGAAGAAATCACGACATTTATTCGATCAAATGTTTGGGAAGAACGCGATTTGCTTGCCATTTGAGTTCGAAATGTGTTTTGAATTTCTTGTTTTTAATTTGCTTTTAATGGAAACATTTAAACCGTTGATACATATAAAAACAAATGGTTACCTCGGTAAATTAAAAATAAATTTATTACTGAAAATAGTTTTACGTGTGACAAAAAGTATTTTCTGTGACTGTAATTTTATGAGTAGGATTTATTAAATTCTAGTTTACCCAAGCGTGACATATTTTTCGAAAAATATTTAGATTAGGTTTTCAGATGTGAGGTTTTTAAATATGCTTTTTTACTTTTATATTAATATATAGTAACTCTAAATGTTTAGCTTATTAATAGCAACAAAAAAAAATCAATCTTCCGATTATATACAAATAACGAGATAGGATTATACTGGACATGAAAGTCTAGTAGAATCTGCTGTTAATACTAAAACTAATATCAATTCACCCCAATCAAGGCGATTATGTCACTAAGACACAAGGGACTACTGGGAGTGAAAAAGAATGAAAAGACTTAAGAAGGAACAGAAACAAGGAACGAGAGATAAATCTCTGCTCTAGTTTCAAAAGACCGGGGAGAACCGGACGATAGGTGAACTTATCTATTTTTCTGTTGAGGAGAAAAAAATAGAAAATAAAATTGCAAAGTTTTGGCAGAATCTGCTATCAATACTAAAACTAATATTAATTTAAGAGCGTAAATTAAAATTATATCCATTTAAAGAACGTCGCAACAGATGTGCACGTCGCAACAGATGTGCACGTCGCAACAGTTCTTCTCGCACTAATGTTACAAACATTTTTCTTGGGGTTTACAAAAAATAAGCTACAAAATACGGAGAAAATGCAGACATTAAAATATTGTGTAAAACATTTTGTGTTTATCAAATTATGTTTCAAGTTGTTGTTTTGTTGAGTCCTTCATCCGCTACGATTTTAAGCTGGGATGGAGAAGGTAAACGATTAAAAATAAATAATATTTAAATAATCTTTTTCTCTTTTTTATTTTATCTGTCAACTCTCCACTGCGCCAAAGATTTGCCCGAAAATACATTATAGTCAATTTCGCCGTGACTTTCATTGTCATTTTAATCAATTTTTCTGTTGAATTCTTCCTAGAACAACTCGATTTTTCAAGAATTGGTGCAAAACCAATTTCGTTCCATTTATGAAAGATGAGAATGAAAGTGTTATATCAAACTAGCCGGAGAGTATCTGGTAGCCTTCCCCGGGTTGATAAACCTCAAACAATTTCTATTTATCTGTCCCCTGAATATATTGCTTTTCTTCCAGATTAGAAATATAAATGTCTATGGCATTTGCGAAATAAATTTATATAGACATTCTAATGTGATGTAGAGTATTATAACATGCAAGGGGTGTGGAAATATCTACGTAGTGTATCGGCTATCAGCACTAAAATTAAAATTATTTTGGCACAAATACCCTAAAGAAATATATGAACCCGTCTCTACTCCTCTTAGATATATGTTAAGTATATACTGGACTTTCTAACCCTGGTCATCAACCAGACTTGGAGGACAAATCTAAATTCAAAACAGGTTGGGAGTTAGGCTGGTAATTCCAAAGCGAGACAACAGAGATGTTACCTAAAACATAATAGCATGAAACTGCGGTCTGGCAAAAAACAAGAAAGTCTAAACGCATTAAGTGGAGGAGAGGGAGCATAAAGATAACCATGGCTCAATTTTAGATTGGTTTGGTTTGTTTTAAGGTATATCAACCTCAATGGGTTATTTAATGCCGACAACATTTTTAGGATAGATTCGTATGAATAGAATATGTATTCTTTGGTTTAGTTTGGTTTGGTTTGGTTTATTTTATGGCATATCACCCTCAGTGGGTTATTTAATGCGAACAAGACTTTTATTGCTGGTATTTCCTTTTTCAAAATTTATTGCTGGTAATATTTTTTTTCAGAAATTTATTGCTGGTAATATATATATTCTTTTAAATGTATAGCTGGTAATTTTTTTAAAACGTGTACTGCCGGAATATTTTTTTACAAAATATTTTTGGTATTAAAAGCTATTTTTACACGTTCATAGTGTTTTGACTCCTGTTTGGGGGTTAACTGTTTAACCATAGTTGGGACCCTAACAGGTGCTACCACCCATCTCCTGAAAACCTCCTGATCAATGTCTTTGCTGTTGGACGTAGTTTATCGTCATATCCAGGACGGCTCAAATTTAGATTATTTCATTTTCGGTCAAATTCAAATCAGGAAGAGGGGTGTTGCGTAAGGCTACATCTGGTCAGCGATATTTTGTTCAACATATATAACATGGGCATTATATGGGATGCATTGAAAGGGAAGCAGTTTGGTATAAAGTTAGGTGGGTAGAAAATTGATAACAATCGGTTTTCTTATGATAGAACCCTCTTCTCGACCTCTGAAAATAGCCTAATGACGTTACTACAAACTGCAAGGGATTCCAGTGCCCAGCGAGGTTTTCTACTAAGCCCAAAGATGACACAGTTAATTTTGATTCACAGGGACCTCATAGACTTCACTGTCTATGGCTGACAATAGCAAGAAGTGTTAGGACAAAAATGGGAAAGATCTGGAACAGCCGGATTATACACATCAGCCTAAAGTTAAAATTACTACAAGCCACTGCTTTCACCATCGCCAGCTACGGATGCCAGGTACTGACCAAGTGTGAAATACATCGAATTAATGCTTTCGAAACTTAGACATAACGCAGAGTCTTTGGAGTGCCATGGACAGCTTGACACACTAATAAGGGGTGCTAGATACCCTCAAGGTACGTATTGAGAGAGCAGATGATACTAAGGAAGCTCCGTTATTTTGGACATATTATCCGATGAGGAGGCTTTGATAAGGACATTGGGTGGGGGCGGTGGAAGGCAAGCGACGCCAGGGACGACTACCCATGTCTTGGTTTGGGGAACTTAAGAGGTGGACTGGAATTTATTTACTTGACTCACCACTGAGTCAGGTTGTGATACAAGGTCAGTTTTTAACGTGGGGACTCGAGTATCTTCATTCGGGCCGCTGGTATTAGCTGGTCAGAGCTGATCTAAGCTAGTCATAGCTGGTCGAAGCTAGTCAAAGCTGTGATACTAAATTCTCAGGGACGGATCCCTGTGAGCGGTAAGTATGAGAGTGTGTATACCACTTTTGAGAGAGGAATTTGCACACTCAAGAGGTGGAATGGAATGAAGATGGCTGAGGCCCTGAGGGTAGCTCAGGTGTAAAAAGATGGATGGGGGTGGTAACTACAGCGGTGCAAGATGCACTAACTGAATAAATGATGTTGGGAGAAAATAATTCTTGCATTAAATTGACAGTAATCCGAGGTGTGACATAAAAAATATCTTTCTTTTGTTCTCAGTTTCTGATTAAGGAAATCAGCTAAGCGCATGTGGCATCATTTTCTTTTTATTCATACCTTTAATCCTTTTAAATGTTTCCAATCAAGCCGTTGTAATTTCAACACAAACAAAACTATTTTTAAGACAGCAGGGATTATCTTTAGGACATTATCGTAATCTGAAAGGCAAATGTAAATATAAAATTAAGTTGAAACCAAATAAAAACGCCCTATTAATCTAGTTGTATTTAACTTTTACATTCACAACTAAACAAATGTTAAATATTTCCATTGTGTTAAAATAATTTTCGTGTTGCATTGTTTGCAAGAGAGAGTATAATAATAAACAGACTGCGAGAATTTAGCGGAAATAACATCAAAGTCAAGAATTAATTAAATTCTGTGTCTTTCGATCGCTCAAATATTTACAGCTCAATTAAAAAACAAACACACACAACTCCTAAATTAACCATATCTTGGAAAATTTTAAACGCTTAAATATTAAGAGCACCAAATTTATAAAAGGAGAACAAATCTTAATTTCGAAACGAAGAAAATATTTTCTCCAAGTCGTATCTACGTTGCGAAATATTGGGCTCCAATGTTGGACATGAAAACAAATACATGACCGAAAAAGGTTCAAATCTTACAAAATAGTGTTCCAATAATTGGCTTCCTTGTAAAATGATTCAAGTTAATCAGGGATTGTTTAACGTTAGGAAGAATCCCGATAGCTTAAAAGAATAAATGTTTTTAACTCGGGCTTGATTTTACCCAGCGTTTAAAAAATAGTAAACATCGCTCGTCAAATATAACAATTTTCATTGCAGCCAATATGATGTCGGTCAGATTTGTATTCTAGAGAGACAAGACTAAAGCATACATAAACCCCTTATACACATCTAAACATAAATATATATATATATGTAGAGAGAGAGAACAAAAGAGAGATTCCAAATTAAATGTCAATTGAAAGCGTGAACATCTTATGAATTGGTGAAGTCATTTCTATTCAGTTAAGTATAACGAATTCTTGAAACAGTTTTCATCTTAGATAAATAAACTTCCTTCATGGTTTCAGCTGTTTATATTCGAAATTTAAACAAAGCAATGCAGTTCACGCAGACCGCGGATTCACTTTCCGCTGAAATACTGGAAAAACCTAAATTAGTTTTTAATGTTAACTTTGGAAAAGAATAACTCTAATTGAATTGGTAAAAATTATAGACGAAATATTTTTTTTTATTATTTTACATCTTTTCACGATTACCAACTTCTTCTTTACAGAACATTACATATGAAATGTTTTTTTCCTCTACCCTTGTGTGGATCTAGAAGTCATTAGATGTCATTACTCACACCAGCCAGTAGAGATTTTCTAAGTACGGCCTAGATGTGGCACAAGGCCGAAAGTATGGAGCACTCAGTGAGGATCGAACTCACTACTCAGTCGTAATTGTTCTAGCAAGACAAGCTTTCTAACCATTACATCACATCGAGGTGCCTAATTCATACCAGCCAGTATCTTTAACTTTGTTGTTTTTTTCCTAATATTACAGCTGATATCTTGTTCAGCATTGTAAAGGGTTTTGTTTCATATGTTGATCTTTAGTAGTATTTATTGATTGATTCATTTTCTACAGCTTATCAACACTTTTCAGGTTATTTCGAACCAATAAATATTTTTAGTCATAGTTATTCGCAACAGTATACTCCTGTTGGGTGTTTCACCCTGCCGTCTTTTGAACTGAACCTTTTATACAATCCCCGAGGATAGATTATTCTCATGCTGCTTTTCATGCTATAGGAAGATAACTCACACACGCTAATACCCACCACGTTTATCTCTCAGTGAACCAGAGCACGTCCAGCGATTGAACTCACAGATATTTTTTTTACTAACGCTTTCATTCTTTTAACGTCATGGTGAAATTTTGGAACTTTGTGACTATAAGCTGATATGAAATAGCGTTTAAGCATGGAAATCGAAACGGAAACATAAACTGTCGTGGATTTAATAAAAGGTTCAGCTAAAAATGCTGAGATTGATTTATTTTACTGCTTATCAACCTTCTGCAGGGTATTTAAAGCCAGAAATATTTTTTAGATTGTACGAATTATTTTGAAAATAATAATAGTTAATTCATACAAGTTTTACTAATTAACTCTTAGATGGGGGAGAAAAGGTGAATTCATACTTTTTCTAAGGGTATTTGCGTGTAAGTGGATATACCGAACCCAATGTTAATTGGAACTCGGTTCTCCGATTAACAGTTCGGAGCTGTTATTGCACCATCCGCACATTCAAGCTTACGGCACTTGGTTGAGTATCTTTTTTTCTTTACTTTCTTTTTTTACACAATTTGTTACTTCGACCGCCTCAGTAGACCCAAACCCCCAGACTGTTAATCTTACCTGGAAATTTTGCACCTGATTTTATATTAATTTCTTTATTATTATCTCTTTTACAGTCACAAAGGAAATCCATTTTTTTGTCAATAACTTTACATTAGCTCCTGCAACGGATGGGTTTATCTACTGAGATAAATTATACCAACCTCTGTATAATGTTGGAAACTACATTCGCCTTTTGTTTGACTTGATTTACAGTGCGCATGCAAGAGAATAGACCTTTTATTATGTATATATTATTTAGAATTATTGTACACATTTATTTACAGTATCTACATGCACAATCAGGGAATTTAAATTGTGCGATATCGCAGTTCGTCTCTTTGCTAACACGATATTATTTTGCTAAAAGAGCTAATATACGCCCTAATTTCCAAACAGTTTACTCCTTCCATACACACTATGGTAAGTTTTTTTTATAAAAGCGAATGTTTTACAATAAAATTAGTATTAATAATTCTAGATTAGTACCATTCCCAGGCAGTTACTTACAAGGAATCTGTCGTGGGATTTTTTTGCTTAGAATATTTTTTCAAGATGTTGCCAAGAAATGTCTTTGTGGGTGTAAGGTTTTTTTATGTCAACAAAGTGAAAGCAACATAAATTTGTCTGATAGAAATGATTTAGTTTTCTTTTTCAGTGACTGCATTTGCTGTCGTGACGCATGTTTTACGAATATGAATACATGTTTCTTTTTTAATTTTGGTTCACCCAGAACAAGGACCAAGAGCCACTCAAAGTAGGGGTTACTGTGTGAGCTTTTGGTAAGGGTGGGGAGGATGGAGGAAATAATAAATGCATATTATGAGGGCGTGTAGGATAAATGTCGCTTGACCATTGGCTTACGAGACCAAGATTGTAATTGTCATGGAACAATTCTTTCGGTAGTTAGTTCCACGAACTTAATGTTCTGAGGAAGAAAGAGTGAATGTTGCTTCTTATCAAAGAAACATGGGGTGAAATTGGCATGGCGGTTCCTAGATGTGAAGGGCTAAGCTAGGGGTAATAATGTAATGAATGTAACTCGTCAAAATATATATATATATATTATAAAGATGTAATAATACAGTGAATCAATTAGTAATTTTAATGTAATTAATGACGAATTCTCTACGCTAACAGGCTTAATATAAGTATTAACTTATTAACAATCCACTGAATGACGCGAGCCTTATGTATAAAGTAGTTGTTAGATGGATCTGGTGTATTTTTAGAGCAGCAAGTACTTTCGAAGACTTCATGTTTTCATCGTCAGGCTGTAATTTTTCCATTTAGAAATAAAACTCGAAGACGAAATAAATGTATAGTAGACCGAAAGAAGTTTTTTTAAGAATGCGTTATTTATTAACGGTTATATAATTTTGGAACGTGCAAACTAGAGTGCAAATATTTCAAGTGAAAATTTTCTGTATGAATGTTGTAATGTGGTAAATATTAGATATTAATTACATTAATATTACTAACTGATTCATTGTGTGATTACGTCTTTATAATATAAAATACGTGTTGCCCAGTATAATACGTTTATGAAAAAGAATTGATCTGCAGTACGAAATTCCGCAAAAAAAAACCTAAGACATATCACTCTATTTATTGAACTATATACTTAGTTCATGTCAGGTTAACTGGAAAACACAACAAAAAAATTCATGGATTTACCACATTATAAAATTCGTACAAAAAATTCTCCCTTGAAATATTTGAACTCTAGCGTTGCCACTTGCACGTTCCAGTATCAATCATGAATAAGGCACAGCCTGTTCTAGCCGTGTTGCTGGTTTTGAAACCATCACTCATTTTACTATTGTATTACTTTTTCAATGGTTTGCTTTACAAAGATTCTTACGCCTTCATAAAGGAATACACCATTTCTTTTTACATATAGTAGTTAGGCTTATTGTAAGCAGTGTATTTACAGTGAACAGGCTCGAACATTGAGGTTATCTAGTCAAATGTTCAACGAATTTCAACAGGCTGAACCTACCTTTTCCTCTCTTTTCGTAACACGATCTTTTTCTCTTAAGGAAGCCGTCACGCGCTCAAATTTAACCTTTTCAACATTATGGCAGGATTATATTCAAAATAATGAACGGAAAATTCTGTCTGTCCGTCCGTGTGTCTGAATCTCTTTTAACTCGGACTACATAGACATAGTTTACCTTTTGTTTTTTTTAAATCAGGATGATCCCAGGATTGAAAATCGGCCCTTCGTCTGATGCTTGAACATCCAGTATTGGGATTTGTGCCTGGACGAGAAGGGAACAGTTAAAAATATTAAATTTTAAAATACAGTGTAACCCGGATATAAGAGATATTTTATCTGGTCCCAAATTAGAGCCTGTGTTAATGTATATATAATAGACCAAACCCGGATATAAGAGAAACGCGGATATAAGAGACTTCTTCTCCGGTCCCGACAACTCTCTTATATCCGGGTTACACTGTAACTGAAAATAAATTAATGGTTTTAAAAGTTTTTAATTTCTAAAAAGTTTAAAGTAACACAAAAACTTAGAGAATTTAGGAAATCAATTTTATTTCTCCAAAATGTCACGGAATCAGAGTTGAAGTAAAGGGTCATGAAGTGCCACTGAGTTTATGATCTGAAGAACTTAATTCAGTTGAAGTTACACAAATTTTGTGATTTGAAGAACTTAATTTTCGGCCTGAATTAGAGTTTCAGCCCAAATCAGATTTTCCGCCCAAATCGGCGTTTCGGCCTAAATCGTTTTTTTTTTTTTTTGCCTGAATTGGAATTATAGCTCAAATTAGTATTAAAGTTAAGGTCTTGAAGGTCGATTGATTGAACTGAAGATTGAATTCTTTTTTCTAAGCTGAACTAGAGATCCCTTTAATTTTAAGCCGATGGCCCCATTAGCCTTCGTCAAGAGAAAACTTAAATGATCCACAAGGAGTGTGGATTTTAAGCTAGTAATATAATAACAGCGAATCCTGTAGTTAGTACGGAAATGCGTGTCACCCAGTTTGCATTTAATTTGCGAATCCTGGTCCTACGAGCTGACATTCTCTCATAGTGAGTGGAAGAGTCGATGTTCAACCAATTAGTCTACCGAAAATCGGTCGTCTTTCTACATAGGTGAAAGTGTTGTGGGATTTTCAGTTTAGAATATCGAGTCTTATTCATCAGAAATTATTTTATAGATATCTGGATTCAAATTGTCAGCAAACTGAATGCATCATAAACTTTCATTTTTTGTCTGAATTTCTAGGAACGAGAATTTACACTATTTATATTCACACAAGTGTTTTCATTTGTTGTTGTTCTATCACTGTGTTTCGACCGTTCTGCCATCCGGCCTCCATCAGGTGTATATCAATCTGGGTAGGCTGCAGTGAATTCTGAACTGAACACATTATTTACTCATACCAAGTTCTTTTTTTTTTATTAGTACATTGTTCTTATTTATTTTTAGTTTTTAATTTTTAAGTAACGTACTAAAAATATTCTCGTGTCTGCATTTGGAGATAAATTCAGATGAATTATTTAGTAAATTGTGTTGGTTTGGAAAGGGGATTATAGCCGCTTGGTGTCGACCTCAATGTTCACTTTTATATTTACATACATGCTGACGCTGGTATTCATCACCTTTACACATAAATGTAGAAAACCATAACACTGATTTATCATCTCTCTATTATATATATATATATATATATTAGTTTTAAAAACTAGGAATTTATTAATTTTATTAGTCTCTAAGGCCCTTTCAATCAACATCTCATCAGGAGACAATCGTTGGATAAGTGACAAATTAACTAAAAAAAAAAACAGTGACGAAAATGAAGAGCAAAGAAAGCGGGAAACACGCTAAAATAACATAACTGTATATGTTTATAACGAGGGAAGGAGAAATAACGTGTAAATAATTAGCGAGGGACAGTTAAAATAAAATATCTCCCAACAGATTAAGGGACTTCACAAATTCTTTCTGCCGGCAGAGAGGTTTCCTTAATCCTATACAGACTAATTCCAAAATCTTCAAATGATTGTTGGAACCAGCCGTATGAATGATTTTAAACCACTCTTTTGTATATGACTTGGCACAGGCTATATTCTCAACTAAGTGTTGAGCAATAGTCGATTCCATATTTATGGGAGGGAAGATAACACATTTTATCTATCTTACAAAGTCGTATTTTGGAAGGTACATGCTGGCTAATTCTAGTTTCCAAATGCAAGGTTGTACGCCCCACATAACCAGCAGCACACTAGCAATTAAATTCATATACTAAATTACTCAATTTGATGTAGGGCAGTTCATCCTTGCGAAACGACAGAATCGCACACCGAGTTAAAAAAATGCAACGTAAAGCAACAGGAGGAAAACAACCAGAAACCGACTTGCTAACTTGCTTAATTAAGTTTTGACCCTTATCCACAATCCAAGGAATCTTCAAATAAACCGGACATTTAGAAGGCCCTTGGACTTTAGGGGAATGAAATTCCTTAGTCTTCTTACTAATAATAAAATCAATAAGGGCCTCCGGATAGCCATTACTGAGGAAAATCTCCCTAATGTTCTCAAATTCACGGTCCAATCTAGTAGAAGAAATTTTGAGCGCCCTGTACACCAAGGTTTTAACAAGATTGATTTTCCTTGATGTAGGTGCAAACGAATACCAATTCAAATAGAGAGCCGTAAAGGTAGGTTTGCGATAAATACTTGTAAGAAAACCCCCTCTACAACGCTCAACAAAAACGTCCAAAAAGGGCAGACAATTGTCCTTCTCTCCTTCCATAGTGAAGGACAAACATTCGTGTAAGGAGTTAAGCTCATTAAAGAAGTTTACAGCCTCACTTTCACTTGAAAAAGCTGCAAAAGTGTCATCGACGTACCTGACATAAATAAACGGTTTAGACACTTTTCCAAAGAGCACATCTCATGGTAGCCCACAAAAATATCAGCCAACGCAGGGCCAAGGGGACTACCCATCTGGACCCCATCCACTTGACTGTATATGACATTATCAAAGCTAAACTCCACTGAACTGGTACAAAGTGTCATAAGTTCAATAAATACATCCCTAGGAAAAGGAGGTGGAGTAATGTCACCTTCATATAACAAGTCTGCACAAATATTGATAGTCTCCTTTAATGGTACGTTAGTAAACAGACTGGTCACATCAAAAGAACACATAAAATCAGTATCAGGGCAAAGCTGTCTGGCCTGTAAACGTTCAACGAACGTGAATGGTGAATGAAGACTTGTTTAGCTTTGATAATGTCATCTACCGCAAAGAAAGTTGGTTCTCTGTGTTGCGCCAGAAGGTTTTTATCGCCTGACTCCATTCTTCAATTCTAAAATCAATAATTCGTCCTTGCCTTGAGCACTGCTGCTATATATGGTCTGGCGCCCCCGCTGTTCTTCTCGAGTTCCTCGACAAAGGCCAGAGACGGATATGCAATGTGATAGGTCCTAATCTGGCATCTTGTCTGCAGTCACTTTCTCACACACGCACTGTGGCTTCCATGTGTCTTTTCTACAAGTATTCTCATGCCAACTGCTCTGACGAGCTACTTTCTCTGGTTCCCACACTGCATAAATTTAAGCGTGCTACTAGGTTGGCATCTCGGTTCCGCCCTTTCACTGTCGAAACGGTTAAATATAGCCGTTTCTTCTACTCCTACAACCTCTTCTCTCGCACTTCCCACCACTGGAACTCCCTTCTTCCTACTTGCTTCCCTGATAGCTATAGTATTTAAATATTATAAGGAAATGTCAATCGATATCTGATATCTTGATCCTGAACCCCGTTCTTCTCTTTATCCTTCCCTTAAAGACACACATTACTCCTGCTCTCAATTTCTGTAATCACTTGTGTGCTAGTGGCACCCACGCCCTGCTTGGGGTGATATGCTTAATATATATATATATATATATATATATATATATATATATATATATATATATATATATATATATATATATATATATATATACGTCCGGTTGCCTCTAGCTAGGATCGGATCTTCTACCACTAAGCCGTCAGCGCACGGCAGGAATGAAGGTGAATTTTAGCGTGTTTATTATATATATATATATATATATATATATATATATATATATATATATATATGTATGCATGTGTGTGTGTGTGGGTGTGTGTGTGCGTGTGTATAATTCAGGTATAAATAAATTGTATTTGCAAAGACAATGTTCATAAATGAAATAAGAAGGTGAAAACTTTTTATGCCGAAGCCTTTCGTGTTTTGGAGCACTTTATCCAGTCAATTTTGATTTCATATATATATATATATATATATATATATATATATATATATATATATATATATATATATATATAATTTCTTGATTTGGATCTTATTATCCACTCTGTTCATCTGTCAAGTTATGAAGAGTCTTCTGTGTCAAAAGATATTTTCCATGTCTCTTGGAATTCTTTCCATGAATAATTTATTTCATTTTCTGTCATTTTTTCTTTCTTCCATCGAGAAATTGATTTATTGCCTTGTGTTTCTCCGAACCTTTTATTTAAATTGCATACACATGTTGTGCGTGTATGCATGCCGAATGTGTTCATCTGCCTATGCGTTTCAATTATAAAAGTGACACCGAAGAACATGCTTGTAGGTTTGGTGTTGAATATGTTATACTTTATGTATATGTGTCGGTTCGCTCTATTACGCTTTTATTTTCTTTCCATGGGATTTCTAATCGTAATTACCAGTTGAGTATAATCTTAAGCACAGAATTAGTCACCGTAATATTCAAGCATTCATCCTCATCTTGTCTAGATTATTGTGGTTTAACTTAACCTTATGTATATTTTTGTCTGATTTATAAATTCCGTATAATCATATGAATGTATGCGCCTGAGACGTATGTCTAACTTCACAATTTTAACTTGCTTCAACATCGAGCGCCCAGTGAGAATCGAACTCACTATACTATCAATCATTTTCTGGCTCATTGGTTAATGATTTCTCCATGTCGAGTTCTACTAAAATATGAAGATATTAAACTATTTTGTAAGAGTGGCAGGTATTTTTTGTGAATGTGTCAAGTTTATTCTTCATAGTTACCTCCCTTTAGCAAAATTGGCAAGGACGTAATAAAGAGGTAAGCAAATATAGATGTCGACAGGGCTGTGTTAGAAAGAACGTGCAAAAGAGTAGAGAGTATAAATGAATGTATGTACATGAATGAGAGGATGGCAATGATTAAAATCCGGCCAATTTTCCTGGCCATTAATATCGACTGAGGAAATATAATAATTTACCTACTGAACAGATCAAAAGATTTTAGATTAGGCAATTTTTAAATGACTTCGCTGTTCGCAATCACATCATCTGCCGGTTATTCTGACAAACGCATGCGCACACTGTCCAATATAAACATCAAAATTGAGGGAAGAAAGAATAAACAACAAAACGTTTCCGTTTAATGAAACTAGTAATAAAGCAGTTCGACACATTAAATTGGATAGATTTGTAATCGGTTTTACTGCGGACGTAGCTAGTCGCCATCACTTAGCGAAATCACTAAAGGCAATAAATTTTGAAATAGACTTATCACTGACAATTTAAATGTGAGAAAAAGCGAATTGCATATCGCGATCATAAATTTAAATATATATTTTTTTATTTTTTTCCCCAGGACGAGCGAAATATGTCATAAGTTGTGTTGTAAACTATGAATTAACCCATACAAGAGTTTACTGGAAAAAATTGATCTTCCGTTGTAATTAATCTCAAATATGGTTGGCATTCTGATAAAATGCATCAAGTAATCATAATAATTATGGACATTTGTCTTGGAACAACGGGATCATAACAACTGCAGTTAGTTGAATTGCCAATGATTGTCACCATATTTTTTACATTCTCACAGATAGAGAATCGATAGCCGAAGTTCAGTAGCATATTAAGGTTGTTGGGGTGGCAAGTACATCAACCATTTCACTAGTGTTTAGCACCAATTAGCCCAACGGCACACAAAACTCTTCAAGCTGGTTTTGAATTTAAAGTTTTTGTTTTCCTATACTAGCTGCCAGCCGAGGCAAAAGTGCCTACTTTTTCCTGCTTTTTAACCCATATCTGTAGGAAGCTAGATTCATGTAAAGTAAAAGGAGGAGTTTCGGTCAGAAATAGAAACCTGTATGCCGATTCTACACTCCACCACGTTAAACGATACGCTACCCCAATGTCCGAAAACGATTTTTGGTAAATAACAAGATGCTTTGCTATAGAACAATGATACACAAAATATTCCTGCCATTCAATATTACCCTGATTTTGATATTTGGTGGGTACGCCACATCGTTGTTTATCAGTCAGTCATATTATATCAGTGTGAGTTAGTAAATTAGTGGAGAATAATTTAAATATAATTTTTTTATTTAAATCTCCGAAATAAAAAAAATCACTCAGGTTGTGTGAAATATATCGAATTTCTTGCATATGCTAAGTTGATGATGACAAGTTAATAAAAAGGAATGAAGCAGGCATTTTGCCTTCTCATGAACCCGTTTGCATTATGAATCCCCAACTACTGAAGAGGCAAGATTCACGCACCAGAATTCTTTAGTGAGAATATTCGCCGACTAGAGTATGTGTTTGCAATGCTAGGATATGCAAATTTCTTTCGCTCATTCCAACGTCCCCGGCACTGACAAATAGTAGATGAGATTTGATTACTGGGGACAATAAAAGTAGCCGATGCACATCATATGCATTGTGCTATTTATTACTGAAAAAAAATTCTCCTACTGCCAAGCCGGCTGATTTGGCTTTCAGTAAAGAACGGATGTAGTTCGACTTTCGTGTATTGACCTGAAGAGAGCCGTAGATACGACACAGCGACACAACCGAAATGTCACACTAAGGAACAACAACTTTGGCCAGTAAAACCACTTCGAGCAAAATATGATGTTGTGACAATATCTCTCTAAGCTACAGTTTTGTAAATAGTTATGGTAGTTTGTCTTTGCTAAATACTTGACAACTTATTCACCTAAACCAATAGCAACGTAGGGGTTAGATATTCCATGAGTTTTTTTTCTTTCTTAAAAAAGTTCATGAACCTTTCTTTCTGAGATTAAATCAAGGAATTTTCCTTTTTCTGCTGTTGGATTACTATAAGCTTTTAAAAAATGAATTTTTCATATATTTCGTTACTTTAGCTTTTTATACGCACATAAAAAGTTTGTGAGTGTGTTAAAATAATAAAAATTCTTTGAAGCCAAAAAGAAAAAAAGAGAAAAAAATACAAAAGACAGACGAAAAAATCTTTTATGTTGTAAACAGTGATTCCTCTTTGAAGTGTTCTCTGTCATACTTGCTTTCGATTATAATATATTAAAGTTTTTGCATTTCTGTCACGAAACATTTATCAGGTTTTCATCTTCTGATTTTTTGTTGCGAAAACCAAGTTTGCGATAAGACAATTCGGATCGTTTAACATCATTCCAACTTAGACTGGTTTAGTAATTGAGGATGTTGATGTGATACGTTTAGAAGAGAAGAACCAATGAACGCCGTTAGCTGAACTAAAAATATTATACACTGGAATTATGATTGATTTCTTTTATGCGCCGCGTTTCTTTACGATGTAGGCGTTTTTGACCCTCCACATCAACCTGTACCTTGTAGCTCTTAATAAGTTTTGACTTTTTATTATTCTTTACCAAAGCATGTTCTACCTTCTACTTGCTCAAGCCCTTTTAACATGTCTCGCGCTGCTTTCCCCTTTCCCTCTATCTGTCATATGAGTATCAGATTTTCCAAGCCCTGCTTCCTCATTACACCACCCAGAAATTTTAATGGCTCATATGTTTGGCCCATGGTATCCTTAGCATCCTTCTGTGGAACTGCTGCTTCGAGTCTCTTCTTCATCTTTGAGGAGATTGTCCGGCATTCGCTGACATACAGGAGGACAGATATCACGTAACAGGTCCGTACACCGTTCATTGTTTTCGACGAAACTTTCCTGTTTCTTAATACTCTGCTTAGGTTTTGAAATGCATCTTTGGCCATCCCAATACGTCGTTTGATCTCAGACTTGAATGCTAGGGAAGGGGGTTAGGGTTAGGGTTAACCCTGGCAAATTCGGACTAAGAGCCCGCAACGAACGCGGAGAAAAATGGGTCCAATGTTGCACGGCGAATGACCAGGTAATACCTTGTTCCAAGAAAATCCAATACGGCTATGGACATGGAGAAACTTGGGAGGAGGAATTAAACGAAATCGACTGCATCAGCATCAACAAGAGATTCAGTAATGGAGTTGAACACTGCAAAAACTATCCAACTACGGAAAAGGAAGAATGGTAAAGCAGTACACCGATTGCAATACAACGACACAAACCTGAAGGAAAAATATATGGGCAGTGTGAAAAGAAGATATGAGAGACAAATTAGAAATCGAAACTCGAAATCGGGCGCACTAAGAGAATCTTTAGTAACATCAGCAAACGTTATTATCCTAAAGGAAAATGGACGAAAAAAAAACAAAAAACGAATGGATGACAAATGAGTTTCTTGACATGGTGTAAAGGAGACAAAAAATAATTCCAAGACACGGAACAGAATACAAGAAACTACACAGTGTAACAAGGAACAAATGCAGACAGGTTAAAGAGAAAGAGCCCAGCAAAAGTGTTCAGAAATAGAGGGAATGAATATCACACATAAAGGGCATATGCATAAATAAGCAAGAGAACTGACAGAGGACAAGAGACAGGCTCATCAAGAGGCTGCATAAAGTCCAAGGACGGAACAAAGATATTAGAGAAAGAAAAATGCTCCAGAGAAGGAAAGAATGTATCGGAAAACTCTTCCAAGACGAATGAGAACAACTGAGAATACACAGAAATATCGACCGGCCGGAAATATTAAGAACTGAAGTTGAATTTGCACTGGCCAAATTGAACAGAAACAAAGCGGCAGGACCAGACGGAATTGTAAGACAGATGCCTATTATTTCTATCGCAAATACAAATAAAGTTATATATTTTTTTAAAGTGCACACGAACTTTATGGACACCCTATATATATATATATATATATATATATATATATATATATATATATATATATATATAGAGAGAGAGAGAGAGAGAGAGAGAGAGAGAGACAGAGATACAGAGAGACAGAGAGAGATAATATTAGTGGTCAATCTACATATATATATATATATGTATATATATATATATATTTAATATTCGCTTGGAGATGAAACGGAACTAATGTTTTTAATTTAATTATAAAATAAAATTTGAAGGTTTTAGCTTCCATTTTTGAAACATGGATATTACTGTGTAGCGAAAAACATATTTTAAATCAATTAATTTATAATATTTATGCCCTGGAAATTTAAATATACATTGAGCACTGTTTTGTAAATATGAAATAAAAAATATCAATAAGAACACCGGATTATATATCTTACTGTTCTTTATATATATATATATATATATATATATATATATATATATATATATATATATATATATATATATATATATACTTTCAAATGCTTTATAATTATATATACTTCCACCAAAACAGCTTCAGTCACAAAATGCTTAATTGGCAAAACATAAGACAGATGACAATCAATTGAAAAACTAAATGGAAGTTTTATTTCGATGGATACTGGAATGGCCAGCTGCGTGTATCTTTGAACACCCACTTCAAGAGTCGGGCCTTTAAATATCCCTGTAGTGAAGTGATTATTAAAATTCTTAAATGCGATTCTTCTCTCGGGGTGAATATAAATGTCCACTCTATGAAAATTGGATGTATAAAAATCCCATCGATTGAGAAAGATTTTCAAATAACTACTCAAGTGAATTGAAGGTTTTAATAAGCATCCCGGGCAGGTGATCGGTAATATGTTGTTTTATCGTGAAATGGATGTCGATACACACATAAAAAGGAGTAGTAATTTATTCCGGGAATAATACGGAACTAAGAGTCGGCAATACAGTTATTGGAATAACAGTTAATCCTGAACTTCACCTCAGTTCTGTTTAATTTCGGTATTTAACTAAAGCGTCCCGACAAGACGGGATGTGGCACAAGGCCGGTTTTTAACGTGGGGCGTTCCGAGCGCGTACGCACGTGCAAAAATTCCTCGTCGACCCCGCATACATGGTGTCGGGTGGCTGTCTATATTCTCAGATAAGACACTGCCCTTCGGCATAACCACGTCTGTGTTCCTCTTTGCCCGGAGGCAGAGAGGTCGACAAGAAGTTCTGTTCAACTTCGGTATTTACACGAAAAATCCCCACAGGCGGGTTGTGGCACAAGGCCATTTTTTAACGTGGGACATTCCGAGCCCGTAAGTTGCAATAAATGTTAAAATACCTCCTCTAGTAAGTGCGATGCGCAAATACGTGGGTGGTTTTTCAATGTGTGGAGACCGTCAATATAATCCAATAATTCTATGGTACATTCATCTAATATATTCGTTCACAATCGGTTCAGATGCTGCTGTGTAACACATCAATTCAATTAAAAATATAATATTGATTTATATTCAGACATTGAATGACTGGAGAATGTTGTTCATGTATAACACAATTGTGTTAATCATATGCAAGAAGCAAATCCGTTTAACTTTAAATACTTTTGCGCTTTCCCTACACATTTAATTCGTTTTCAAAATGCTTTTCTTGTTAATTATAAAACTTGATTAATTCATATTGTTAATTTATTTTTAAATTATTATCATCAATTATTTTTGAAAAAAGATGTCACGAATTGAAGACAAACAATAAACTCTAAGAATTCTGCACTTGAACAAAACACATATCGTTCTTCTTAGGTGAAATGTTTTATTTTTAAAAACTGTTATATTTTTGAATCAATCTAGAATTATTATAATCGTGAACCAGTTGAAATGTAATAAGTGTAATTTTATGGATAAGCCAATCAAGAATTTGACCGTTTGTCTACTGTTTATATTATTTTATTTTAGCATTGAATTTTAGTTCCTTTGGAATTATTATCTTCACTAAATAACAAATAATTGACGCTAAAAAGTTCCGGGCATTGTCTTTGTGCAATTTAATAACCAAAGGAATAACAAAAAAGAGCAGCAAAATGGATTTTAAAAGAATGCACCAACATATGAGGATAAAGAAATTTCATCTATTATATTGCTTTTTTCTAAAGAAATGTTCCTGATGTGCTTGTCGTTCCTTATTGCATGTTTCACATTTAGAAGAATAATTTCGATTTCATTGAAGAACAGAGAGTGCACCAAAAATGATGCAACAACTGCTGCTACAATAAACTGATAATTCGAAAATTATAACATAAAAATTCAATCAATTAAAATGTATTAATTGTGATTCCCCGAAATTGCACAGAGAAAATATGATTGAGGAGATTTTGGTTAAAATTTTATTTAGGTATTCCCGGAAAATAATCGATTTCATAAAATGAAAATAATCATATCAGGAAATATTTTTTTATTGTTTGACTGTCGCGTCTTTTATGAATAAACCATTTTCATTGCCTACATCATAATGTAGAACGAATAAAAGTAGCTTCAGAAGCAAATTCATCTCAGGTAAGCAAAAGGATGTAATACGAGTCACTGTAAATTCTTCTTCTATCTATCTATCTATCTATCTATCTATCTATCTCTCTCTCTCTCTCTCTCTCTCTCTCTCTCTCTCTCTCTATATATATATATATATATATATATATATATATATATATATATATATGTGTATGTATATATATATGTAGAGAGAGGAGAGAGAGGGAGATAGAGAGAGAGGGTAGTAAAGTAGTTCCGTGAAACTGCGGATAGTACTAAACACAAACATACACAAACACATATACACAAATTTTTATCTGTTTGTCCGCCTCTCTTTCCCCCTCTCCCTCTCCCCCTCTCTCTCTCTCTCTATATATATATATATATATATATATGTATATAAACATATATGTCTATCTACATAAATACACACAAATGCACACACACAGACGCACACACACACACACAGACATATATATATATATATATATATATATATATATATATATATATATATATATAAAAGCCTGTTAAAGAATTTCTCGCGGAGCCTCCAACAAGTGCTGTCAGAATCCCGAAGATATATATATATATATATATATATATATATATATATATATATATATATATATATATATATATATATATATGTATATGTATATATATATATATATATATATATGTATATGTATAGATATATATATATATATATATGTATATGTATAGATATATATATATATATATATATATGTATATGTATATATATATATATATATATATATATATATATATATATATATATATATATATATATAAATGTGGTGCAGTTCAATTTATATTACAATGAATCATTCATACAAAAAGTAAATTATTAAAGTTAATAATATTAAATAACGAAATCCCTTCGCTAACAAAATTTTAAAGATGCATTAACCTACCAATCACTCGATGAATGTTATGATACTTGTTTTTTCTTTTTTAAATATAAGCTGTATAAAGTCTTTCTTTAATACGCAAGTACTTTCATCTGTACATTCAGTCATTTTCAGTAATTGATATTATTTTGTATTTGGTAAAATTGAGGTAGCTTCCGAGACAAAAAAATATTATGTGAATCGAAATATGTTTTTTAGAAATGTGTTATTGTTAACGGATACAAACTTTTGGAGCGTGCAGTTGCAGAGATAAGTTTGAATGTTTTGAAAATTTAAGTGAGTGCGTATTTTACTAAAATGTCAATTTGAGAATATTTTTGTTGTAGGTGTTTATCAGTCAATGTTGCATGGACTAAATTGTTCAATATGTAGAGTAATGTCTATAATGATTGTAATATAAATTGAACTGCACCACATATCTAATTTAAAATCTGACGTGCAAACTTTCAGCCATCGACAAACAAACTCTTCCACAGTCTGTACACATCAGATCGAGCTGCCCGCGGGTATCTTCTGGAAGTTCATCGGGGCCGTTTTACGCACATCTCTTTTAAGCTTTGCGTGCCTCTTCTTCTCCTCCTCAAAGTAAGACCTTCCCCCGATTAGCCTCGTTCCAATTATTGCGATCCGAAGCGCACATTTCTCCCCAGTGCTCAAAAGGAATTTTGCATTTCTGCAGCGCATCCTTGATGCAGTTCTTAAAGCGCATCTTAAGGTATGACGGTATTTCTCTTTCCTGTTCGAATCTCACCATACAACAATTGTTTTGGAATACAGCTGTCATCCATTCTGACGAAGTGGCCCGCCCACCGTAGTTGGTGTTTTGTTATCAATGACTCAATACTATCAAAGCACGTTTACATCACTAACAAACATTTGCCAGGTAATGCCAAGGATACGACGTAGGCAGTACTGGTGGAATCTTTCAAGGCTTTTCACTTGTCTGCTGTAAACACCCACGTCTCGCAAGCATAAAGAAATGCTGTAAGTACATATGTACGATAGACCTGTAGCTTTGTACTCACTGAGCAACAGAGAAAATATGAGACAACAGGTGTTTATTCAGTTTACCAAATGCGTCGCTAGCTTTTTGTATGCGGTTTGAAATTCTTCTTGTTGAACGATAGCAAATGTAAATACCAAGTATGCAGTTCTTAAATGCCTATTCAAAAACGATAGAGAAGTACAAGGCAAACAGAATTGGAGCCGAAATGTCGCCCTTCTTAACTCAATTTTCAACTGGCATCGGCTCAAAGAGCTTTCCACCAGCATTAACTCATGCCTTCATATCATCATGAGACAAGCGAAGAATGGTAACTTTTCGGGATATCGCAGCTTCTCAAAAATATTCCACAAAGCCTTTCTGTGTACGGTGTCAAATGCCTTTGTCAAGTCAACAAATACCTGGTAGCGATCCATATTCTGCTTGACACACTTTTCTTGCAGTTGTCTGGCTGAGAAGATCATATATACAGTGCCACGCCCAGCCCTAAAGCCCGACTGTGACTCCGCAAGAGCTTCATTAGCAATGTGGTGCAACAAACGATGCAGCAGAACTCCACAAAGAACCTTGCAGACAACGGCAATATGCCACAACAATTTCCACAGTCATTCCTGCCTTCCTTGCCGTTGTACAAAACAACCATGACAGCATCTTTCCAGTCATCTGGAACACTGTTATTACTCCAAGCATTCAGCAACAACGAATGAAGCTGAAACAAAAGACTTTCTCTTCTGTGCTTAAAATTCTCATCATGCATTCCATCTGCATCCATTGCAGGGGACTTTCCACCACTAAGTTTTTTGGCAGAACTTTCAACCTCCCCAAATGTTGGAGGCTCCGCGCGAAATTTTTTAACAGGTTTTTCACATATAGACCTGATAAACTCTTCGTCGACCTCCATTGTGTGTCTATCGAGAAGCTCGTCAAAAAGTTCACGCCATCTCAATAAAATATCATCGGGATATCGAAGAAGTTTTTTTGCCATCCTTAGTCCTTAGATGATCAACAGGTAAAGTATAAGGCCCGTAAACTTCACCAAGCAGATTGTTTATGACCTTGTTAACTTTCCCATTCAACTCATGCTGTATGTCATCAACTTTATCACTCCATCAGTTGTTCTTCATCGTGCGCAGATTTGTGCATCTCGTTTCAGAGTCCTTATTCCCATTGACTTCAGTTATAACTTCATTGAAATGCAAGTTGAGTTTCTAAGACTACTGCCAGCCATAATTCTGCTTGAAGATGACAAGTGCAGAAAAGATCTCCAGATATTAAGCAATACCTGTGCATGAAGCCTTTATATATATATATATATATATATATATATATATATATATATATATATATATATATATATATATATATGTATATATAAACATATATATATAAACATATATATATATAAATATATATATATATATATGAATATATCTATATATATATGAATATATATAAATATATATATATATGTGATTATATATATATATGAATATATATAAATATATATATATATGAAGATATATAAATATATATAAATATATATATATGAATGTATATATATATATGAATATATATATATATATATATATATATGAATATATATGTAAATAATAACATACACATTTCTATCTTTCTGTGCGTGTATATATATATATATATATATATATATATTCATATATATATATATATATATATGTATATATATATATATATATGCAATTTTTATATATATTATTTATATATTATATATGAACGGTACTTATTGGAAAGCGCCCAATATCAGTGATAGAGCTAACATATTTAGTTGTATTGATCTGTTTTCATGACCCTGGTCCTTGCTATTGTCTGACGTCCGCACAGGGCGTGACATCTACGCTCAAAAACTCACATCAATCCATGTAAAAAATTCTCAGAATTAACCTGTATTGAAAGACAATATTTATAACGGAAAAAAAAATAATCATTATTTTATCTGACGGGTTTCGTCCAATTTGGACTTTTTGAAGGTAAAAAAGAAACAAAGTACGCATACACAACAAACAAAATCTCCTTAGTAACTAGAAGAATTTCGAAACGCTATTGTATATTCATTTGGTCAATTGACAAAATATGTGAATTACTTTAAGTTTGAAGAGAATATTTTCCTCGTGTAGCAATATTGTTTTTTTTAATGTATTGACAGATTCAAAAGTTATCTTTTGATTTATTAATATATTATTTGAGTACGTTGGCTTCGGAGAATTGTTGATTCTGTTAGTAAAGGTGATATTGGGAAAAAATCGGGGCGTAAATTAATATTTGGATAATATTCAATGCCGCACTCTCGGGGATTTTCCTTCTGATTGAATCATTTACTATTTTTATGAGTGTAACATTTATCTCCGCCCTCTCTAACCTTCTAATTTTCTGTCGCACACTGTTCACATACGAGTTCATTTTCAGTGTTCTTTGGACAGTCATAGGTGAAACTCCTCTCTCACATGACAGACGTCTTATGGATTGAGTTGGATCTTTTCTAATTGATATCTTTAGCTCTAAGGTGAAATGATGACTCCTCTTGTGATGTTGTGACATCAGTCTTTTAACCAATAATAGCAACCTTTCATTTTAACATCGCATTGTTAAAGGTGATGAATAATGGATTTTGCAGGACTAAACAAAACGAAAAAAAAAAAAACTGGTTATCGCAAAATGAGAAAACATTGCTAGCATCAAAACCAGGACACCATTCACAGAAGTGCATGATTTGTGACTTGTGAAACATGAAAGGGTGTCATCCATTACGATGTATTGGAACATGGGAAGACCTTCACTCAAAACGTTTATTGCCATCAATTAGATCTAGTAAACGAAAGATTATATAGAATGTGTTATAATTGGGGAACCATCAAAAATCAAGTGTATTCTATAAAACAAATCCAATGGAATATAAAATCGTAAAGATCGGAAGTTATTTCAAATTTTCGAAACTCGCTTGATTACGTGAAAATTACGTGAAAATTACGTGAAAATTACGTGAAAATTACGTGAATTTTTCACAAGAAAATGCTATTAGTGGCTGAACATCGAGAAACAAAGAAGTTGAAAGCAACAAAATCTTTCAAACATTTTCGGTGAAAAACTCAGATTTCTTTAAACGTCGAATCGTGAAATTGACAATCTCTTAGTTTGCTATAATTGCTATAATTTCGGTAAATATTATTTTATTATTATTCATTAGAACATTTTATGATTAGAGGAACATTTAAAGACAAAGTTGAAAACAACAAAATCTTTCAAACATTTTCGGAAAAAAAACAGATTTCTTTAAACATAGAATCGAGAATTTAACTTCCTGTTGCGATGCAATCGTTTCAAATGAAAGTATTATATCTTTTTAAATTAATAATATTTAAATTAATTCAAATTATGTTTCTCTTCATATCCTTTCTTGTATAACGTAATTACATTACAGGTTAGTATTTCTCCAAAATAGTGTCCTTATTTTAATAACCATTTTAACAACCACATCTTCCTCAAATTTCTGTCATTGCTGGATTCATTTATGGTATTTTGAACCGAACCTAATATTCAGGAAAATGATAGAATTATTTAAATAATTGATACCTGATATACTCTTTGCTTCAAAATCGGAATTATACATTTCTTTTCTTGGACTCAACAAGCGACTTCAACTTTAAATTCTCGAAGAGTTAGAATTCTGATAAACATCGAAGGATTCCTGTAAGTACAACAGCCACAATATTGGAAAGATAACAACGAAAATGAAGAAAAAACCTGGCAAATAATTAGTGCATAAAAATATTCATAGTTCATCATGAAAATACTTAGTCCTTCTTATATCAAATCCCTTTTTAAATTAAGTTTGGAGTCAAATATATTACATGGAAATATTTTTTTTGATATCTTCAATTTTTAAATTTCACTTTTACTTTGAAACTAAAACTTTACGTTGTGAACCGAAACAGTTCAATTAGGATTCAGCTGTTTTTTTTTAGAACAATAATGCCAATGTTACTTGGAAAGGAATTCCGAACGTTTACTTATGGATTTCTTCTGGTGAAAATGAATCTTTTTTTAAAAAAAAGAATCCAATGCAATCAGAAGTATTTCGAATGATAAGATATTTCGTCTTGCCATTTTCTGCAGATTATGAATGTTTTATACTTGAAACTTGACATTTTCTGTTCGTTCGACTGCAAAGTGTTAAAATCTGAAACAAAGTTTTCGACTTGCATTACGTCTTTCTCGTGTATATGTTTTGAAGGCTTTCAGTATCACTGAACACATGACAGAATCAACGTATGTAATCATTGGACGTTTCAGCAAACTGTTGGTTCGATTTTCGGCAAACAAAATCTATAGACAAACCGATTTTGTTTAAAGTTTCATACATGCTTTTCAGTTTCATGTGTTCGAAATCCGAAGACATTTTGAAATAGCCAAAGATGTTTTCCAAAAGCTAAAGAAACTCTGAAAAAATCAGGAAAACTCCGTTAAAAACTCAAAAAAGTGTGCTGTACTGCAATGAAATATCAGTTCTGTGCGGCCATGAAAGCTGGACAATGTTCTCACAGATGAAAGCGAGACTTGAGATATCAGAGATGTGGTTCTACAGGAAAAGGCTGAGAATAACAAGGTCATGACATGTGAGCAATGGGGAAACTTTAAGGAAACTGGGAACAAAAAGTAGTTATACATAAAATCAGAACCAGTTGAATTTTACAGGAGGAGGTTGAGTCTCTGTATGGCGCCGGGAGGTTTTTCTCGCCTGAATCCCTCCTTTAAATCTACAAACCAACTATTCGTTCTTGCATGGAATCCGGCTGCCATATATAATCTGGTGCACCCAGGGTTTCTTCTCGACAAAATCCAGAGATGGATATACAATGTGATGGGTCCAGATCTGGCATCTCGTCTACAGTGACTTTCTCAGAGATATGCTGTGGCTTCCCTCTGTCTTTTCTACAAGTAATTTCACGGCAACTGCTCCGACCAGTTGCTTTCACTGACGCCCCAATTGCATTAATTTACGCGGGCTACTATGTTGCCATCTCAGTCCTACCCTTTCACTGGCGTAACAGTTAATGTGTAACCGCCTCTTCTATTCCAACAGCTTCTCTCATACTTCCTTCTCTTTATTCCACGTGTTAGTGAACTGAAATTTCTTGAAATTTGTGAAAGCAAATTTGGTAAGGCCAGGAGTTATTTTTATTCATTTTTACAATGTTTTGTCTGAATCCAGTTCTATGTAAGGGTGAACAATTTTCAAAATTCAATCAATAATATTTTCATATGATTATGTGTAAAGACACAAGATAACATCAGAAAGTCTCCTTCCTGACAAATCGACAATGGTTAGCAAACATTCTAACCACTCGGTCCGCGCCAAATATATATATATATATATATATATATATATATATATATATATATGATATAATATATATACATATATATATTTACATACATATATATACATATATATACATACATATATATATATTTATATACTTACACATACATGCATACATACATATGGTATAAAATGACAATTGGAAAAATCTTAGATTTTGCCGACGCGTTTCGTCTTCCGACTTTTTCAAGGCAAAAATTATATCGAAATATCTCTGTTGTTATAGTTACATTAAAAATCCAAATTTAAAAGAATAGACGCTTCTGTCCATGCCTTTTTTTTTGGTTAATGTAAATTACCTTTATGGTAAGAGATTTTTTTCCCTGTCTTGTCCACAGAATTGATCTGGGAATTTAACTATACATACATATATATATAATACGTTCATATATATATATATGCATGCACACACACACACACACACACACGCACACACACACACACACGCACGCACACAGATATATATACATATACATATATATATATATATATATATATATATATGAATGGAAAAATATAGTTTTAAGGTATGCTATATTTATGAGATAATGAGCGCAATATCAGGGATATAGCGTATGTAATTATAAATATAAAAGTGAGTATAAATATTAAACAGCCTGTCGCCTCTGAGTGATGACTTCAATGTTCACCTTATATATATATATATATATATATATATATATATATATATATATATATATATGTATTAAGACATTTTTTTATGTTTATACGTTCTTTTTATAGATACAAATATTTAAGTAAATGCTCTGTTTATAATAAACAGTATTAACAACATTTACCGGTCAGAATGTCCGAGAAATATTCGTCCTCCGATGAAAAATTCTCGTACATTCTGGCCAGTTAATGTTGTTAATACTGTTTATTATAAACAGAGCATTTACTTAAATATTTGTATCTATAAAAAGAATGTTAAACATAAATATGTCTTGAAATAATTGTCGGACTTTGTTTAATTTTTTGATGTGTGACATACATAAATGCATAGCCACTGCTTGAAAACCTGTGAAAGATCTCAACGATGAGCTGCTTTTATGTGGCTATTTAGTCCAGCTAAAGACACACTTTCCTTGGCACCGGTGATGCGGACATTATCATCTCTGACAACAGTTCCTGCATCGTCTTTGCTGTGTATTTTAACATATCTTTTAAATCCTGCTGCATGTTTGCACACTTTTCCACACGTATTGCACGTTGTATTATCAAGTAACGCGCAATCCGTTCTCACGTGGCATTGATACGTTCTCTCGTGATTTTTCAAACCAGCTAGGGTCAGACAGACTCGGTCACATATAACACATATGAAACCAACCTGATTACCCATTTTCGTCTTTCGCTTCATTTACGTACCCCACTCCGGACATCTTTTTCAGTTTTTCATATTCAACACGTTCTTTCTCAAACAAATTCTTTCCAGCATGAACCTCTCTCCTCCACTTTCTCCGATCAAATGCCTTGCTCATCCAGCTTAGAACATCAATACCACACTTCTTTAAAGATATTTTCAAACAATCCTTGGACGTCATTTTCGGTTTGTGATCCGAACGCTTTCCTCCGACGAGTTCACCATACAGAAGTTGCTTGAGCAGCCGTTCGTTCTCCATTCCGACTAAATGCCCACTCTAACTTAATTGACGCTGGAAAATGATCGATACTATGCTTTGAGTCCCGGATTGTTGCATTACCTCAACATCACTAATATAGCCAGCGAAGACCGAGAATTCTCCTCAAGCATTTCTCGTGGAAACGTTCAAGACACTTTATGTGCCTTCTGTATGTGGTCCAAGTTTTACAGATGCATAATGGACTTTAATCTTTGTCTCTAAAGAGATCCCGCGGTGCCTTCAAAGCCGTTTCTCCAGTTTTCCAAATGCGTCACTCGCTTTGCATATTCACAATCACACCTCGTTATCAAGGGTTCCAGTCATGCTTAGCGTGCTGCCCAAGTAGACAAAGTTCCCGACCACTTTCAGTCTCTGACCATATACATAGATGTTGGGTTCTCGATAGGGCTCCGCAGGTGCTGGTTGCTAGATAACAACTGTCTTCTTTAAACTGACTGTACCACATGGATCTTGTCTACTATTTGTTACTAGAAATTTATGCAGAGGAAGAAAATGCAAACGGTAAAGATAATTTATCTCCACATTTTTCGGCAATGTGACATATCCATTCACCCAGGATGAATTTACTGAGACATGTCAATCTCCGTAGAGCTACTGAGAGCTCTTGACATCCATATGAAAAGTAAATATATGATGATCAGTATGAATTTTCCCTTCGTGTCGAAACAGTGAAGAAGATTTTTCACAATATTTCAACAAAGACGGGTCCTAGGTTAATTAGACTTACGAAAAATTTATCTTCTTCAGAAATTTGGTACCGATTAAAACAACCAAGAACGGAAAAAAATAGATTCATTTAAAAGAAATCTGGAAGATAATCATAATTTGAAAGGTGATTTAATGAAAATATTTTTAGCGTATTATTTTACTAAACATTCCTAAATATAGGCTCAAGAATCCCTCAAGGTAGACGATTCCAAGATGACGTTGTCATTTCGGCATAAGAGATGTAAATCATGGTGATATCTATGGTAGATAACGGGAGACTCTAAAATTGAAATGGTTAAGATTGTGACCATCGTGGAAACGTTTTCGCATGAGACACTTTCTAAAGGGAAAAGGTTAGTGAGACTTCTTACCAGTGGAATAAAAGGTGAATGCGGATGATTCGATCTTGTGTGCGTGCCATGGAGATTCTTACTTGTAATGGTCTAAACTGATGAAACTAAGAAATGTAGCTTGTCTAAATATTTGTCAGCGAAAGAACAGCGATCAGAGATCACAGATTAGCGACAAGGAGTTGAAACATTTTGAATAATTTTCATTTTGCATAACAATGCTAGTGATATATTTGTCAATTCGATATTAACAGTTATTTTAATGTAGTTGTAAATTATATTTAACTTGGCATTATTGTTTGTTCGTTATGAATACGAGATAACAGATGTTTTTGTCGGAATTTTGTGGCAATAATAATCTGTTATATATATATATATATATATATATATATATATGTATGTGTGTGTGTGTGTGTGTGTGTGTGTGTGTGTGTGTGTGTGTCTGTTACAAGTGGAAAAAAACGTTTTTAGTGCTTGCATGCTAAAACTCAGAAAAGTATGACTTCAAATCAACATAAATCACTTTGAAAAGCGAAAGGTTTCTGGTGTATATTTGCAAAGAAGCAACAACAGCAACATCAGGACTCCACCACCACCACTACCACTACCACCACCACCACCACCACCACCACCACCACCACCACCCTGATTCTGTTCATTGGTTGAGAGAGTTGTCTTTACTAACCTGCGATAATGAATAACACTTGAGTCAAGATAATACTAAGAATTGATGTCAAATTTGTTGATTTGAAATCGGACTTCAAGTTTAGTAAACAGTGAAAGCCGGGGTTCCTTTGCATCTCCAGCCCTCTCTCTTTTTCTCTTTCTCTCTCTCTATCTTTACACACACACACACACACACACACACACACACACACACACACACACACACACACACAATTTAAAATTTGCGATATTTATGAGCAATGTGCATTTAATTCCGAGGAAAGAGGGCTTGCAGATATAAACAATGTAGACAGAAATCAACACTGCATGGTAACTGGTAGTTCTACATTTCAAGGCGATGATCTATCTATCTATCTATCTATCTATCTATCTATCTATCTATCTATCTATCTATCTATCTGTCTGTCTGTCTATCTATCAGGCGTATCTTTTATGAGCACACCAGGTGCTAGAAATGGACTAATCAGTTCATGGCCGACATGTCCTAGTGAAGCGATCAAAGCGTTTGCTCAACAAACTCAAACACCCCGAGAAATCAGACGTGATCTGGTTTTTCTTCAATGGGAAGAACTTCGACTATTCCAAGAAGGCGGACAAGAAGAACGAGCGAACCCGACCGATATACCCATGGGAATGCACACCAAGTCCACGTCGTCTTTGTTGGCACTGAGTGAGCGCGAGTATCAAGAACCTGTCATACTTCCCATACGACTTTTTCTGGCATGACCTAAGGGTTAATGCCATTGTTTGCATTGTTGGTGGTGAACCCCTAGTTCGTGGTCGTAGTCCAAGGAAAGACACACCTCTTCTTTCCACCCCGCCTCTATGACAACTCCAGGAGTGACAGTCTGAGAAATATACAGATCCCAACACACGCCCACAACATTTGGATCTCCTATCTCTCTTTATTTGAACTGCTCCCCCCATTTGGGGATTGGAAAGAGATCAACTAACTTTAAAGGTCTCAATGGAGGCACGTGATGGCCAAATTGAACCGGTGAGAGGCGCAGCCGTTTTGAAAGCCACGCATCGTTGAGGTCAGGTTTTCTGAATAAACTTTATTTCAGTTTTTTTTTTCATGTAGATATGCAAAGCTTTTTGAAAATGGAGATTTATCTTTTTTTATACATTCAATATTTGTTTTTCTTTATAATTTGTTTCCAATTACCTGGTGCACTCAGTATATATATCCTCATAAACATACATTTATCGAAATTTTAAAATACATTTTAAAATTTCAGTAGTAATAGTTATTAAAGTTGCCAAATTCTTTTATACTTGAATGTTCTTAGTTTTGCTAGTAGATAAATTTTCTGTTGAAGGCCAGCTTGAAAAAGTCGTTTTAGTGCTGCCAAACTCCTTTCACTTTAGAATAGTTGTTATAATCGTATTGCTAGGGTTAGTTAACAACTTGATGGGAACCCTGCATAATTACTTAGTTTGATTATGTCATTCTGGTGATTGTTACATCTTACTCAGAAGAGAGCCGCCCTCTCAGTCCTGGCATCATTTGTAATGGTATCCGTCTCGTTTCCACGTTCATGGCCCTTAAGATGGGTCTTAAGACGAACATTCAATCCCATTGGTATCGTGCATATATGGCAAATAAACTCTGTATCCTTGATTGAGTTGATTGGATCCTCAACCCTAAAACTCTCCTGTGTATCGACATGTGTCTTCTCTCTCCAGATGATGATCGGCAAAGAACACAGGCATTGATGGCTGGGCAATAACGCAGGTTGGTATAATTAGATTGGTTCTGATGTTATGGCGTCATTTCAGACTCTTGACAACAGCATGCGCTGACAGACGCCACAATTTCAAGATTACTTATTAATTCGAAAATCAGAGTGAGATTACACTTGATCTGAGAATGTCTGGGACATTCATCTTCAAATATGTTTCTTCCCACTCTAATAAAGTGCTAAATTACTCATTATAAATAGATCTGAACAGACTGGGATAGATAGATAGATAGATAGATAGATAGATAGATTGAGATAGATAGATAGATTGAGAGATAGATAGATAGATAGATAGATAACCAGATTGAGAGAGAGAGATATAGATAGATAGCCAGAGAGAGAGAGAGAGAGAGAGAGAGAGAGTGTGTGAGATAGATAGATAGATCGATAGATAGATAGATAGATAGATAGATAGATATGAACATGAACAGAATGAGGTAGATAGACAAACAGGCAGATGAACGGAATTAAACAGATATGTGAACAGAATTACACAGATATATATTGATTGAAATAGCTGGATAGATAGACAGATATAAAGTAACTTAGAAATATATGAACAAAAGTACATAGATTATATTAATAGAATTCTTCATATATATATATATATATATATATATATATATATATATATATATATATAGTGTATTGGGGAAGCAGATGATCATGAGCCATTCTGAATTTCATATGTTTGCTTTAATTTCGGGTGAAAATAAAGACAAAAATTGTCAAACATTTGATTTTTTTATTAAGCTCTTCCTTCATCTTAGCGTTCGGCTCACATGAGCAATCGCGTTTGTCAACATAACAGAATATTACCTTTGATGGTTAATATCTGATCAATGCCCGTGTACTCTCTCTGAAAGTGGCACATGTGAGCCGAAAGCATAGATCAAGGAACAGCTTAATAAAAAAAAATCTAAATGATGGACAATTTTTGTCTTTATTTTTACCCTAAATTAAAGCAACCATACAAAGTTTAGAACGGATCCTGATGAAATATTGTAGACATTTACTGTTATATTTAACAATATATGTTTAATTTTATATATATATATATATATATATATATATATATATATATATATAAAAATATATTAAAAATAGTTCGCGCAGCTGATTGGTTGTACAAACAGCCAATCAGATGTGCGGAATACGTGGTCTTTCTTCGTAGAACTCTTTAAAAAGGCCAGAGTAACTGTTAGCGTTTTAAAAGTGAGGGGGAATCAGGGTTAGATCTCCCCTGATTGGGTCGATTTGGTGATGGGGAGTATGATGTTGAAAGACCCGAAACTCCCTGATGAACCAAGTCAAAACATCACTGACGACCCCCTCGGGCGCCTACTTAAAAGCGTATTTTTGAATTATTTATATATATATATATATATATATATATATATATATATATATATATATATATATATATATATATTTAGTTGGATTGATGTGAGTTTGTGACCCTGGGTTTCACGCTATTTGCGATCGCAGAGAAACTGATTAATTTTTAAATTTTGGATTTATATATGTTATTTTTTCTTTTTGCCTCGGGAAGATGTCCCCCAGGGCAGGGCACCTCTCATTTAAATTTTCAGCAGTTGCGACTCTGTCCTTTGACGGAGGCGCCTTTCAGTGCACTCTGCCCAAAGACAGACACGCAACTGAGAAATGATAAATAATGAGATACAAACTTCTCGAGAGAGCCATTTACACACTAAACTCTCTATATATGCATCATACATTATCGACTTCTAGGCAATATCCCTTTTCAGCCTTAACTAATGGGCATATAGATTCTTTAAAAAATATTTCATTAATTAATTGTCCTTTCTTATTGTTCTTTTATTCGATGATTGTTTTGATTTGCATATCAAAAATAGTTCTGTTTAGAAATATCATCTTATATAGTTCAGAAAAGTGTTTGAAATTTGCATTTTACTTGCCTTCAAGAAGTTGGCATCTATTTGTAAAACTTTCCTTAATTATAACAAAACAATTTATGAATGAAATGTTCATTTAAAATTTATGTTACAAAGATTTCAAGTAGTCAATATATCTTACTTTGCAAAGCGATAGCAAGCGGGCGAAATCTGGTAGTACTATATATAAAAGAAACTAAACAAAATGGTGTTAGTAATAAAAAACAAAATCCTTAATTGTGGCAGAAATGTCAGTTAACTGGACAAAATCTATGAGGAAATTGGATGGATTAAAAACAATTATTCGACAAAACACACACAGAGCTAAACACTCATCCAGACACGACAACAAATACCAAAGTGCACACAGGTAAAACGAAAACTGTTTCAATTCTACTAGAGAACTGATATTTTATGTCATCTAATGAGAATAGAATGGGAATTAATCTAAGGAAAGTGGTGACAAAAATAGAAGGTGCCAATGAGCATACATCCTCTAGGAAAGTTAAGTTGGCGTAAAGAAAATTAAAAAGTAAAACGAGACTAAATTAACCTATTTTGTTTGGGGTTAACCATGTTTATTATAGGGATACCACTATCCTGATGCCTAACGGGCATCAAAATTCCACTCAGCTCCTTTTACTCGACACAGACGCGCAAGACTCGCCCAATTTTTACCAAATTCTGATGCAGGACGTCGTTGTCTTTCGGTCCTGATCTTGACTTTAAGCTGATGCCTAAAGAACAAGATTAGTTGGGAAGAATTAAACTTCTTGTCTCCATAGAATTTCATTTTGTCGCGTCGTCCATATCAGGACTCGCATATCACTTTGTAAGCACGAGAACATAGTGCTCAGCCTTAGTCAACGACATTACCACATTGCTACAAACAGAACTGGCTTGGTAGCTGCGAAATTCTATTGAAGAGGGTTGTTTCTTTCCCATCCTAATCTTGACTTTAAGTTGCTGTGTAATAACAAGATTAGTTGGGAAGAATTAAAATTCTCACCTGCACAGAATTCCTTCTGTCGTCCATATCACAAGTCGCATAACACTTAGTAAGCACAAGAACACATTGTACTCCGACTTAGTCAACGATATTACCACATTTCTACAAACATAACTGTCCTCAAGGCAAAGAATTCACCGTGCAGCATGCAAACCATGATTTTTTCAATAAACCTGCAGAACGGGAGTACGACCCTAAAGTGGAAGAAAGCGTGACTCAGTGTCTTCACCGACTAACTGCAGCGAACTCAGTTGGGAGAATTTTCCCACTCTACTGAAGAATGTTTTTGCTGACCCAGAGGGATTATCATATCATCAGCCAAGGGAGTAATAAATCATTTTTATTGAGGCATTTCAACCCAGACGCCCTAGGCCTTATGGAGCGAATCTCCTGCTTCGTTAAACCGAACTCGACAATCAGACTATCTTGAACGGATCCCCGCACTAAACCATGGAAATAATGCCTTACAGGACAATGCCTGGACGTCGGAGAGGCCATCCGTCACCCGTAAGAGGAAATTGAGAGTTAATCGTCATTCACGATAGAAGGAGCACTCCCCTCGGGGTTAACGGTGACTCTTCTTATCACACGAGAGCACACTTCTTAGAAACGGTAAGTTCTTACTGGCATCTTCCTTTCAGAATTCGCCATTCCCATCCACTTGCGGTCGCATTCGGTCTAGGAAATCGATACGAAGTGTATAAAAACGAATCTCAACGTTGGGCATACACAGATTGCCTTCAGAAGGGTGGAAGTAACAGATTTTCCTGACATACCTTGAGAGAATTGCCTCCCACAAGAAGGAGAACAAGACCCTAACTAATTAAATAAGTATTACATACGAGAGTAGGAACACGGAGAGTCGGTAAAGGAGAATTGGAAAGATATACGAAACATATTCTTCTGCCTTACACTCGAACTTCTACAGAAGCTCCGATCAATTCATTTCCAGCAAGGGATTGTGACCCAACCAGAACTTGAGCGGACCGTCCGTCCTGAGGAAAGACCCGGGAAGAGAAACTCCCTTCCACGCGCACAACCGCAAGCCAACAGACTTGTCACCGTCTCGTACCCTCTGATCTGTTTTCGATTTTGACAATCTCGGCCCTTCTTGACACAAAAACCAAAACTTCATCAACATAGACGGAGTACCTGGCCGAGGTGGCAGCACCAGGTAAAGAGATTCTGCGTAGGATCGGATTCGCCTTTAACTTGGACAGGAAAGGCTCCAATTCAAAAACCTAAAGCAAGGACGAAAGTGTACGACGAGACAATGCGTAAGGTTTCGATCTTACTCAATTCAGCGCCATGTTCGTTGCGTCGGAAGACATTCCTTGTAACCTAACCCTAACTACTAGTGGTTTATCTTTCTTGATAAGGAAGGGTCATAGATCCGCCATAGCTACGACTACTTCTCCATTATCGTGGGTCGAGACCACCCGATCAACTTTCGCTTTAAATGCCGTTGCGCTGCTAATCTAGCTATATTGTGTCGGAAACTATAACCAAAAGAAAACGACCTAATTTTTTTTATTTATATAGATTCCACCACTTATTCCCAACCCAAACCCCCTTAATTCCCGCTGTAGCATTATTAGCAACAGGTCCTGGAAATCTCGCCCTCCAAATAATGATGCGTTCAATTTCCAGTAGCCAACCGTCCTAACCTTAGGCTTATATACGTTTACACGAACTCGGACAGGTCTATAATCCGAGTAAACTATAGTATGGAAACTTGGACAACCTAAGAGCCCTATATCGACTCTCTTAACTCAGTTGTGGTAGCTATAATGCATCATCAAGCCTGAGCCGCCCTATTAGTCCAACGAGAGTGCTCATTATGATACTTATCAACAAGATCGAACTTGTCGATATAGTCCCGAAATGGCTTTTCATCCGTTTTGAGACTGGGCATCTTGGAAGGGGTTGGGGTCAATGATTTTGTTACTGGAGGTAACAACATGTTATGCATAAGAAATAGATGCAACTTGACTTTTCTAAAGTAATTTTCATGGACGAGTCTTGAGTGACATGTGATAGACCTGTTGGATAGACAAAAGGATGGATTTTTTTTCTAATTCAGACGTACCTGTGTATAAATGAAGGCAACAAGGAAGTGGTAATGTTATTTTATGGGCAAGAAATTGCTGACCAAACCATTATTGGACCATTGAAATTCGATGAAGGAGTTAACCTGAATAGTGCTAACTATTGCGATTTTACGAACAAGATTTTCTTTGCATGGTACAAGTCCCAGTCTCACATTTTCAAAGTGAAGTGTGTATTTATGCGTGACAATGTTCCTTCTCATGTATCTAAGCTTACCCTTGAATTCTTTGAGCATAAAAGACTTACAGGAGGGAAGGTAATGGAATGATCACCATCAAGTCCAGATCCGAATGAAAATCTATGGTCAATTGTGAAGATGAAATTAATGGGGGCAAAGCAGACCTATAGTAAGCAATTAGAACTACTATGTCGGAAATTGAACCACCTAAAGTAAAATTTGACAAAATCAGTGGATGGTAGATTACTGGCTGCTATTGAATAGAAGGGTCACTATATCAAAATGTAAAGGATTGAAAGATTTATTTGTTCTATTGCAGGTGGTAATCAATTTTTGATGATTTTCTTGCCTTTATATTGAAGTAAAATGGGATTCTTTGGTCTTGCCTAATAACTTCAGACGGCGTTTTTTTTATTGCAATACATCAAATAACTTCAATAACTTGAAAAAAAACCATATTGATCCTACCTAAAATATTAACACGGGCTTTGTTTTGACATTTGAATTGATTGTTTAAAATTTGACAATTCTTTTCTTTTTCAGACTAAATTTGAAATACTGAAGTTTATATGATTTGCTTAATAACTTCAGGTAGGGTGTAGATAGATATGAATAGATTTAGATACATAGGAATATAATAGAATAGAGTTAGATATGAATATATACATACATATATATATATATATATATATATATATATATATATATATATATATACTTGTTGACAACACTAATATAATAGCATCATCTACATGATGAAAAAGGCTAAAAATAATGGAAGCCTTATTAATAAAATAAAAAGAAACATCAGTTAATAATATTAACTTCGAACATGGACACGATATCTTGACCGTGTTTTGAAAAATGAAAACATTTTATAAAACATACATACAACTATTTATTTCTTATTTAACGGTTAAAATATTTAATCCTTGAAAATGGCTAAATGTATAGCCGAAAGCGCTCAGATAAAAAGAACATTCGGCCAGTTTTTATATAATTTATCATCCGAAAAGAATAAAAAAATATTAGATCGCATGAGAAATTGTATAACAACTAAATAAAAGCACCTCGTCTGTCGTTTTCAATAAAATGTGGATACATATATATATCTATATCTATATCTATCTATCTATCTATCTATATATATATATATATATATATATATATATATATATATATATATATATATACATAGAGAGAGAGAGAGAGAGAGAGAGAGAGAGAGAGAGAGAGAGAGATCATTAGGACATATTTGATAGATAACGGTTGACCCTAAAACTGAAAAGGTTCAGATGATGACGATGGGAAGCAGTAGAGAGATATATTCAAGAAAAGAAATTCTTAATTGAAAGGATGCGATGAAGGGTAAAAGGGGGCTCACTCAATATATGTCTCGTTTAAATATTTCTCATTATTCTCTGATAGGCTCAACGATATCATTAAAAATAAAATTAAGAATAAACTGATTATTTACAAGAAAGATATGGAAATACTTTTGACTAATCGTTTTTAACCCTCGCGTTAGAATAAAATGATGACTGCCTCACCGTCAAAGTTAATTTTCGATGCAAACCCGGTTGCTTGCAGCAGTCATCTTGATAAGAAGATCATGAGGAGGATCGAAAATCAAAGTCACTGCACGAGACGCGAAAACATGACTGAGACCGGAAGCCGTGATCGTCACCATAACAACTAAACGAGCTGCGATCGATTTTGCAAAACGACGATGGTGATCGAAATCGACCTCCCAGGGAGAAGAACTATGCCTAACAAAAAGGAAAACATCGTGTTACCAGTAACAAGCAGAGCGAAACTGTGAGCTTGGAGCGAATCGGCACATGTTGAGCACATATTTCCAATATGGCTTGAGTTTGGGCAGCGCAGCAGAGAAATATTTTCTGATAAGGCTGAAGTGTCTTATGACATCTGCATATCTTAAACTTTCGAATGCAATATAAAAAAATAATATAATAAATGGAGAAAAGGAACAAATTTAACGATATTTATTTATTACAAAATGTTACCTGAGGCGATGGCAGTTCATGAGAGGATATACCTGTATCTAATAGAGAATCCTTTGTAATAAAATTGAAATTCTAAAGACATTTTCGGTTATCATTTTACGTTACCTGATTCATAATCAGTTTATATATATATATATATATATATATATATATATATATATATATATATATATATATATATATATATATATTCGCCTTGTTTCGTCAGTAACACTTTCATCAACTTCTGCATGCTAACAATTCCTATATCTTTTATTAATACATTTTTGTATTAAAATTATTATCAGGATAAGAAGAATTGCCCTATTCTGTTTGCATTAATTTCCGATTACAGAAAATCTTTTTCTTTACGAATTTCAATGCTTTCTACTGCAAACACACGAGGGATGGGATTATATTATAGCAATAAAATTGCTGTTTGATTTGTTTTTTACGCTTCAGCAACCCATTGTGTCTTATTTAACGCCGATACATATTTGAGATTTTAAGAGTTATTCGTATTTTGTGAGCAAATATGGTATTAAAATTTTGTCTTGAATAACAATTATTTTTTCCAGATACAATTTCGACTATTTAACCCATAGCTGGTGGGAGATGATGAATTCCTATCTTTCCGAAGGTTATTTTGCGTAACTGAATAAAACGAACACGATTGTTACAAATATAGTATAAAATAATTAACAGTTATTTGTTAATGTTCAATTGATTTCCACAGTAAAATTATTAACAAGTCAATTATTTTATGCATATAATTCCTGGTCGCTAGTGTGGAGAGACAACCCCTGTTGCAGACACTTGCTCAGGTAAATAAATATTTGCTCAGCACCCACATAGCCTACCTGTGTTTTAAACTGCAACTATACTCTTTGGACCTTAGTTACAATTTCTGGGAGAGAGCGAGTCATCTGGTGTGACCAACAGTTTGAACAAGGGCTCACACCCTCGGTCACGATGACTGGTAACTTCATGTTAGCACAACCAACGACGGATTCCGAACGTTTCTGTCGCCCCGACTTCACTTACAATGCTTTTGGCAGCCCGTAGTACTGTTTTCAAGCACGTACCGCACGCTATACATCTTCTGGTAACACCTTCCGGGGAAATCCATCATAGTGGGATTCCAGCCTGCTTTCATACTTGGAAAGTGAACGCTTTAACAACACGATTCCTCACCATATATTTTATTGCATATATATATATATATATATATATATATATATATATGATGAAAATGTGGAAAAGACAAAGCAAAATCCGAATATATGAGTTTACTGTTTTTATTTTGTTTTTGTTTTTGTTATTCTGTCGACGTCAGACGTTTCGGTCAAATAGACCTTCTTCGGGACATGGTTAATGGAGACATATTTATATTAGATTTAAGTTTGATGGAGAGACGATATATACAGGACTGGTCAGAAACAGAAAAACTGAAATTCTAAAGTCAAGTATTCTTTCTTAGAGTCGGATATGCTGGCGTCGCGTGGGCGGCAACTACGAAGACCTGCGCACAGGGAAGAAGATTGTGTCCTAAGTGGAAAGTGAGGGGTACTATTTAAAACTATAGCTTATCGGTACGTTTGTCACGCATTAATCTCGCCACTGAGCTCGCGATCTGAAAGAAACCAGGTCTATTATTTACTGTATGTGAGGTGGCTATCATGCCAGCCTCATAAATCTGTCTAAGGTTCTTATTGTGGATATATTTTAAGATCTTCACAGAGTCGAAATCAAAATTGTGATCAGATTTGGCTATGTGTATAACTAAAGCACTGCTTAGATTACCGAGGCGAATGTCACGTTTATGTTCGGAAATGCGAGATTTCAATGATCTACCTGTCTCGCCTACATAACTCAGGTTGCAGTCTCTGCAGGGCACCTGATAGACGCATGCATCGGATGTAATATGTTGTCTGCTGGTATTACTCAATATGTTACGTATAGATTTAGTGGGTAATGTAGTAGTTTTAATTTTTAGCGCGTTTAGATTGTTGGAGATGTGTTCGGTCAGAGGGTTATTCGGTAGAAAGATGCGGCCAATGGGATTATCAGGGGCAGCTGAGAGTGTGCCTCTCTCCACCTTTGATGTAGTAGTAGTAGTCGGTATGTTGTTATGTACTGATGGACGAACTCTGTGGATTTTCAAGGCTTTATGTTTAGCGCCGAGTATTAGTTGTCTCGGATACGAAAGGCTGGACTTTAGAATTTCAGTTTTTCTGTTTCTGACCAGTCCTGTATATATCGTCTCTCCATCAAACTTAAATCTAATATAAATATGTCTCCATTAACCATGTCCCGAAGAAGGTCTATTTGACCGAAACGTCTGACGTCGACAGAATAACAAAAACAAAAACAAAATAAAAACAGTAAACTCATATATTCGGATTTTGCTTTGTCTTTTCCACATTTTCATCATACCGTCGGATCTACATCCACACATTTGCTTACATATATATATATATATATATATATATATATATATATATATATATATATATATATATATATATATATATATATTTCAAAATCTACCACGACACTAACTGTAGAAGTCATAACATAATTTACCTCCTAGAATGCACACTATGCCGGAAACAATATGTAGGAAAATCTGAATGGCCCTTTCACTACAGAATTAATAATTATCGCAATCGAATTAAGTCGACTCCCCATGAAAAATTATTACCTGTAGAACAACATTTCCGCATAGAAAAACACGACTTCAAAACCCATGCCAAATTCACTATAATTGAGAGAATAGAAAAGCCCAAAGCAGATAACATTAGAAGAATTTTAGAGTTCCATGAAAATAAGTGGATACGACGTTTACACACGCTGTTTCCAGCCGGTCTAAACCATAAATTTAACAATATAGATAGCAGTAACACATAACCCTACAAATCAAAACCTACCCACATTTCACACCCATACAAAACAGACATGCTTACGGAGGTGTTGAGGCCTCACACTTATACACACACCCACACGAATATACACATTTACACACAACATACTCACTCACTTTCCTAATGAGCCAAATGATAACACACACCCACAGCAATATACAAGCTAACACGTATCATACTCACTCACTCCCTTAAAAACTAAATAACACACACACACACTTAACAGAGACTAAACAACTAAATGACACACACACTAAACTAAATAACACAAACACACACACACACACAAACACACTTACCATCCCCTCCCCAGACACCAATAAAACTGCTGAACTGACCGAGGAAAAAGGGAACATAGCTCTTATCTCAAATGACAACTTAAAAGAGACTGTTTGACCAGCACAAGGAATGTTAATAAACTCATGTTAAAAAGATAAAAAACACAAATAAAAAACAAATGAAAACTAGACAAAAGTTCATTTTCTCCATCAAGACATTAATTTCTGTAGTTTACTGCTACAGCAAGCAGAAACATTTTTTTCTCCCGATGATGGCCATGTTGGCCGAAACTAGTCGAGAAATCTAAATGAAATAATAATAATAATAAAAGCATAAGAATATTAATCTACAACCCAGTATGTCTGAAGATTTTAATTGATTTTTTTAAAATAATTTTTATCGTTCAATATATATATATATATATATATATATATATATATATATATATATATATATATATATATATATATATATATATATATATATATATATATATATACGACTCTTCGGCAGAATTGAGTCACTGTCAGTCACTGTGTGTTTATCTAAATCTAAAAAAATAAACACGCTAAAATTCACCTTCATTTCTGCCGTGCGCCAACTGGTAGAAGTTCCGACTGACGTAAAGTCAGTCGGGTTTCGATCCTAGCTAGAGGCAACCGGACGTCTAACCACACTGATGGGCTGCGAAACAGTCTGTCTGTTGATGACAAAATATATATATAAATATATATTTAGTTTACGAAAAACTAGGTAATCCGTATCGGTAGACCCAAGGAGGATTAAATCCAGAGAGCTCAATGTAAATCAGAGCTAATAATTTAAATAATCAGAGCTAATAATTTAAATAAAAACAGACCACTTTAAGGTTCCATATATGGAAACTTAAAGTGGTCTGTTTTTTTATTTAAAATAAATGATTCCTGACGTATGGCAAACACTTTCTTCCGGTTTTCCAATACACAACGTACACAACAAATAATGGAAAATTACTCAAGCACAATTTTATTCAAATAATAAAAGCTGGTTGTAAATCATAAACTTTTCGTATTCTACTAGAAGTAAATGTTTTTTATTAATACAAAAAATAATAAATAATAAAAACTTATCGTTGTGAAATCTGCATAAAATCCTTGGAGAGCGAAATGTCGCGACAGTATACACACGAATTCTAGCTTTTTTAAGCTATCTCTAAAAATGATTTTCTAAATCCTCGTAGAATTTCAATATCTCTGTCTCCATCTGTCTCTCACCATCTCCTTTTTTCTTTGTCTCTATTTGACGTGCCACTTCAAGATATATGTGTGCATGTTAATCCATAATTTCTTGTAATCTGTTGCTCGAATTAATATTTGTCTTTTCATCACCCTCCCCTTTGGTACTTTTGTTCCTGCAACTATTTCCTATAAACTTTTGCAGTTTAAACTCGTCACATGACTTCTGGTTGTACTCACCGAGCTTTCCTTCCTCGTTATTCGTCCCAAAACGTTCACCTAATTGTAAGTATCAGTTACTTTGTATGCAATTCTTAAAATTTTTTCATGTGTTATAAAATTTATGCATCGTTTGCATATTGATTGCTTCCTGTCTTTAATTTATATTGTATAGAAATTAGTCGGTTTTTATCAATCAGGATCTGCAGTTATCTTGCAGAAAATCAATATTTGCAACTCTCATCGTTATCAACCAATTCAACAGCACAACTTGCAAACTACAAATTAGAATTACCAACGTCAAACAAGTATAAACATTTAAATATCTGGGAAATATTTTAACAGAAGACATACGGTGAGACACTGAAATTTGAAGGGGTATTGGGATAGAGAAATATGCCTTCCAAAAGCTAAGCAATGTATTAAGAAATAGAAAGATTTCGTTAGAAACAAAGAAAACAGTACTGAACAATGAATCTGACAATAAATGCTAGAAAATCTCGCAGATGAAGAAAAGACTTGAGGCAACATGTAGTTTTACAGAAGGACGCAAATACCATGGACTGAACATGTGAACAAAATGGAAGTTTTAGAGAAAAAAGAAACAAAACGGACATTGTACGTAATATCAGAATGAAACACTTGAAATTTCTAGGGCATATAATGAGGAAGGAGGTTTGGAAAATCTGATACTCACATGACGTATTAAAGGCAGAAGGGTGAGAGGAAAACGACGTGCTTGTGTAAATGGATAGCAGACTAGGTATTAGGAGAGATAGTTAATACAAAATCTACTAAGAGTTGCAAAGAACAGGAAATTCTTGGAGAGTCATGATCGCCAACGTTCTGAAAGGAGGCGTCAAACAGAAGAATAAAAATAAGAAATTAATTTCCAAAGAAGAATCAGCAATATTATCGGTACTCATCTGGCAGCTCGGCTTCAGTCGCTTTCCCACCACCATAAAGTTACCTTGTGTTTTTTTCTATAAATACTTTCATGATTATTGTTCGAATGAGTTATGGTACCTTTATGAATTTAAGCGTAGTACTAGACTGCCATCGAGATTTACAATTGCGCTGGCTAGATGTAACCGTAAAGTCCATGCTAACGGTTAATTTTCTCGCACTTCTCGCTTGTGGAACTCTCTTCGGGCTCTATGATTTCGAGCCAACTATAATTTTCAAAATTTTAAATACAACGTCAATCGCTATTTACTGTCCTCCTGATTACACTTTTTGTTCCTGCTAATTAGTAATGTTTCTGTTTCTCATTCTTCCACATCCCTTGTGTCTTAGTGGCTTTATTGCCTTGCTTTGGGTGAACCGTAAAAGTTCATAACATAGATTTTTGTTTCTCAACGAGAAAAGGTTTATTTGAATTTTTTTATCACAATTACTCGTTCTACCGAAAAAGGGGCTGCTCTTTTCCATTGCTATCAAAGTTCTGATCAGACCGCGGCCATTTTTTAGAACAATGTTTCTATAACGAGGTTTTAAGAAATAAAAAGACTCTGTGGAATATGCAAAAATGAAACCTTATGATTCTCTTTATCTTGCAGATAATTTACAAGAGTTGGTTTACTTAAATATCAACAAACGCATATGGCATATGATAAGTGAGTCAGGCATAAAATATTGTGCAGTATTTGAGCTGGAAGCAAAAACAGCCTTTGATGCTGAGATTAGCTGCACGTAGTTGCGCGTTATAATAACTAATTGCTACTATCAAGGGGGGGTAATTAATACTAAAAGACAAAACATATTATGAGTGGGCTGAATCACATACACTCATATACATATCTATTTATTAACTCCAGACGTTATTTTTAGTGGATAACCGTATTTGAATAGACAATCTGTATTTTAAAAAGAGTTTATTTCATCTACCGAGCTGGACATTCGAGAAAACATACTAAAGTAAATTTTCCCGCCTATGCATCGCTTTGTATGAGGAAACATCGTCCTATCCGACGTGCTTCGACCGCTGGTCTACGTGATCTTCAGAGTCAAGCAAGATTCTATTTTTCTTTAAAGCACATTCATATTCTCTCGAAAACCATATCTGTCCACTTTTTTTTATTATGAAGCATTTTCTAAAGAATTAATTGATTTATTTTTTCAATCCAACATAATTTTATAACTTTATACGTTATTTTAGGGGATAAGTGCATTTGAGTAAACCCTTTGTTTTTAAACAGAGTTCATTTATATATATATAAAACAATTTATATATTTTAGTAGTTAATATCTATATCTATATCGATATCTATCATCTATATATATATATATATATATATATATATATATATATATATATATATATATATATATATATATATCTGTGTGTGTATGTGAAAGTGCGCATATATATATATATATATATATATATATATATATATATATATGACATGCACGTCGGATCTAATGATGTTTTTCCCGAGCGAAAAGCTAGATTGAATCCTTCCTGAGAGTGCATATTTATCTAAGATTTCTCAAATATTCAGGCCGTTAGATGGAAATAAATAAATGCACTCTTTAATAAATAATTTACAATCAGATAATCTACTCAAATATTGGCATCTATTAAAAATAACGTTTAAGCAATAAACAAAAATTATGTCGGATTAATGAAAGAAAAATCCATTCACAAATACTGACTTTGTTGATTTCGAGAGTCGTGAAAACCTGTGTTCAAAAGCACTATTCGGTCTTTGCTTGAACATATATAAAGACATTTATAATATGTTTAACGTTCTTTTTATAGATACAAGTATTAAATAACATTTACCGGCTTGAATGTCCGAGAAATTTTCATAGAAAATTTTTGTTCTCCGACAGGAATCGAAACTGTATCCTATACGGAACCATCATTTCGCGTGATGTGCCTTAACCGTTCGGCCACAGAGAAGCGTCTGGTTAGCAAGGTCGATTTTACTATCTTTAAACTTAAAACTTCCATGAATCTCTTCTATTCATATCTGCTCTAGCGTATCAAATGTAAACAAATGACGTCTATATTTCATCATATATATATATATATATATATATATATATATATATATATATATATATATATATATATATATATATATATATATATATATATATATATATATATATATATATATAAGATGAAGAACAAATAGGAAACGTTTATCAATCTAACATTTTTCATAAAGCTTCGTCAGAGGTTGAGAGAAAACAGACAAGAAGAAAAACTTTCGTATTTTCCAATTTGTTTGGGTCGATTCACTTTGGTTAGTCTTGTATTACGTGCATTCAAATCTGAGATATTTTTATATGTATCTAAGTTTGTAAATTATTTGTGCAATCTTCGCCCTCTCGATATCGTTTCGCAAAGTAAGAAATATTAACTATATGAAATCTTTGAAACAAAAATTTTAAATGAACATTTCATTCATAAATTGGCTTCTTATAAAGATTTACAAATAGAAGACAACTTGTTGAAGGCCAAGTAAAATGCAAATTTCAAAGAATTTTGTGCACTATATAAAACGATATTCCTAAAGAGAACTCTTTTTGATATGAAAATCAAAACAATCCTGAAATAAAAGAACAGCAATGAAGGACAGTTAATTAATGAAATAAACATTATTAAAATAAATATGCAAATTAATTAAAGCCGAAGAGTGATATTGCCTAGAAGTAGAAAATATATAATGAGATAGTAGGCATGTAGCGTGCAAAGCAAATCCCTCTTTGGACGGGTTTCTAATACATCGTTTATCATTTCTCAGTTGCGTCTCTGTCTCTGCGCAGAATGCTCTCAGCGGCGGCTCCGTCAAGGGGACAAAGTCGCAACTGAGGCAAATTATACTGAAGAGGCGCCCAGAGTGGAGCAACAGCTGTCCGGGGCCGCGCCCTCCCATTGAACCAAAGGGATGGATCGGTGTTCGCACTGAGACCCAAACAACCGCCCCTAGCGGGGGCTCAGGTAATTTTTGTTCCTAGTCTCGGTGTACGCGCTCGAGTAGATTGTAACATTATTTATCATCTATCAGTTTTGTCTCTCTTTGAGCAGAGTGCGCTCAGGGGTGAAGCTGTCGAAAGACAAAGTCACAACTGAGGGAAATTATTCTGAGAGTGGCCGAACCTTGGGAACACCGACCCGAGGCGGCGCCCTCTCATTGCTCCAGAGTGAGTGATAGGTGCTTGCATCGAGACAATCACAGCTTGTGCTCGACCAATTTTCATTCCTAGCTCGGGTGTACTCTCTCGGACTCCCCACATTAACTATCCTTGTCTCACAACCCGACTCAGTGGGGGATCGTTAATTCCATGTTACTATAAAGTAGTGCTATGGCTTTTAATCTCAGAATTCGTGGTAGAATTGAGATTTCATTACACAGATTTTACTTAATTAGCTATTATGTTTCTCTAACGCTTCAGATGTTGAATGCATAACTAATTTCTGATTTCTATATTGCATCTTTACACTATATTAATTTTATCGTATAAATTCTCTCCTGTTCTGTCAACCCTGAAATAAAAAAAATTGTTTGTTCGGAAAATAAGGATCTACGTACATCAAATTGTCTTGGAATTAAGTGACAGCAGAAGAATTATCGTTGAACTTTTAAAAGGTAAGCATAAACATTAATTCAATATTGAAATACAGCGATCAATTTTGAGTTCTGTAGTTTATTGATGCCTATTATATCTACTCCTCCCTATCTATTGTGATGATGGTCAAGGAGCTAGCTTAATTTTCCGCCCGATAGTACGGCTTTTGAACTAGTTTATAATAAAACGTGCACTGCAATTTTGGATACAAAAGGAAAATAAGAGTTACTCCCCTTGAACCAAGAAAACAATGATAATGTCTAGTATTAATAATGTATTAATATATAACCTAGTATAATCTGGCAACTGTGAATCTGAGCTCAACGAAAATCGTTCCCTATGCCTACATTTTCTAGGCCTTTTATGAATCATTGAAATCGGACTAGTGGGAAGGGAGGAATTGCTTGCACACACACACGCGCGCACGAATACACATTCACTGTGCTTTATATACAAGATTAATATACTAACTGGACGGCAATACATAACAATATTAAAGCTGAATAAACAAAATAACGTAATTACTCGTAGAGGGTGGACCATTATATACTAATAAATTATGGCTATAAGAAATGGTAATACGTAATTTTTACAAAATTAACTATATTTTCAGGTAAACCAGCTAATATACCACTCAGCTAATACAAAAAACATGAAACAGAAATAATAAAACAGAAAATACACTGTTTACATTATTCGGACTATTGTCATCTTTGTTGCGATATTTATCACAATGTTTCGGCCGTTGTACGCTCCTGCCTTCTTCAGGTGGTTGGAATGTCGAACTGAACCCTTTATTTCGCTCGCTGAGGTAGACTGTTCTAGTTCCACGTACCACGTCTAATGGATGTTATTTATCTATCTCTTGATATATTCCCCTCTTCAAGTTCTCTACTGCCTTAACCAGGTATTGAACTCACATTCTTTTGGGTCTTGTCACTGGATCTAACTAACGCCTTTATCCACTGTGCTATGTGTCCTTGGGGCAATGGAGAACTTAAGGCATAAACAGAAAACAGAAAAGTTGTGGCGACGTTTTACACCCCCACCAGATTAACGTTTATTCTGAGATTTTGGCTTTCCCATCTTTACAGTTTTATCTTATAAATTGTCCGCTTTTCTGTCACCCATGATATAAAAATTATTGACTGTACGTAAAATAAGGACCTACGTACATCAAATCGTCTTTAAATTAAGTGACAGCAGAAGAATTATCGTTCAACCTTTAAATGTAAACTTAAACATTAATTCAATACTTAAATGCAGCGATCAATTTTGAGTTCTGTTTTTTATTGATGTCTATTGCATCTACTGCTTCCTAGTTGTTGTTATGATGGACAAAACAAGTGCCCTCCTCATGAGCCACTTAAATGCCGCGGCTTTTAAGCAAGCTTATAATTTTAGATACATTAAAATGTAAAAAAATGACGTCATACATTATGAAATGGACAAAGTCCGACAATTATTTTCAGATATTTTTATGTTTAACATTCTTTTTATAGATACAAATATTTATGTAAATGCTCTGTTTATAATAAACAGTATTAAACAACATTTACCGGCCTGAATGTCCGAGAAATTTTCATAGAAAATATGCGTCCTCCGACAGGATTCGAACCTGTATCCTATAAGGAACCGTCTTAAAATAATTGTCGGACTTTGTCCATTTCATAATGTGCGACGTCATTTGTTTACATTTGATACACCATGAGCAGATATGAATGTACGTGAAATATTCATGGTTGATTGAAGTTTATAAGCACAAAATTCGAACTTGCCAACCGAACGATCCTCTGGCAGAATCGGTTAAAAGGCACGTCAGGCTATATGACGGTTCCGTATAGGATACAAGTTCGAATCCTGTCGGAGGACGCATATTTTCTATGAAAATTTCTCGGACATTCAGGCCGGTAAATTTTGTTTAATACTGTTTATTATAAATATGAATTGCACTTAATATATCCGTTGAGGCTAGTAAAGGAAAAGGGACACACATGGCACAGTGGATAAAGGCATTAGTTAGATTCAGTGACAGGGCCCAAAGAGTGTGAGTTCAATACCTGGCTATCCAGTGGAGAATTAACATGAGATTACTGATAACTGACATCCATTAGACATGGCACGTGGAACTAGAACAGTCTACCCCAGCGAGAGAAATAAAGAGTTCAGTTCGACATTCCAACCACCTGAAGAAGGCCGGGGCGTACAACGGCCGAAACGTTGTGATAAATATAGCAAGAAAGTTGAGGACAATAGTCCTAATAATGTAAATAGTGTACATAATACCTCATCTCAGAAATATAGACAGATACCTAAGAAAACATGTTAAAAATCATACTATGGTACATATTCTTTTCCCGTTTATTTAACAAATTAAGCAACACTTATACATTCATTTCGTGTATCTTGTAGATATCTATCATGAATTGGAATTGAAAGACCCACTCCCGTCAGTGAAAAGGATTAAAAGAGTTACCGACACACAGAGTTCACATATGCCTTCCGCATGAAATATCCAGAAAGGGAAATGCCCGCCATCTGAGCCAAAATATTTAAAGACAATAAGGTCACACGTGACTTTTCGAGATTTACGAAACCAAATTACTGTGGAGACCTTTCTTTCTTAGTCTTGTCTCGTGACTGGTGAATTAGGTTTGAGCCGTGATTGCTGGTGTGACTCGGACGTCGTTCTAAGATGTCGTCGCTGGTGAGTTGTTTCCTTCAAACTTGTTTGCCACTGACGATAGAAACGTTTTCAATGCATTTAGCTACATACCATAATATCTTAAGCAATCCTCTTGCAATAATATGCACTGGAAATACTTTTTCATGTATGTGCACGGTTGAATTTTTGTTCCGATTTTTTATACAAGACAAGAGTCTCTAATCATGACGCATTATACAGTAAGAGGGACTAAATTCCTACAGACAGAGACACACCGAACTAAGAATAAGCTTGAAATTTACGTATCTTAAAAATATCGTTGGTGTAGCCACACAAACGAGCAAACAAAGTGGGCAGCTTTTCACTCCTTACATATTAACACTTTCGTTATCAGTAGTGTTTCATAATTTAAAATAAGTGTCCTTCAGATTGACACAAAGAATAGTCAAGAGCTGTGTCATTTTTCTATACATATTCAACTTTGTTTCACAATGATTTCCTTATCCTTTTTCTCAGTTCTCTCCCTTATCGGAGAAACAATTTATGGAATGTTTGGTTTGCTATTGCACCTGATACATCTGTTTCAGTCCTTTTTGTCCAGAGGGTTTCCAAAATTACAATCTCTACCAATTGGCTTTATAGGTTTTTTTCTGGAGAACCAATTAGTATTTGTTTTAATTTTGTACTATCACTGAGAATCGGTTGTAATTTTATACTATCAACGAGAACGCTACCAATTCGTATAGTTGGTAATTTTTACTATCATCGTGAACGCTACAGAACAACAATACATTGTTTTGCCGCTAATTGAAATATGAATATTCGGGACGAATTAATATTTGAATAAAACGCTTATCCTGTGCACGTGAAATTTGCCTTTCATTCCACCTCAGTTCCGCGATAGTCATTTTATGATGAATTTCTTTCACATTTACAAATATTTTAAAATTAATCTTTCTCTTGATTAGTATTTGTTTTTTTTATTGAAAAGTCTTGTCTTCACTAAATGATACGTTTTGGAGATACTAAAGCAGACTTCAAGAACTTGAAAGAAGAAATTAGTAATTCAAAACTCACATAACCTACCTCGCAAATACTGAATTTCCGGTTTGAAGTCAACGAAACAAAAAAGTAAAAGAAGGTGAGATATAAATGAAAATTGGGTGGTAGGGAAATAAATTTCCACTCGAATCTGTTCCCGGTGACAGTAACGTGGAAATCGGAACAACGCTTCGCTCTGGAGTGCGCAGTGTAAACAACAGTACAATCGCTCTTTCTCTGGAAGACGGGTATAATCTTCACCAGTCTCAAAGAACAAAAACTGCCTTGAAACAAACAGTCAGCTCCTTTTGTCCTTCCTCGGTCTCGAGCAAGAAGCAGAAATCTCTCGCTTACCTTAGCCTCGTCCGCGTCGATAACGCATTTCGGTTGGCGGGCCTCGTTGAAAATAGTTCGTCTCCAACTAGTGAATGACACTAGTTGCATCTTGCCAACGCAATGGCCGCCACATTGCAAATCTGGAGGGACTGCAATCAATGAGAGTTAGAAAATGCCTGCGATTGTAATGAGTTATATTCATTGCTAATATGATCCAGTTGTTCTCCACACCCAGTTTTCCTTTCTTTCAAAGAACTGGTGCTGGATCAATTGATTGGCAGGCCTCGCAGGCTTTGACAACGGATTTTACGATTTCCTTAGACACCAGATAGATCTAGCAAAATATAATGTCCGTTTCACGGCCAGATGTCTACTTTGGTCGTGAATGTCGGCCACCTGACTCTTCATTCAGTCGGCTCCACATTGCGGTACAACTCTCAGGTACCGGTTCTTCTCCCTCCTTGTGTAGATCCAACTATCTTTGTGGCACTCTGGTGAGAAAATCTGCGTGGTTTTGGTAGGACTTCACTGGTGTTACATCTATGGTAAATCCATACTCTTCTGCCAATGCCCGCAGTGTTCCCAAACGCCGTCTCACGAACATTTCACCAGTCGCCTTTGTTTTCACATGTGCTTTCCCTATCAGGGTGTCAGATATCCACTGATTCATGCATGCTGAATCGGTGACCAAATGCAACACTGTGGCCTGCCATTGAAGAGCTAGATTGATACCTCTGAGTGCTGCATCTAGTTCAGCCATGATATGCCTGACATCATTGGTCGGACGCAGCCAACAAGCATTTTCAACGATGCTTTCGTTTGCTTCTAATGACGCTCCCGTGGCCACAGAACTTGCATCTACCCAGACCTTCATCACATTGCCATCCATACATCAGTCTCCCCTCCAACAGGGCCCATTTCACGTACTCTGGTCATTGTTTTTGCCAGCTCAAGTCTCCTGCAAAGGGAAAATATACGTCGACGAGTCACCACGTTTGGAACTTCCGGGACCTGGCCTCCTCGCTTCCATCGGAGTGTGCCGTTCTTTCCCCAGACCTGCAGGCTGAGGACCCTAGTTCCGTCTCTCAACCATTCTGGATCTTTACAGACTAGGCTGTAATCTAAAGATTCTGTCGTACGCTTGCTGCAAAAACCAGGCTATCATTGATGAAAATGTCGTCAACATAGTCCGACGTGGCACACTTGATTTCACAATCTTGGGACGTTAGCGCGTCGACGACGGATTTCATGACGCGTGGTGCCACATTTAGGCAAAATCCCAATCGTGTAAGGCAGAAACGCTTGCCCTTGAAAAGGAACGTTTGAAATCGCCACAGCGCCGTGTCAATGTGGATTTGCAGGTAAGTATTTCGCAGATCTAAGATTTCTTGCATCTCCCCTCTTCAATCATGATGACCCGTGCTCGGGCGAGCAGCTGCTCCATAATTGTGGTGTTCATCCTGGACGAGGCACGAAGAAGTTGCCTCATATGTTGTAGCAACCTTAAAACAAACGCACATGCCATCCATCGTTCGGGCAGCGATCCATCGTGACCACTGAGCTAAGCGATGGAGTTCAGCCAGAAACTCGTCCAGCGTCTCACCCGGGCGAAGTCGTCGAGTCACGAATTGATTGTAGGCATTGAATGCGCGTCCGTTGCGTACGCGGTCATGATGGACCTTTTAATCTGTTCCGCGCCTGCTTTCTACTCCTTACTGAGCTGTCTGTATACAGCAAGGGCACCACCCCGGAGTCGCGATGGTAAGATACACGCTCGAACCTTTCCCTAGCGCAGAGTTTGCAGACCAACTCCACGTTTTCTATCCACTCGACAATTGGCATATCAGTTCCGGCGCCACTAAATTCCGGACCTCAAAGACCTTGTCATCCATCATGGGAAATGTGGTATGCGCGGAAATAGCTTGTGAGATTTAAACGAAGATTGGGTGTTAGGAAAGTAAATTTCCACTTGAATCTGTTCTCGCTGATAGCTGACGTGTAAACCGGAACAACGCTTCACTCGGGACACTCTGTTTCCCGCACAGCGTAAACAACAGTACTTTCTCTAAAAGACTAACCTTCATCAGTCTCAAACAACAAAACTGCTTTGAAACAAAAAGTCAGCTCCTGTTATCCTTCCTCCGTCTCGGACAAGAAGCCGAGATTTCTCGCTTGTTTTAGCCTCTTTCTCGCCGGTAACGCATGTGCTGTGTCATTTCAACATTGATTTGCCGAAATTCGTCTCGCAAGTCTATGATGTCTACAAGCACATCTACAAACAATTCGTCATCTCTTGCTTCGCGTGGTATGCCTCCACCACAAAAATAAAAATAAAATAAAATAAATAAATAAATAAAAATACGTGAAAGATTGCCTGTTTAAAAGTATAAAACAGTAAAAACACACATTTTTGATTTTAAGAATATTCGGCAAAATGTAACAAAAGTACACGCAAAAAACAAAAAAAAACAAACAAAAAACGGTGAAAGAAAAGTAGATTTTCTTTTCTTGACAGTGTTGTTACTGTATTCTCCCTTGGCAATGTTTATTGTTTGAAAAAACTAGTTTTAGAATTTTAATAAAACCCAAACAAATGAACCTGGATTCACCCTTTATTTTCTCAAGAATTGTTAACAAAAGAATGACACATTATTTATTTTATTAGGTTGTTTATATACAAGAATAATTTTATATTTACAAATTTATAAAAAATGAGCCAACTTCAAGGTAATATGTATAATTTATCATATTATCAAGAAATAATTATGAAAATAATTTTTTATTCAAAGATTTATAAAAGTGGCTGTGTAGAAGCGAGCAAGAAAAATATTAATATATATTTAATATATATATATATATATATATATATATATATATATATATATATATATATATATATATATATATTCCTGGTTATTTCTCTCGCTGACTCTCATCAAATACATTGACTAAAATAAGTTGCAAGAATCTGGATTTATACGTTTTTTCTCAAGGAAACTGACAACAACAATGTTAAATACTATTTATTTATTAGTTTGGTTATTTTCAAGAATAATGTTTAATATTTTTGAAAAAATAAAAGTTACCGGTGGTGTATACAGTCATAGCGATGCCAAGAGAAAAATGATCTTTTGACACACCATTTTTTGAGAGTATGTTTGTTAAACATTGCCGAATATGCTTTAAAAGTTCTGGATGATTTTTGCTATTTTTATCACATTGTTTCGGCCTGTATGTTCTTCAGCTTCCTCATTATCTGAAATTCTGAAATGATTAAAATCATTCCACAAAAATATCGGACCAATACTCTCTTACTTATTAAGAAAATAATTGTTTAAAATTTAGTTTCACGTAATGTTCAGATTTTAATTTTAAAAGATGGTCGCTTGATATTTTAGAAGATTTCAATACATTTAAAGATTTAGAATGAACAAAGCCTCTATTTTCTCCCATTTTTCAATTGATTAATGGATAAATTATAAATGGCACCTCAATGAATATTTTTCTAAGCAAACCGCCCCAAGCAAGGCGAGAGTGCCACTACCACGAAAGAGATTACAGAGAGTGAGAGTAAAAATAAAGAGTAGTGTTTGGGAAAAGGATAAAGAGAAGAACAGGGATCAAAGTCAAGGCATCAGATGTCGATTGACATTACATTTGAATATTTTAATATTATAGCTATCAGGGAAGCAAGTGATAGGAAGGAGTGCCACTGACAGGAGGTGCGAAATAAGAAGCTGTTGAAGTAGAAGACATGGCTACATTTAGTCGTTTCGATAGTGAAAGGGTGGGGACGAGATGCCAACCTAGTAGCACAACTAAATTCATGCAGTTAGGGAACCAGTGAAAGTAGCTCGTCGGAGCAGTTGCCATGAAAGTACTTGTAGAAAAGAGAGAGGGGCGCCACAGCACGTCTTTGAGAGAGCGACTGCAGACGGATTGCAGGAAATTGCAGGAAATTGTTATTATAGAATCAATAACTAAATACACTGTAAGCATCAGATATTGTTCAAAATTTTCCATGAATTAAAGCTTCTTTAATGATCCCATTACATAGCATGTTCGAGGCCATCTCGAGGCGGTTTAGGGGTTAGCAGGCTTGTCTCGCTAGAACAATTACGACTGAGTCGTGAGTTCGATCCTCACTGAGTGCCCCATACTTTCGGCGTTGTGCCACATCTAAGCTATGCTTGGAATATCACTACATAGCATGTTCGGTGACATAACATTTTCGATGTTCGTTGAAATAAAATATCGAAAAAAAGGTACATGATTTTGTAAGATTGCAAATAGCATTCGGTCTTAATGAAATTCGAAACCAATATTTTGCTTGTTATGGAAATCTCACGATAGACACAAGGAAAACATCATTTTCCACATTATCTGACGAGATTTCTTGCAAGATTTTACTGCTAAAATTGTTTTTATTCCTTCATGCTTGAGTTTATGTGAGTTTTCAAGGCGCAGATACATATATGGACGTAACTACAGACTTCTGTGTTTCGTTAGTGCAAGTTTTCAGTGTTTAAATTGATCTAGTAGAATTGGAAATTATCCATCGCCCGGCAACCTGGGGGCAATTGTAGTACCAAAAACCAATTATTAACGACAAGAAAAAAGATAACGCCCAGATATTGATGAAATCAAAATAAATCAGACACATATATTTCGCCGGAATTAACAACAAGTTTACTATGATAGTGAGGAGGAAATATGCTTAATATTCTTTCTTTCTTTCTTTCTTTCTTTCTACGTCTGTTTATATATATGTATTTTTATCTATCTAGCTATCTATGTACGTCTCTTTATATATATATATATGTATATATATATATATATATATATATATATATATATATATATATTATAAATTAATTGATATAAAATATGGGTTTTTCGCTACACAGTGATAACCATGTTTCAGAAATGGAAGCTAAAGCTTTCGAATTTAATTTTGTTATTAAACCAAAGACATTCGTTCCATTTCCTCGTCAAGATACACACACACACACACACACACACACACACACACACACACACACACACACACACACACACACATATATATATATATATATATATATATATATATATATATATATATATTTCTTTCATCGATTTATTCACCTATTAACGTCTGTTTATATATATTTATTTCTTCTATCTATCTATCTATCTATCTATCTATCTATCTATCTATCTATCTATCTATCTATCTATCTATCTATGTATGTATGTGGATAGCAATAAAGAAAATCAGGAAGCGTTTTTCTGTAGATGCTTTTTCAACATGTGATTTCATTTCCCAATTCTCTGAAATTGATGACATGCATACATTTTCCGACATCGAATATTTCAACGTGTCGTTCCAAAACTCTGCCCAAAGAGAAAATATATGAACCGTTTATGGAGAAACAGTAGCTGAGAATATTGTCCTACGAGGTTCGATAGCTTCAGAGGTGGAAATTCTGATCTGGAATACAGAAAACGTTGAGGTGGGCCTTGATGATCAACTCGAATCACTGATTTAAAATAATTCAGGTTACCCGACACGAAACATAACAGAGAGACTCCACACATCTCATGTTCAATGTTTTGCATTGTAACGATGTTTGGTTACCTCCTGATTTAAAGAAAAAAATAACTTTTCTCAAAATTGACAGATTTTTTAACCACATCGGAAGAAAATGGATTATTTATACTAATTTCAAGTGAAAAACGAAATTAGCCAACCACCGTTCAGCATTAAAAGAATGTTTCTATTTTATAGTATCGCAAGGGCTTTGTGTATTTCGTGCTTGAACAGTAAGATCAGATGAATTCAAGCAAGTACTCTGTTCAATTGATTAAAGGCAACAATCAGGGGAAAGACTTTCGCAAGTGTCCAAACGGTAACGTGTCATCTTCCCTCAGGTCAACGCCAGACATCACATCTCTTTGAAGAAATTAGCACAAATTGTTTCGGAAGTCCTACAACTATATCTTTTGTACTTACCTGAACTTCCACATTAGGATTAACATTACAATTTTAAGATTCCTACAAAATTCTCTTAATGGGAAGAACTTTGGGAGCATATAAAAATAACTTAAGCGATATCATCACACAGAAAGAAACAAATTTTTATAGGATAGTAGTGGCAAGAAAGATGGGGGAATATAGCGGAAAAAATGGCACATACAGGGTTGAAAAAATCTATTATGAAATGTGATTTCAGCCGTGTTTTCTCTAGTACAACATTAGTAGATCTTAATCTCTCGTATTCTCCTCTGCAGACGTTAATATCTCGTTTTCTCGTCTACAGACGTTAATCTCTCGTATTCTCTTCTGCAGACGTTAATCTCTCTTATTCTCGTCTACAGACGTTAATCTCTCGTATTCTTCTCTGCAGACGTATTTAGGGTATTATACCAGACGGAGAAAGCTCTCATATATATATATATATATATATATATATATATATATATATATATATTAACATACAACGTGTAATTTCACGTGCGATACCCTGTCTTCATCAGCCGCCGACCAAGGGTGATATCACGGTTTCGGTGGATATGGCGGAACCGCCACCCCTAGCGCCACCAGCAGCGTTTGCCATCAGGCAGGGTATGAAGATAAATAATTAATCGTTCCTATTTGTAAATTCTTGTAATAAAATAAATAAACGATTGTTCTTCGTTGCAGCTTTTATTCGTAATGAGAGTTCCCTGAACGCGTTTTGCCGTTATTGACGCACTCGTAAAAACCGTTCGTAAACGACCACGCAAATATTTCACTCGCGCATGTTAGGTCGTGATGTTGCGCGCGTTTTATTTGCTTGTTTTGATCTCGACCAAATCCAACCTGACGCCTGCTGGACTGTTTTTGAATGTGATGCGAAGCGCTCTTCAACCAACGGCCAGTGATGCCTATTTTTGAAAAGAAGGAAATGACCGAATGTCCCAGAAACCCACGACACCCAATCTCAATAGGCATATATATATATATATATATATATATATATATGAGTCATTGGTCGTACTGTGGCTCCACCTGTGCCTGCTAGAGATATTTCATCTACATTCCCTTCGCTTCATTATAGGAGTGGATTAGAAAGATCCCATTATTGATATTGAGGTTTTTAACTTTACCTTGGCTATAGGTGTTGAATCTCTGATCCCAAAGTCCAAAATGAGATGACCACGTGTCCACAGCGAATACTCTTCTTCCAAAGAACTTCCTGTACAAAGAATAAGCCTCTAACTGACGAATAAATTTTGTCCAATTAACGTGATACACAGCCTCACTATGGATTCAAGTGAGGTCCGTTGGAAATAGAAAGATCCAACGTCATGATCGCGATGCCACATTTATCAGGCAACAGTTCTTGCAGAAATAAGTCCAGTCAGAAGAAAAGAGGTTGCTGGCCAAGTTTAAACCCTGGGTTAGTTGCAAAACCTTCCACTGAAATATTGGTGAAAAATGTATTTCTCCTTTGAGTTTCACGAGCTATATTTGAGTCTGAAACGGACGTGGAAAACATCATGTTCAAAACTTTATATATATGTGGTGGATCGTTTGGTGATAATGCGTTTCAGAGTGAGTGGTTGGCCTGATGGATATCAGTATGGGAAATGGTATCCGTGGAGCATTTTCAAATCTTCCCTTCGCATTAACACCTCTCGGAGAAAAAAAAAACACATCAATCCACTCAGATTGGTCGAGTTAGGGGTTAATTATTGTTATTGATATCTTACGCCCTTGTTGGGTACAACTTGAAAAAGAGATGGACATTGACAAATACATCTTTGCACCGAGAAAGGATCCAAGATGTCAGTCTGCTAAATAATTTCATTTCATTTTCAAAAGTACACTATAATAGACGGTATTTTCGATGGAGTACAGAATCAGCTAATGGATTAAATGCCTGCTGACTTTTTAAGACCAAACAAATAGAATAAAATCAACATTAAAAATAATCTAAGAAAAATGTAAAATTTATAATGAAGAAAGGAACAATTTAATATATAAAACTGATATGATAAGAATATGCATATATTATCCAGTTATTTTTGTTTTATTCTACTCTAATTGTTTTCCAGGTTCCGATTTCGTAATCTACTTCTCTGTGCCGTGTTCCTTCGAGATGCGGGTGGTTACGGCTCTCTGAAACGCCCTATCCTTTGTAGCTGTTAGGTTTGTCTTTTCAAAATCCTTGTTCTAGCATCCATAAGAGATAGTTTACTTACCTTTTTCGTTTAGCTTTCTTGTAAGTGTCAAATTCTCCAAGCTCTCTTTCCAGTTTTTCTTTCGTGTATACATGATATATACTTGAAAGAAAAACCTCTGTCCACACCAATAAATAAAAAAAATATCTATAATCTATTCCGAAGAAAACACAAATTACTAAATAAACATTCACAACATTTATGAAAATACAGACATGAAGACAAATTTTTACTATGTTACTTAAAATTAGAAAACTAAAAAGTAATATATTGTGAAATATCATTATGATGAATGCAATATATACATATATCTAACGCAGATAATACTACATACTTCAGACAATTCTTTAAATTAAACAAATAAGATAACACTTCGCTCCGAGAAAAAAATAAACAAAAATCGGAATAAAAAATCAAATTTAGTAAATAATAAACAAATTAACAAACTACGCTTGCTCACATGAATACAAATGTCATGAAAATAAATCATCAATAAATTATTAAGTAATGAATAATCAATAAAGAGTAAAATGGAAAGCACACTATAAAATAATTACATATTACCGCGTTCGATTCTATAATTATTTCTACTGAAAAGCTTCTAGAATAATTTGAAACATAACCGTTACTTCATAACCATTAGGTTACTACAATCGACCATATTTGTCCATTGTGCACGACTGGTCGGCATAAATAGTCCAGCCAAAGCACAACACGCATGGCCGACTGTCACAACTGGTGTCCACTTATTTTTTACATACGTTCTATCCCTGAAATAGATCGTTATATTCATAAACTCGTCTAGAAACCGCCTTTCGGAGGGCTTTTGGGCCTTCAGACTTTTACCTTCAACCTCCTATGTATGTACAAGTTACAAGAATAAAGATACAAAAAATTATTTTTTATTTATTCGACACCTTAATTCGGCATAATCTTTCTTCGAGTACACAACTGATCTCCGTATTTTGTTTAGATTTATTTTGCGCGCAATTTTTTTTTAATCACCATTCTTTATGATCCCGTCACATAAAGTCACACTTAAAAGACATTAGGGAACCCGAACTATGTAATATTTCGAATACGTCACAGTAGGCGTGCTAGAAAAAGAGAAAAAATAACGTACCTTATCCCGCTTACGTTTTGACTACGGTTTAATCAGACGATATCAGTTGCATTTGTGACGAAAATCGAAATTAAAGTTAAGCCTCTAATAAAGAACTGTTTTTAAACCATATACGCTGTCCGATATTTAAATTTAATTTTAAATGTGTTAATTGTTTAATTTTTAATTTGCACGTAACGACAGTAGTTAGTAACTGTTGTGGCGTAATTTAATTGTATTAAATTACAGGAGCCGGGAGAGAAGAAAAGATAAAGTCTTAAACTGTTTTGACGTCCAAACTCGTTAACGCATAGAATTTAAAATCTCCCCTCCTTATTCATGGTCCGTTTTTATAGCGAAGGTAGATACCATTTATTGACAAAGAAGGTAACCGTGGGTTACTCCTCACCTGTTACTTCAGGTTGTATATGATTCGCCGAGATCGGCAAAAGGACGGACGTACACACGTACAATGCTATTTATTTTTATAGATATAGCATAACATAAAACCATATATATATATATATATAAATATATATATATATATATATATATATATAGTTCTGAATTGTTATATAGTATAAATATAGTATTGAATAGTTCTGACGATATATATATATATATATATATATATATATATATATATATATATATATATATATATATATATATATATATATATATATATATATATATATATATATATATATATATATATATAAACGCAGTCGCCATGGTTTGTCTATTGCGTTCAGCATTAAACAGACAGTTGCTTCTGGCTGTTGAATTTACATTAGCTCTATCCTTGATTTTGACCATGGGATTTTAACCCATAAATATAGTATACCGTATAGCTATATTTTGTCATATATATATATATATATATATATATATATATATATATGGTAAGCACATAGAGTTTCTTTTTGACATTGAATAGTTCTGAGGACATTTATTTTCTCATGTCGAATTTTGGCACAATTCTTTTTTTTATTTTCACAAACATAGCAAGGAATCTGGAAGAAACAAGGAAAGAAGTCGTTCACATAACAAAATTTCTTGCTATCTGAACTATTAGGTGTCGACCTCTGCTCGAGAGAGTTTGTTATTTTTACTTCCTTTTTCCCTTTTTTGATTTTTGTTCATCACTCTAAATTATGTTACGTTGCTTCGTTTTTTTTTATTATTTACCATTTCTGTCTTTCACTTTTTATTTTACTTTTTTCTCTTTTACTCATTCTATCTCCACTTTCCTTCTCTTCCTCTGGTGTTTTTCTTTCCTTTAGTTTCCCCGTTCTCTTTTCTTTTATCTCTCTTCCTAATTCTCTATTTCTTCTCTTCGTTTTTCTCTGTTTCCCATGCTCGCTTCAACTTTTCTTATATCGTCGCATCTCTCTTCTATTTTCCCTCTTTCCTTTCCTTTCTTCCTCTCCTCCGTTTTTTCTCCCCCCCTCTCTCTCTCTATTACTACTCTTCTCTTCCTTATTTTCTTCTTTCTTTTTTCTTGCTTCCGCTTCATCTCAATTCAAATTTTCTTTATTTTCTTCTCTCCTTTATTTTCGTTTCTTTCTCTCCCTCCCCTCTACATTCTCTCTACCTCTTTCTTTCGACATTTTCCTTCTCTTCCTTTTGCTGTCTTTTATTTCACATCTTCCCAATCCCATTTTTTTCCTTCCTGGAATTAACAGATTTTTTTCTTGTCCTTATACCGTTTTTACTTTTCTTCATTCACTCACCTGTTCTATGTTCCTCGACTTCTCTTTTCACTCATTTTTATTTCTCTTGTAATTGCGATGATGTTAACTATTTTCCAGGTCGGTTCAGGAAATTATTTTTAACGAGAAGTTCGTCACGAAATAAAACACCCAAATAAATAAAGATGAAATTCATATTAGCCGAAAGCTAAAATCCAGTTAACTATGTCTCTGTTTCCAAATCTCAAAAAGTCAGCGTTCTCAAATCGTGAAATTATTTTTAAGAAGAGAATTCCATAATAATAATAATAATAATAATAATAATAATAATAATAATAATAATAATATTAGAAACCAAAAAAGCAGCAATAATTATTTAGATTATTTAGACAGCAGAAATTTAATTCAATGGATGTACATGAAGATAGCAACAGTAGTCAGGACGATTTCTAGACAAGACAAAAGTCGGTTTTCATCAACCGAACACTATATTTTTTTATATACCGTACCTATGAACACTAATATGTATGTCCCAATCCTCATGAATACGTTTGGCACTATTGTAAGTGAGGGTAATATGCTGTCTAAGTAGACCACCACTAGCAGCGGTTTACCTATTTCACGTCGCTGGCGAGTATTGTATTTTGTTGATGCTATAAAGATTACCATTTCATTTCCGACCTCCGTTTTGGCAATTCCTCATTCCCTTAGCCTTCCTACGTTACAACAATATTCAAAACACAAGGCTCAAAATCTGAGAGTTGATACCTGGGCAGGATGTGTTTAAATAGGTAAAGACGGAGGAAGAGAATTAGAAAGATCGTATAAACATCTGCGGAAAGAATAATAAAGGGGGAGAGGCCGCCCTCTTAAGGTAAGGATTCAATAACACCAGAAAGCTGTAACACGAGGGCAAGTGGAAAGATCAGGCGAGGCTGACCACATATGGAGAGAAAAGGGAGATCACCGCTCTCTGTAGGATCAGGTTGAAACCATAGACAAAGAATATCATTGGAAAATTCGTAAACTTAAGGAATCAGCACATATGCTCGGCTACAAAAAACTCCTGAGCCGACCAAGCTTAGAAATGAATACAATATGGGAACCAGTAATAAGGAGTGCCAGAGAAAAGCGATAATAACAACGAAAATTGCAATATGAGCTCTGGTAAAACACATAGGATAACAGCAAAAATTGCAATATGAGCACTAGTAAAAAATGATTCCTGAAGACATTAGTTTATAATAACCAGAAAATCACACACAGGAATTCGCACAAGGAATTCACACAAGGACATATGGAACAGCGGATAAAGGCGTTGGTTAGATCCAGCTGGAGTGTGAGTTCAATACCTGGTTAAGGCGGTGGAGAACTTGGAGAGGGGAATTAACATGAGATAACTGACATCCATGGCACGTGGAACTAGAACAGTCTACCCCAGCAAGCAAAATAAAGGGTTCATTTCGACATTCCAACTATCTGAAGAATGCCGAAGTTTACAACGGCCGAAACGTATTGAGAAATATGGCTACAAAGATGAGGACAATAGTTCGAATAATGTAAATAGTGTACATAATACCTCATCTCAGAAATATAAACAGATACCATTCATTGATCTGTTGCTACTTCCATGAAAAGTGTTCAGACGAACTACATTCCTACATTCCAGTTCTGCCGTCCAAGACAAACCACAAATATTTCATTGAGAAGTAAGTTTCACTCGAACAGCTTCTTCCCGCAAACCACTTCTCTGGGAAACCGTCTCTCAATATTCTTCCCCGGTCACTATAATCCTGTTCAAGTCTAGGGTTAACTGTTATTTCCCCCTGCTGACTTTTAATCATGACAATCTACCATGAGTGACCCCTGGGCCATGTACAGGATGGACCTTACTGTAATAAAGTAGAAAAATAGACGCGACTGGTTCGGAAGTTTACTCTCTCGGAATTGAGCGAAATAAGAGGTTTTGACAATGTAAAAGAATAATAGATTCATAATAAAAGATATTCTAAAGAATCAATAAATTCCATTTATTGGAACGCAAATAAATCACTCACTCGAGGCTAGGAGAAAAATATCCTAATGGTTAAAGAAAGAAAAAACAAATTGTCAGCTAGAAACTGTACTAGAAAATTAAAGTCAATTTGGAAGAGGGCGATACAAAAGTGGACGTTGCAAAAGAATTGAACTGATTGTGTAACATGAACGTGACTTTCTGATTAAGTTTCTGGGATGAGCAGTTATTATTTACATTCGGAACATTGTCTTCATCTTCGTTTTTATCATCACAATTGTTCGGTTGTTGTCCCTTATCGGTCTTCTAAGGGTGCTTGTCGAACTGGGTAACCTTATATCGGAGCCTTTAACGAAGAAAGAACAATACGAAAAGCTATAATAAAGAACGAAAGAGAAAATCACAGTAAGGCTTCAAATGCAGCAGCAGCTACAGTAGAAAAGAGAGATCGCGGTGAGTGAAGCTAAGCATAACAGTTAGTAGCAACATTCATTAGACGGTAAGTTAAGTTTAAACTCCAATTCTCTACTCAGCATTGTCCCAGCTGACAATAACCGAAAGCGTTTTTTGCAAATTCTGTGACAAAGTAATTGTGAGTTCAATCCCTTTTCCAGGCAGTAGCCAGTAACTCGTCAGCGGAAAAGTGTCGAGCAATAACTGAGCAGCAATAAATAAGAATTAGACGAGATATATTTGTTAGAATGCGAACAGTCTCCCCCTCCCGTAGATTAAACACATCGTTCAATTCGAAATTCACTAAAGTTTAACTGAATAGACAAGCACCTGATGAAAGTCGGAGAGTACGGCTGCTGAACTGTTGTGCTAATAGAACTAGAACAGTCTACCCCAGTGAGCGAAATAAAGGGTTCAGTTCGATATTCCAACCACCTGAAGAAGGCCGGAGCGTACAACGGCCGAAATGTTGGAATAAACATGGCGACATAGATGAGGACAATAGTCCGAATAATGTGGATGATGGGCATAGTGCCTCATCTCAGAAATATAGACAGAGATTTGCATGTTTAAAGAATTGGAATTACAAAGAAGAATAAAAACGCTTGCGACTGTAGGTTTAATTACGATTTATTGGCAGTTAATCTGGCGGCTAAGCTCATTATTATTATTATTATTATTATTATTATTATTATTATTATTATTATTATTATTATTATTAAGTAAAAGAGAAGCATAGCAATAGAATGACCCTGGGTTGCAAATATACAAAGCCAAGTACCACGCCCATCATGATACGCAGTATGATAAGAATGTACCTAGCATATGCATCACAGCACATTGTACGCAAATGGTTATAGATTTTGATAACATCCACATATAATCTTTCAAGTGAGGTCCAATTAGAAATACATTCAGGATGGGTAACAGAGTTCACTCGGGCGGTCTCTAATTGAGGGTGTTCTCCCAAGTGACCTTGAATGCATCAGCCATTAAACTTAAAAAGAAATCTCTCGAAACCCGACGATGGTGTTCTCACTCATTAACAAAGATAAGGAGTGAATGAACTACTTGAAACGCGCCGTCCTACTGTCTGCGGTCAGGTAAATGACAAGTGAATCAGTAATGCTAAACGGAGTATTTACTGTAGAGAATTGATTTAAAATTATGTACATGCTAACATCACAAATAAATTAAGATCAGCATCAGGAATGCCAAGTATTCTGTCGCATCAGGACTTATTATTATTATTATTATTATTATTATTATTATTATTATTATTATTATTATTATTATTATTATTATTTCCTTTGATTTCTGGTGTGTACACATTTCTTTCCGGGTCTCGCCCAGAAACCTAAGATCAGAAATGGCATCATGGCATTTTCCACTGACCAATTAACAAAAAAAACAAAAAAACAAAAAAAAGACAAACATATTTTACATAGATAAATCCCTTCGTAAGGTGTGGGCTGTACTCGCTAGAACATTTTTTTGTATTTCTTTAAGGCATGGACTTCCAGGAATCTCTTCAATTAGTCTACTGGAATGGTTTCCAACAATCCCGAGGGGTCCGACTACAACAGGGATTGTTGATGTTCCCATGTGCCACATTTCTGAGATTTCTATTTTAAAGGCCCTTGTATTTTGAGAGCTTTTCGAATATCTTCAAAGATACATTGCAGTCTGCAGGGACTGCCATATCAATAAGCAGGCACCTTTTTTGTTTGTGGTCTTTAATAACAATGTCTGGGCAGTTGGCTTTGATTGTTCTGTCTGTGTGTATTGTGTAGTCCCATAAATTGGTAAAAATCCTACCTCCGTAACCGTGTCTGGGTGGTGTTCATACCAGTTTCTTTCAGTTTCCTTTTCGTATCAGTTGCAGATTTTTCAGTGCAGATATTGACCCATTCTCGCATGCCGGGTTTTATACTCAAAGGATGCCAATACCGTGCAACCTGATACAAGATGATCAATGGTTTCTGGATATTTATCACAGAATCTACATTTTGGGCTAAAACAATATTTTAGTATGTGTACTTGATAATTTCTAGTTAACCATCATTGGTCCTTCAGTTTTAGTTTTAACCCTGCACTACGTAGCCACTGATTTGGTACGGGTAGAGTATTGGCCATGAAACGGTTTATCTTGCCATTGTTTCTGTATCTGGTCGTTTGTATTTGTCTTTGCTCTCTTTTTTAAGTATTTTGCAGCTTCAATCGGTGTATTGTGCTTTACTTGTATTTCTGCACCCATTTGAAACTCCATTTTGAACTTGTTGGCTTCCTTTATTACGGAACAAAGACGCTTACTACTTTCATGTTCTTTGACACATATCATCCCGTCTTCTGTCGTTTCCAGGTATCTTTGAAGGCCAATTGTTGTAGTTTTGTAGGACAGTTCTAGTTGAACTAATCCTCTGACTCCTTCGGATCTGGGAACATACAGACAGTCAGCATCAGCTTTGGGATGATGCATGCGGTAGCAAGTGAGAAGCTTTCTCATTTTGGCGTCCATTCGCTTAATGTCAGCTATGGTACAGTTAAGAATGTTAAAGCTGTATTGCATCACAGGGACAGCCAAGGTGTTTATGGCTGATATTCTGTTTTTTGAGTTCAGCTCGGTATTTTGTACCAGACACATACGCCTGTAGCACTCCTTTCTTCACTTTTCCTTCATTTAGGAATGTTGTATACCATCTCCTTTGCTAATTCCTAATTATTATTATTATTATTGTTATTATTATTATTATTAATGCTTGTTCGTTCGTTCGGTAGTTACTTAACCAATAGCTTACGCCATGACAATACCTTATAAATAATTGACTATTCTGTTTTGATCGCGAGGAAGGACTGAAAAGATATATTAGAGAGTCTGTTTGTTTTCAGTGACAGAAAGAAAGAAAGAAGGAAAAGGAAGAGAGAGGAGGCGATAACACACTCATGTGCTGAAATTCTGCTATATATATTATAAATAAGGACCTGCATTCAGTCTGTGAATGTTATTGTAATACTGTGTTAAAATTGTCAACCAAAAAACAAATATTTAATGATACAATTGGGGAATTTCCACGTGTATTTTATCGCCCTGAAAATTGCAAGACGCTTCTTCGATCATTTAATTAAGAATTATAATTAATCAGAATTCAAAATTCAAAATCCTGAAACCTTCACGGATACAAATAGTTACGATTATTATTATTATTATTATTATTATTATTATTATTGATTTAATGAAGAAAATCTTCCTAGCAAGAAAATAAGTTGTATTGAGTAGCGAGGTTGAGGCATTGGGTACTCTGCAAGCGACTAATTGTTGCAGATTCATAGAAGCGAATCTGTCCGAAAGAATGAAAAACATAAATTTCTCTGGGGCTATGAGATTCATACAGACTCCCCCCTACAAAAGCCTGAAAGATAGCACACACACACACACACACAAACACACGCACTCACACACACAATTACACACACACACACACACACACAAAAACGCACTCACACACACATATATATATATGTATGTATATATTTTATGTATGCATGTATATATATTTATGTGTGTATGTACATTTTTGTTTGTACGTGTGTGCCTGTAAGTGTGTGTGCGGGCACGTGTTCTTGTACCTATATATTATTTGTACGCTTACGTTTGTGGTTAGTTATTCTTTTTTTCCACTTGGTTTCAAATTGAACTTTTTTGCAATTTTGTTCATCTGTATTTTCACTTATCCACCCGCGCAAAAAAAAAAAAAAAGAAAAAAAAGAAGTATTTTCCGTAATGTTTATTCCATTTACTTTTCCTCTCACGGGAATTGCACGTGTCTCTTATAAGTGTCCTTTTATCACATTTTCACACAAGCAAGCATCGACAAAACACATTTTCTTGCATCGACTTGACATAAATTTTAAAAGAAAAAAATGTCTGTATCAAGTGAATTTCTCAAGAAAATAAAAAGGAAATAATCAATTACTTAAAATTTCTGATAAAATATCAGTGAATTTCTTCACTTAGAAAAATAATTTTGCCTGATCGTATTTTTGCATATTTTTTCTTTTTCATATTCATCCCCTGTGAGTTTAAACCAGTAACAATTGGTGGCTTATGCTGGAGATTAATGGATGGCAATATTCAAGAACTTTTCTGAATTCGAACTGTTTTCGATAATGCATCCACCTGGATGCTTCTGTTTTTAATTAATTTCCAGTTTCTCTATCAATTTTTCTAACCTCTTTCTCGCTGATACGACTGTCATCTTCACGTTCTATCGCTTCCTCAAATCCCCGACAAACGCAACTTTTTAAAAAAAAATATCTTTTCGTTTACTTTAAAACATTCCTCGCTTTACTGGCATGATGTCAAAATCCACAATCTGGCATGTTCGGCATTATTTTTTTTGTTGCATTTGTCTATTAGATCCGGGTTCCTGAACTTGAAGAGGCACGGACCAATAACATTTAATGATCAGTCTTATCGCCATCCATTTTTGTTTGTAATATCTTTAACACGTTGCTCTACTGAAATTATGTCATTTGAAATGGCCACACTAAGTGTCAGTCTCTTTTTTTATGACAATAGTCCAGTCTATTTTTTATGACAATGGTCCAGTTTTTGATTAAGATGTATACGAAACCGCGAGGCGAAAAGATCAAGTCTGCGAAAAATTACAAGAATTAGAACTGAAATGTGTATTCAAACTCCTATCGTATTTTAAGATACGAGTGAAATTTATAATAATTTTTTTCGTTTTGTGCTTACCATTTTTCAAGGTTTTCTTCTCTTGCTCTTCAAAATTCCTCGAAAATTTCATTTATTGCCCAAATAAAAAAAATTATAATGTTCTTCGTGCTCTTGTTCTTCTTCTTCTTCTGTGTCTCTTCATGATGTTGGTGATCATGGCTCTATTTCTTATCCTTGGTAGCGCTTTTTAAGGTTATTGTTTTGTTATCTACCCATCCCTCCCTTCGCATTAATAACTCTCGGAAAAGCAAACATCAACCCGTCTCACCAGATTAGTCGTGTTAAGGATTACATTTTCTTGTTGATATCCTGCAACCATGTAGGCAATAATTTGAAGAAGAGATGGACATCAACAACTAACACGACTTGCATTGGAAAGGGAACCAACATGGAATCCTGTCGAATAATTTTAATTCATTTTAGCAAAAGAAGTCTTCCAAAATCTACGCAAAGTTTTCAAAACCATAGTAGAAAGAAAAAAAGGTATATATATATATATATATATATATATATATATATATATAAAGATCGATACATACATACATACATATATATATATATATATATATATATATATATATATATATATATATATATATATATATATATATTTAATTTACGAAAAACTAGGTAATCCGTATGGGTAGACCCAAGGAGGATAAAATCCAGAGAGGTCAATGTAAATCAGAGCTAAAAATTTAAATAAAAACAGATCACTTTAAGGTTCCATATAAATAATTATTTCACCACAGCCCTTTTAAAGGACCGCGGATCATCAGATTTTACTTCCAAAAGTTGATACGAAAAATGCGTTTTTTTCATTTTTCGTTTCAACTTTTGGAAGTAAAATCTGATGATCCGCGGTCCTTTAAAAGGGCTGTGGTGAAATAATTTATTATATGGAACCTTAAAGTGGTCTGTTTTTATTTAATATATATATATATATATATATATATATATATATATATATATATATATATATATATATATATATATATATATACATTTTCACCACCTCTTTACGTAGATTATCTCTGCTATTCTCTCGCCCTATTGCCATCAGGATGTCCTGCGAGTGTGAGATTCCCCTGGTTCTTATTCCTCAATATTTGCCGTAGAAATTTTAACTCTTTCTGATTCTAAGTATAAGCGTGCTTTTAGATTCCATTTACTTAGAGCTTTCTCGTTATTGACATGTTCTGTCCATGAAATTCTGAGCATCCTTCTGAAAACAATTCGTAGCATCCTTCTGTACAACAATTCTGTTGCTTAAAGTCTCTACTTCATCTGTGAAATGATTGTCCAGTAGTCATTGTCATAGAGACGGAATGTTAATAAACAACACTTTGATACGCTTTTCCCTTCTTTCTTCTATAAATTCTTATGAAAATTCCATGTTTTTGAAAACTAGATTTTGGAAGTCATCCTTCGCTAAAAATGAATAAATGATGAGATACGATTCGTGGGACGTACAATGGCACCACAAATGTCCTCTTGTGTTGTTTCATTTTTATTGCCTTCGCATTATAGAACTGGATTGGAAAATTCCATTATTAATATTGAGATTATCGACTTGAGAACGGCTACATGTATTGGCGTTGTGCAACAAACGTCTGCGATGCGTTAATCACGTGTCAAGATTCGACAATTATATTCTTCCAAAGCTATTCCTGTTCAGGGAACGGATCTTCGACTGACCAAGTAATGTCGTCCTATTAAAGAGATACACGAGTCTCTATGGATCCAATGGACATAAGTTGAAAAGAGAAAAGTCCGAAGAGACGTCATCATCATGGCGGTAACACATCTATCATGTAAGATACCTTCGCAGAATCAAGTTGCTAAAACAAAAATGAAGAAAAGAGATATCTTGGGTAAATCGAGCTTACACTGTCAGACAAACCATTCCTAGTAGTCAATGTTTAAAAACGTGATTTTCCAATGTGTCTCACTCGTCAACTCAGGGCCTGCAACAAATGTGGAACATCCTAGAAAACTTGTCATGTGTTGAGAGTAAGGACGTAGTCTGATGTCTAACGTCAAGTAAATGAAATTTGTGAACATGTTCAAATCTCCTCTCGAGGTTGATTGTCCTTCCTTCGTATTAATACCTCTCGGAAAAGTAAACATGAGACCATCCCACCGGATTAGTCGTGTTAAGGATTACATTTTGCTTTTGATATCCTGCAACCATGTAGGCAATAATTTGAAGAAGAGATGGACATCAACAACTAACACGACTTGCATTGAAATTTTTATTCATTTTTAGCGAAGGATGACTTCCAAAATCTAGTTTTCAAAAACATGGAATTTTCATAAGAATTTATAGAAGAAAGAAGGGAAAAGCGTATCAAAGTGTTGTTTATTAACATTCCGTCTCTATGACAATGACTACTGGACAATCATTTCACAGATGAAGTAGAGACTTTAAGCAACAGAATTGTTGTACAGAAGGATGCTCAGAATTGTTGTACAGAAGGATGCTCAGAATTTCATGGACAGAACATGTCAATAACGAGAAAGCTCTAAGTAAATGGAATCTAAAAGCACGCTTATACTTAGAATCAGAAAGAGTTAAAATTTCTACGGCAAATATTGAGGAATAAGAACCAGGGGAATCTCACACTCGCAGGACATCCTGATGGCAAGAGGGCGAGAGAATAGCAGAGATAATCTACGTAAAGAGGTGGTGAAAATGTATATATATATATATATATATATATATATATATATATATATATATATATATATTAAATAAAAACAGACCACTTTAAGGTTCCATATAATAAATTATTTCACCACAGCCCTTTTAAAGGACCGCGGATCATCAGATTTTACTTCCAAAAGTTGAAACGAAAAATGAAAAAAACGCATTTTTCGTATCAACTTTTGGAAGTAAAATCTGATGATCCGCGGTCCTTTAAAAGGGCTGTGGTGAAATAATTATTTATATGGAACCTTAAAGTGATCTGTTTTTATTTAAATTTTTAGCTCTGATTTACATTGACCTCTCTGGATTTTATCCTCCTTGGGTCTACCCATACGGATTACCTAGTTTTTCGTAAATTAAATATATATATATATATATATATATATATATATGTATGTATGTATGTATCGATCTTTATATATATATATATATATATATATATATATATATATATATATATATATATATATATATATATACCTTTTTTTCTTTCTACTATGGTTTTGAAAACTTTGCGTAGATTTTGGAAGACTTCTTTTGCTAAAATGAATTAAAATTATTCGACAGGATTCCATGTTGGTTCCCTTTCCAATGCAAGTCGTGTTAGTTGTTGATGTCCATCTCTTCTTCAAATTATTGCCTACATGGTTGCAGGATATCAAAAGCAAAATGTAATCCTTAACACGACTAATCCGGTGGGATGGTCTCATGTTTACTTTTCCGAGAGGTATTAATACGAAGGAAGGACAATCAACCTCGAGAGGAGATTTGAACATGTTCACAAATTTCATTTACTTGACGTTAGACATCAGACTACGTCCTTACTCTCAACACATGACAAGTTTTCTAGGATGTTCCACATTTGTTGCAGGCCCTGAGTTGACGAGTGAGACACATTGGAAAATCACGTTTTTAAACATTGACTACTAGGAATGGTTTGTCTGACAGTGTAAGCTCGATTTACCCAAGATATCTCTTTTCTTCATTTTTGTTTTAGCAACTTGATTCTGCGAAGGTATCTTACCTGATAGATGTGTTACCGCCATGATGATGACGTCTCTTCGGACTTTTCTCTTTTCAACTTATGTCCATTGAATCCATAGAGACTCGTGTATCTCTTTAATAGGACGACATTACTTGGTCAGTCGAAGATCCGTTCCCTGAACAGGAATAGCTTTGGAAGAATATAATTGTCGAATCTTGACACGTGATTAACGCATCGCAGACGTTTGTTGCACAACGCCAATACATGTAGCCGTTCTCAAGTCGATAATCTCAATATTAATAATGGAATTTTCCAATCCAGTTCTATAATGCGAAGGCAATAAAAATGAAACAACACAAGAGGACATTTGTGGTGCCATTGTACGTCCAACGAATCGTATCTCTCTCGCTCGCTCTCTCTCTCTCTCTCTCTCCATATATATATATATATATATATATATATATATATATATATATGTATGTGTGTGTGTGTGTGTGTATTTAGGCAGCAATCCTTCTTTCATACACATTTCATTAAAGACGACTGATAATGTGCTTTTATTTAGTTTTTTATATAATTTCGCGTGCGATCTAATAATGTTTTTCTTTTCAGATGATAAATTATATAAAAACTGTCCGAATGTTCTTTTTATTCGAGCGCTTTCGGCTATCCTTGAAAATGGTTAAATGTATAGCCGAAAGCGCTCAGATAAAAAGAACATTCGGACAGTTTTTATATAATTTATCATCTGATAAGAAAAACATTATTAGATCGCACGAGAAATTATATAAGAAACTAAATAAAAGCACCTTGTCAGTCATTTTTAATGAAATGTGCATATATATATATATATATATATATATATATATATATATATATATATATATATATATATATATATATATATGCACATTTTATTGAAAACGACAGACATGGTGCTTTTATTTAGTTTTTTATATAATTTCTCATGCAATCTAATATTTTTTTATTCTTTTCGGATGATAAATTATATAAAAACTGTCCGAATGTTCTTTTTATCTGAGCGCTTTCGGCTATACATTTAGCCATTTTCAAGGATTAAATATTTTAATCGTTAAATAAGAAATAGTTTGTTGTATGTATGTTTTATAAAATGTTTTCATTTTTCAAAACACGGTCAAGATATCGTGTCCATGTTCGAAGTTAATATTATTAACTGATGTTTCTTTTTATTTTATTAATAAGGCTTCCATTATTTGTAGCCTTTTTTTGCATGTAGATGATGCTATTATATTAGTGTTGTCAACAAGTATGTTACGAATAGTGTCCGGTAGGTCTCCATGAATATTTAAATGAGATCTAATTGAGCTATTGTCAGAAAGGTGTAGAGTGAGTCTGCATGTCAAATACGTTGTAGTGTGGCATATATAATTATTTACGAATTTTTATTGATCAAGAATACAATTCCTTAATGGGCATTTAAATTCGTAAATAATATTTGCCCTATTTAATTTTGTTCTAGGAGGGGAATTATTATTTTTAACGTGTCGACTACCATCACAGTTTTCCTATTGTCTTTTACATTTATATATATATATATATATATATATATATATATATATATATATATATATATATATATATAGCATAATGAGAAGCCACGTATACAGAAAAAAAGAAAAATACTGGATTTTAAAATTAAATACATATAAACTAGGGTTAAATAAAGACTTGGGTATTTTAAATCTTTATAAATATTTCAATATTTAAACAAAAAAAATTGTTAGATATAGTTAAAAAAAATTTTAAACAACATCTAAAATATTACTACAGTTAGATTTACAGTATTTACATTAGTCGGACTATTGTCCTCATCTTTGTCGCCATATTTTTCACAACGTTTCGGCCGTTGTACGCTCCGGCCTTCTTCAGGTGGTTGGAATTTCGAACTGAACCCTTTATTTCGATCACTGGGGTAGACTGTTCTAGTTCCACGTGCCATGTTTGATGTATGTCAGTTATCAGTTATCTCCTGCTAATTTACCCTCTGAAAGTTCTCCACTGCCTTAACCGGGTATTGAACTCACACTCTTTAGGTCTGTCACTGGATCTAACCAACGCTACCCACATATTTGTTTACATACTACCTATCTATCTATCTATCTATATATATATATATATATATATATATATATATATATATGTGTGTGTGTGTGTGTGTGTGTGAATCTTGTTCTCTATCTATCTCAGTCTTGTTCATATGTATCTATCTATCTATCCATCTATCTATCTATCTCAGTCTTGTTCATATCTATCTATCTATCTATCTATCTATCTATCTATCTATCTATCTATCTATATATTGGGGGGTGTATATATATATATATATATATATATATGTGTGTGTGTGTGTGTGTGTATGTGTGTGCGTGTGTATTGTGTACATGTAATCGATTCCTTCATATATAATCCGGGTGAAAGCTGGTAATATTAATTATTAAAACTGATCCACAGAGAGATCGATATATTTATTTTAAGAGAGCATATGTATTTTTATAGCAAAAAAAAAAAAAAAAAACCTACATAGGACATAATAGGATAATCTATTTCAAGTCGTTCTCGGCTATCATCAACCCCTAAGTGTCTGTATCAGAGCATTGTTTTAAATTTATTTTCAATGTCAGTCCTCCTCTGATAGACGCCTTGTCAGTGAGAACGGGTTTGTGTTAGCGACTGGTGGGGAGGCGTAAGCATCTTATTCTGGGAGGAGCGGTCCGGCTTTGGAACTTATTTATGGTTAGAAAATTTCGTTGTTTGTAGTTTAATATCAGTTCCTTCTACGTGGCATTTCTGATACAAGCTCCAAGTGTGTTTTTTCTGGTATTCATAGTTTTTGCAGTAGAGGTGTCAAATATTATTAATAATGTGGGGGTGTATGTGTGCGTATAGTGTCATATATGTATGAACATGTAAATGTATATATATGTATGTATGAAGATATGTACGCCCCATATAAGTGTGTTGGGCATCATGATTTATTACATTGGTTGCTCTAGTATCTATAAATCTATAATTCAACTAATTTACATTAATTTTAACGGGTTTAAATTTTAAATCCCCCATCGGTTATTAATAATATTAGATGATAGCCGCGTACAGAATGGCTTGAAATAGATGTTGAGGTAGTTTTTTCTTTTTTTCGCTCTAGCATATATATATACATATATATATATAATTTCTAGAGTTTATATAGCATACTTAAAATATCTATATATAATACAGATTTTAAGGTATGCTATATTTATGGGGAAAATTGTTCTGTATCAAGGATAGAGTGTATATAACTGCAAAGGTTTTGTATTCGGTCATCACAAGGATATGACAATCTAATAGCCTGAAGATTGCGTTGAGTATGAAGGAAACTGTAGCCACTCAGTGTTGATCATAGTATCCAATCTTATATTTACACAGGCTCTATCCATGATAATGAGCCCTTATAAACATAAATATAGCATACTTTAAAATTATATTTTTCATCCTATGTATCTTACTATATATGGAGAAATTGTGAATCATTTCGGCGCAACAAAAAAAAACGATGAATCTACTAAGACGCAAGAGGCTACTGGGAGTGAAAGAGAATGAGAAAATATTAACGATGAGAATTCCACAGATAAGAAGTGCGAAATTAGAAATGTTAGACCGGAACTTACAGTTACAGCTAATATATTTCAACTGTAAAATGGTGAAACTTAGAAGCCTATTTAGTAATATGCTTACATTCAGGTGGTCGGCTTACTAACTTGGAGAGCTCCTTAGAATAACAGACAGAGAAATACTACAGAAACATAAGAGAGAGAGACTACGTCACGGTGGAGGGAAATTGACAGAAGAAGAGATGCCAGGGCACAACCAAAAATATGACAGATATTTCTATTAAGAATAGACATTAATAATATCTTATGTCAAGATTACTGAACTTTTAAATAATTTAATTTCAACATCGACGTTTCTTGGCAAAATTTCCAATCTTAAAGCAATTTTACGAAGAAACGTCGATGTCATGGTAAAATTGAATTTTAAAAGTCAGATAATGTTTTCATAAATTATCAATATTATTATTTTTACATATATATATATATATATATATATATATATATATATATATATATATATATGTAGATTCGAATGAGTAATTATATACATATGAATACTCTACAATGTAAGATATAACAGTACTCAATGTAAATTAATAGTGTTATTTAATATACATATATTAGGCAATATACGTAATATCTTACATTAATTGCACAACTCAGAGTTTCATGCAAAAGTAAGTTTCAAGTGATGGGATTATAATATATATATTTTATTGCTATTGTAGAAATAAAATAAATATTATAATCCCAGCACTTGGTAACTGCTTTTGCATGAAACTCTGAGTTGTGCAATTAATGTAAGATATTACGTATATTGCTTCATATATATATATATATATATATATATATATATATATATATATATATATATATATATATAAAGAAGTAATGGACTTTTATTTATTATTCTGACATAATATTATCATCGTAAACGTTAATTCTAGTGGTTACCCACATTTCTGCTTTGTTTCCTTAATAAGATAACTCAGGCCGTTAGACGAAAATAAACTACTGTTTAAAATTAAACGGAACGTTTACTGGCTATCCATTACGAGTAACTTTTAAAGTGATAACACAAACACACACACACACATATATATATATATATATATATATATATATATACACATATATATATATGTATTTATTGGTAATACATCTATATATATATATATATATATATATATGTATGTATGTATATATATATATATATGTATTACCTACAAATACAAGAAAAAACTTCATAAACAAATTTAAACTAGCCCCAAATACATCATAACCCCACAGACATAAACACACAGCATACAACCATAATGGCCAAATATACGGGTCGGGTCGGGCCGGACCACACACGCAAGCAAACACACACACGCGCGCGCGCGCACACACACACACACATTCACACACACCTATGGAGAACGAATATATACACATACTGACAAAAACAAGCTCAATAGACTACCCACATGCACACACACTAACCCTACGCATCATGGGAAATGTGTGTGCGTGTGCGTGTATGTGTATATATATATATATATATATATATATATATATATATATATATATATATATATACTAATTCCTTATAATTAAACAGCATATATATAGAGAGAGGGAATATGCATAGACTTACGAGCAAAGCACACACGCACACACAATGAACAAAAAAGGAAATAGGTGAAAGAAGATTCCGGAGTCATAAAAAGATAAGAACGAAGACCTTCTTTTCCTTCTTTCGCCCTTTCTTTGACAAATCCTAATAATTTCATTAACCGTTAAGCAGAAGGAAATCATAAGGAAAAATCTTTTTGACAACTCTTTGCCTGATGAATGTCGCGAGGCCGGTAACACATGTAGCAAAAATATAGAAAATAACGTATGATATATATTTTAAAAAATCACATTATAACAAAAAACGATTGCGGTTTCTCTATTCTCATTAAAATAAACACTTTTTTCTCGTTGTAACAACTATAATCTATTCCACATATATATATATATATATATATATATATATATATATATATATATATATATATATATATATATATATTTTAAGCGTATCACCCCAAGCAAGGCTGGATGCCACTATCACGCAAGGGGTTATAGAAGGGTTGGAGGAAGAGCAGATAGGAGTGCTAAAGGAGAGGATGTGGAGAAAGAGAAAGACAGTGGGTCGATCAAGGCAAGGGGGTTACAGAAGATTTGGAGCGAGAGCAGATAGGAATGAAAGATGAAAGGATGTGGAGAAGGGAAGTGGATAGATCAAGGCAACTGGAGATGTCGATTGACGCTACACTTAAACCGTTGGCGATTGTATTTGTCAGGGAAACAGTAATAGGGAAGGGAGTTCCATAGGCGAGATGTGCGGGACATGAAGCTATTGGAGTAGAAGAGACGTCTACATCCAACAGTTTCAACGGTGTAGGGGTGGGAACGGGATGCCAGCCTCGTAGGACGTTTAAATTCACGAGGCCTAGGGACAAGCGAAAGCAGCTCATCGGAGCAATTACCGTGAAAGTATTTGTAAAAAAGGTAGAGCGAGGCAACGTCGCGTCTGTGAGAGAGCGACTGCAGACGAGATGACAGATCAGGGCCAATCACATTGCATATCCGTCTCTCGATCTTATCAAGAACCGTGAGGCAAACAGCAGGGGCCCCAGACCATATATGGCAGCAATACTCCATGCAAGGGCGAATGGTCGATTTATAGATTTGGAGGATCGATTCCGGGGAGAAAAAATTCCTGGCTCGGCACAGGGAACCAACTTTATATATATATATATATATATATATATATATATATATATATATATATATATATATATATATATATATATATATACATATATATATATGTATATATTAAGTTTTGTTGTTCTCATTCACACGCATGTTGAACTTAATAGATATAATAATCTGTAATTATGTAAATATCTGCTAGACTATTGCGATAAATAATCTTGACTATTTCTTTAAATATTACACTGCTGAGAGACAACCCATGAGTAATCTTTAATTCGTCTGTGTAAAGCTTACAATAAATATTGAGCACGACACGAAGTAATACTGAGCTCTAAAGTCGTTGGTTATTACGTTAGAGGTGAACTGCTCTTCATTCACATTGTAATTACAACTCTATAGTAATGAAATAATATAATCGAATTTTCTATCACAATATTTCTTGTGGTATCTTTGCTATGTTTGTTCGGTTTCTGAATAGCTTTTAATGATTCCAATATTTTGGACTGCTTGGAAAACTGATTCATTACAATTTTCTACTGTCTTATTGTTCCTTATTTAACAATCAGCATCAGTTACGATATGAAAGTTTAACAGAAAAACATGTTAAATACTTAAATATTTATTCAATGTTGTAAAATCTAACTCGCAATTGGTGTTTTGGTCATTTGTGAGGAGTGTTTATAATGGCGCCGATAGTATTGTACAATTTCCAGTTTTCTGTCGGATTCATCTCTCCTGGTTACGCGTCTATTTCTTTATTTTGTCCAGAAAACAGCTTACATCATTTTCTATTGGAAAACCTCAAGAATTACGGGTTCATTCATTTAGCGACAATATGCGATCTAGCCTGGAACTTTGTACGACCAATACCTTTCTTTCTAAAATAGTTTTTATGATTCATTGCGTGCATTTGGTGTTCCTTAAGTCGTTTTATATACAGTGTGCAGCTGGTATTTGAGGACAGATTTTATGGATTAGTAAAAAAAACTTGCTGAACAAATGAATATAATTATATTTCATTACAAGCAAGTAAACATGAAATTTAGCTAACTATTATTTAATTTTATTCAATAAAACCACCACCAGCATCAATAACTGCCTCTACACGAGGTCGAAATCGGCTGCAAGTTCTGATTAATTGGTCCTTATTTATGTCAGACATTACTTGAACTATTGCAGCTTTAAAGGAGTCTTTGGTGTTATGAGGCTGTTTATTAACCTCCTTCTCAACAACGCTCCACGCATAATAGTCTAGTGGATTGAGATCTGGAGAGTTAGGAGGCCAAATGTTGGGTGTGATGTGGTCGTACAAATGGTCAGCCATCCATTCTTGTATTCGTAGAGCCTTGTGGGATGGAGCCGAGTCTTGCTGAAATATGTAAGGCCTGCCGTTGCATATGTCGTCAATCCAGGCCTTGACAACTGTTTCTAGAACCTCAATGTAAGCAGCAGCATTTACTCTAAGACCTTGTGGAAAAATGTGTGGTGGCATAACATGTCCTTCATTGCTATCAACACCCAATACCATAACACTTGAAGGGAATTTTGTGCGCATGACTCTTGGGACCTCAGAAGATCTGAACAAAGCCATCTGTCATTACTTCTGTTAAGTTTTTGATCTTGATCAAAATTTGTCTCATGAGAAAAACCAAATCACACCAGCTTTTGAAGGATTTTTAAGTTTGTTTAAAAGCCTTTTGGATATGTTTAGACGGTTTTCTTTTGTTTTGATTTTTCACACAGAAACTGACCTCTCTTCCTCACGTAAGACTTGTATCGAATGTCTTCATGAACACACCTTCTGATTTTTTTTTCAGACACATGCAGCATTTTGGCAATTGACCTCATTGATTGACCTCGGTTTTCATCAATTGTCTACTTGACTTCCTGAACAAATTTCGATGTTCTCAATTCATCAGAACGTGCGGAAGGTCTTTTACGTTTTGATATTGGGGAACTGTCAGCGTTTTCTCTTTTCGTATCTTATGGACAAACGATCTTGCAAATCTAAAGAAACATGCAATATCCAATTCGATATGATCAGCCTTTAATGCCACAATCACAGCATGCCTTTTCATTTCATTTGTTATCATAGGGTTTGCCATTCTTGATTTCTGAAAAATAAAAGCATTAGAAGTTAGTGGGAAGCAGTATTAATCTTAAATCTGTATGTCCTCAAATACCGGCCGCACCCTGTAAAATATGGTTTCAAACATGTAAATGTGGTTTAGATTTGGACTCTTGACCATGTAACCTCAATACTTTCTATTAATAGAGGCTGGTAGTAGAAAATGCTTTACTCAAAATGGGAAGACATCTTTCGCATGTATAAATGCGAAATAATCACTTATGTATCTCCCTACATGTATGTTCATGTTGAGTCCTTGCCTATGCACACAGACTTACTTAAAAGCATCGATTGATGACTTTTAATGCAATACATTTTATAAGCACACAGATATTCCGATACTGATAATAATCACCAAATCAAATAGCACTTTTACCGATTAGATCACTGACATTTTTTATTTGTTATTCATCTAAACAAGCACGTCGTTTTTTTCTTTATTTTATAAGACTGTCGTGATTTTCTTAAACACAGATCAAAGACATTTACTTATTAAAGTAAACGGTAGACATTAAATAAGCCACGCTGTTTATGACAGAATCAAGTCAAGATGAAAAAACGTTATAACCTCAACGTTGATTGGCTTCAAACGATCACGAAATGTTGTTTAGAGTCTCTATTTATTGTAGATACATTTCTAACCACCTTTCGTAGAAACAAGCTCTATTTAAACAAACGCTGTCTCGATCTTAAGCAATACTTTTAAATAGCATATATAATCGATTTATTGGGAAATTGATATTAAATTGTTTTCAGGACTTCCAAAGTTTCACGAAGGTGAAATCGCAATCTTTATACATGGGAAGAAAAGTACTAAAGCGTAAAAAAAGATTAAAACTGATAAGGTTTTCATATAAACATTCCACTCACAGTTGAGAAATTTAACGAATATTAAAATAGTATTTTTGCGTGTCGTATTAACGCTGTATTTCAACTATGGGAATATATATAAATAATCACTGTTCTTGCAATAAATATTTCCTTTGCTACTTATGCAAATTGCTTAAAACAAATATAATCTCTATATATAAGCCAATGCATTTGTTTGTTCCTGACTAAAAGTGTAGACGAAATAAAGCTTGTATATTTCGCTTATATAACACGCAATTATTGAAGAGTCTATGTTTAGAAATCTATTTTCCACTCTTGTCAGTAATATAGGATTTGTTTAAGAAGGGGTTATTTATAGATTTGTGGTAAAATTTGATTGGATATCTGGTAAGAGAAAATAAAGAGAATTAGCAAATGGTGGTCTTATGGGAAAAAGTCACTGGCTAACTGCTGGGACTGTGGTAAGTGCGGGTAGTTAACAGGTGAGATTACGGTAGATATTCGTCGGAATGTGGTAATAGTGAAATATTAACTGATGGAAGTATGACTTCAATGTTCAAACCTCTTCGTCATAAGACTGGAACACGAAAGTTGAAGTGTTATCAGAAAAAGAGTACATTTTTAAGAAGAAGAAAAGGAAAATGAAGCAAGTTATTCATAATACAATATTTCATATTCTTTTTTATCAGCTTTCGTAAATCGAATTGTTTAGAATTTAACAAAATTTGTTTCATGTGCGTAAATAATCAATTAAATTTATTCATCTTTTCTCATAATTGCACTCAAACGAAATCTCTTTATATTTGGGGTTTGATTTGATTATGGTGAAAATATCTTAGAAAATAATTTCTTTTTTTCCAGAGATAATTCAATGTTCATGGTAATATAGGAAAGCAGGGATCGCATATCATAATCTTTTTATGGAATCGACGATGGAACGCTCTTAGAATTGGTGTTGTTCCACAATAAGGCATAAAAGACTAACAGTAGAACGTTCTAATAACGAAAGTCAATTTAATTCACACTAACTATTCATTTGATCATTTTACAACTGGTAGGTGTATAATAAATAAACCATTTTACAGCCTTTAATATATAATCTCATCCAAAAAATGATGATCTCTAATGACGATTAATCCAAGCTGACTTAATGTGTTAAACAAAGGAAAGGCGGGCGGATTATGAAACCTCTTGGATGTAGAAATGAGTGCGATTTGCAGTTAAGATTTGGAAAGTGTCTCCTTTTTATCAATCATTGGATATGTGCACTCACTGACCTTTTGTTTAATCATTTTACGCCAAGCAAAAGAATAAAGCCACCAAGATACAAGGGGTTACTGAGTGTGAAAGAATAAGAAAAAAAGAAAACTCTTATTAAGGCGCGAGAACAATAAAACAAGAGAATAAGAAGAGAATAGATAGCGATTGATGTGGCATTTAAACTATTGAAGAATACAAATTTAGCAGCCGGAAGTGTGCCCACAATCGAGATGTACAAGAAAAGAAACTGCCAGGAAAGATGTTACGGTTACATCTAGCCAATTCAATTATAGAATGATGTGACCTTGTTATCTCAGAAGAAATGTAATAATCAAATAGATATGAAAAAGATGGAGGATTACGTCATTGTTATTGTTCCTTTAGTGTATTTAAAAATTAAGCCTGAATAAATGGAGCAATGAAAACTTCTCTTGAAGACATGTTTTGTGATCTGATATAAAGATATCTTGCAGACAGAATTTGAGAATTCCGCTTAAGTCTACCGAATGTCCTATGCCTGGAGGCAGTGCCAGTTTAGGACATCACCATTCAGCAAATAGCGGGCAATATCAACATTAGTTTGGAGGCCAGAAAAAAAACCATCAATGAACAGAGCCGCATATTGCTGTAATGTGACAGTGCAATTAGTTACTGTCCACATCGTGTTCTAGAATGAATCAATGTTTGGTTAAGAAAAATAACAAAATACCTTTTATGTAACTAATAACACAGGATGAAATGTGGATTTATCTTTTTGACCTGAGCACGAAAGGACACAATTCAAGCAATCGAAGTTCACAATCACCTAAAATATCATGTGTACAACCCCCTTTATTGGCAAAGTGACGAGAGCGCTTTTTTTAAAAAAATAACCGAATGCTGCTTATGGAGTTCCTGGCTAATGTTAGCACACTACATTAACCATGAAGAATTAGTAAATCTTTAATAAAAGCCTATGGTCTCTCTCATATATATATATATATATATATATATATATATATATATATATATATATATATATATATATATATATATATATATATATATGTATACGAATAAAAACAAAAAGAAATTTTTTCTTAACAAACTTAATTTCCATGATATTTTTGGTGTGATATGGTTTTCGTTGTTAATTTTATATATATTTAAAAAAAAACATTGTGATGTTCGCATGATTACTATATGTAAAAGATGTTTTCTGTGCGTAATTTCTGTTCTCAGAGTCAGTCAGATATTTCTATCCATATTTCTTCTTCGCTATCTGCTGATTTTACAATCGATTGCTATATTAGTTTGTTTTGCAAGCAATTGCCATTCGTTCTTTGGTTTACAGGTGGAGTTTGTTTTGTGTGGTTTGTTTCTTGATTATTGTTCTGTTGTGTATTTCTTGCACCATGTTCTCTGTGCAACTGTAGCTAATTTTTACTGTGTTTCTCTTTTATATTCTGTGGAGAATACTTCATGACGGAAAGGTTTGTGGGTGAATTTAATGAATATTTTTCCTACGTTTGTTTTTAAATTTTTATTATACTTTGGGTTGAGCCATATCATGTTTGTTTTCCTGCTGGTTTATTGTAGTGCTGTGTATGTGAGTATTGCCAAAAGCCCTGTATCTTTAAGAGCTGTTTCATCTTTTCTGGCTTCGTTGAACATGTTTTCACTAGAAGAATTGTCATATGAGCTTCGCACCTTGTACGAACAAAAATAAGTAATCCACTAAGTCACGTGTTTAAAAATGCATTAATGTGTTTTTCACTCAATTGTAGAAAAATAATAAGTTGTTATAACAAAGTTAATATTAATTTCATTTGTAATTTTCAGTAAAGAAAATAGACTTAATTTCTTTTAGTTTTTACCGTCTTCCTTTACACTGTTTCCAACTTAGAAAGTAAATAATGTCATTGAATTAAAGGCTGAATAACATTCATGATTATTAATTAAATCATATGACCAATTTTGTCAAAAACTGACAATTAGCCTAACGGGAGATTACGGAGCAAGTATCGCATAACGCTGGAACTGATGATTTCACATTAACTGATTTTGAATAGAAGTCATCTTTGTTCAAGAAAGAGAAGCATTACTCTACTTACAAAGTCCCATTTTAAGAACTTTTAGTACTACGACTAATGTTATAAAAAGCGATGCTGTGAATTCCATAGCTAGAATTATTATTGAAACCCTTTTTACCTACTTGGCAAGCGACGGTAATATAAATTATTCAGAACAAGCAGAAAAAGTTGAAAAGGAGTCGTGATAAAGCACAAACAGAGATATATAAGAAAGATTTATTCCTACAAGAAGGCAGAAATAAATATATAATTATTACTTACAATTAAAAGACAAAATAACAGAAAATAATGTTTCCAATCCCGATAGTTTCAACTTTTTTGAACATATAACATCACAAAGCGTCGTAGAAAACAAATAATTGCCTGAAGGTAGGAATTATGCAGGATACGCGTCTTATATGCAGAGGAACTTGATGTGTTTGTTTGCTGCATCATACTTGCAACTTACATTGCCATGCAGAAAAATCAAAAATTCTCTTACTCATAGTTTTTTCTTTTTACTACAGTGCTTAATTCAAATAAACAAACTGCAAAAGGCATTAGACACTGGCAGTTTGTCGACCTGTCAGACATTTGCTACTTTACATTTCAAACATCCGCTGCTCTAATGGTAGTTTTATGGCGCATGTTCAAACAGACAACATTCCTTAGTTCCACCAGTCCAGACCTTCACAGCTAGCAGCTGCCATTGCCACTTAAATAGGCTCGACTCATCATCATTGACTTCATATTCCATTGGTAGGGAAGAGGTTCTATTCAGAAGAATTATCTCCAGAGCTGTTATGTTGGGGGGACAGACTTCTGTAAGTGTGGTCCTCGAACACTTAAACCATAAATTCTTAAAAACTATAGTCAACCGTTATTTATACTATATATCCTCATAATATACACATCTCCATATTCAATTGGTAGGGAAGAGGTTCTATTCAGAAGAATTATTCCCCAGAACTTTTACGTTGTGTAACAGACTCCCGTGAAGATACTTCTCCGTTCAGTAAAATTTTAAAGTCTAGAGTCAGCCGTTATATATATTATATATCCTCATAATATACATATCGTACTCGCTAGTTGCGTACCTCATTAAAGAACGCTTCAAGTAGAGTTTATCTTGGTCCTTGTATTTGGTGAAAAATAGTATAAAAGGAAATAAGTATTATAGGGTCTACAGAGTAAAACGGGTCAGAGAACACCTATTTTGAAATTCAAACCTTCTTATTATTTTCTCTAGAGGACCCAATGAAAAAAAAAACCACCATGTTTGCACAACGAGTCACTTTTTATGGTAGCAGAGTTACTTGGTACCTATATAAGTGTTGTGGTAGGATCCACCTAATCTGCATAGGTGACTACCGACTATATAAATAATGGTTGGTACCGGAAGACAGAGGGGAATCACGAGATCCAGCTAGAGACTCTGCCCGACTGCGACTTAATCAACACATTCTCCAGGAACGTCTTCCCAGAAATATACAGAAATACTAGATGTAAATCTTGTGTACACTTTCTTGTTATAAAACATTCTTGTTCTAAGTACATTTTGTGTTGCATTATTATTCCATGCATTAGTCGAGATTCAACAATGAGTCAAGACTCAACAATAAGCACATAACCTATGAAGCAAGCTTTATTTGGAGTTTACTTTTTGTATGAAATTGAAAGGATCCCGGTGTAAAATGGGTTATGTAAATATTATTATCTTTTACATTACATGTGCCCTAATAAATAGCTGAAGATGATATGCTCTTACTAAACACTTTTCGAACACATATCAGTCGCTTTGCGGTTAGGCACTGTTAACAAAATAGGGAATCTTGTATTCTTTGGCTGGACTGTTTATTGCCTCTCCTGCATCTACTTTAGCCATGGTGTACTATATTTCTTCTGTTTCTTGGGTATATATGTTCGAGGGATGTTTATGAATCTTTCATTGATTTGATTAAGTTCTTCAGCGCTATAGGTAAGGAAGCTCATGATTTAATCACAACTGGGTAAAAAGAGTGAGGAAAACAGATATATTTTAAAACAAAATGACGCTTTTCAAATGTGCACACAATCTTACATGCCGGTTTACCCATTTTACTCCTCCTACAAATGGTTGATGTTTTTCAGCAAGTGGCGCCTATCGCATAAATCAATACACTACAGAAAATCAAAGATTTGATGTTACTTTTACAGACACTTTTTGATCCTTCACATCCTAAAATTCAGATAATACACAAAGTATTGTAGAATAAAGAAAAGACGCAAATGAGATACAAACCTTATGAAGTCCTTCTCATCAGCAACCCAAAAGTGAAAGTAATGTTTAGCTCTGTCAGAAAATTTATACAGGTAAGGAGTCTGGGGTCCACAATACAGGAACACAATCCTCCAATTCATTTCAGAAAATAATCAATGGCACATTTATCATGGTTAATACTTTGCATCCACATTTTACACCAGATACCCATTTTACCCAAGTAGACTATATATATATATATATATATATATATATATATATATATATATATATATATATATATATATATATATATATATCTACAAGAAATATTTTAATAATGAATTCTCTTTCACACCTAGCAAAGTGTGAAAAGAAAGTCGTTCGCCATCATTCGTTTTCGCCTGAGATATTGAAGACATTCCTGCCTCAAGAGACGAATTTCTCTTACTGAATTCATTCCCATTTCGGTTTTGATTTCGTTGAATATACACATGGATTCTCAGTAGAAATAGAAGGAATATATTATTTCTTATATTGACTGGTATTCGTTTACGTAGATGTGGAATCCTTATTTCAAATTTCAAAAATGTTCATACAACTTGTAAACGAAATACTATTGCTGAATTGAATAGAAAAAGATGATTTCCGTAATATTGTATCAAACAGATCATCTAATACTTCTGAATCAAATGAATATCTAATTAAACTTTTGTTGCACTCTACGTTTGAAGAATGCAAATGGTCAGCATTTTAGACTCTTTCTTTTCTTAATACTGCTCCTTACTTTTATGCATATTTTATATTTTTTTGTTTTTAGATTGAATCCGTTTTTCTGTTGAGTGAAAAAAGATTTTTAGATGAAGGTTTTATATTAACGCTGCAAGGGATATAAAACAACAATAATCTACCGATGAAACATTGGCTGCTCGAAACAGTGTCGACTCTTTAGAATATGACTTCTAAGATCACAGGCAACTGATAAAAATCCTTAGACATCATGACTCGTCTTGTACTTCTGTGTCAATGAAAAGGTAATTTTGATCTAAAGAAAAGTATTATTTCTTTTCTACTCCTTTATCTTTTATTCGAGGGAGACGCCTGCTATTTTTCAAACAGGAAATAGATACTGGGACAGACTGTAAAAGGCCGAGTGCGTTACAAACATAACCTCGAGTGAGTATGTTTTCGCTTCCGCTTATCTGTCTCTCTCTGGGCTGATCTGCGCAAATAAATATCCTTCTCTTTTCTTTTCCCTGCATGATTTATTTTAGTCTTCTATTGATTAGTTGTACTTAGGCCACAATGTAAACATGGTTACCAGTATTATATTTCTACACGGTGCATTATCGTGTAAGAGAAAATTAAAACGTCGTAATCATCGATAAAACTATAATGTTCGTTGTGGTGATTCATACATGAACAAAGAACTTCACACCTCACAAAGGACAATATTAGATATAAAACAAGATGGAAAACTTAATTCATTTTTATATTCTCTGCTGCAATTAAAATGTTTCTGAAAACACAACGTATGGTCATTATCTATACAAACAAAATCAAAATTATGTGAGATGGTCGACAATGCTGAAGAAGAAGAAAAACAGATACAGCCAATTTTGGAAGAAGAACGCCGATCGAAAATAAGGATAATAAAATTAGGGCAAAAGTGAAAACCTTAGCGTAAATCCTAGTCATCCAATACATCACGCAGGAGGAAGGTAGAATTAAGGACTGTAATTCCAATATTCAAGAAGACGCATATCTTTGAAGAAAGGTTTTATAGAAAGAATAATTTACAGAGCTAGCGACTGCAGATAATTTAAGCCCAACACGTTCCACCGTATAACCCATCACCTGAAAAAGGCAGGAGAAAGGACAGGGCAAAACTTTGTGAAAAATGTAGCAACATATAGAAAAGGTTTTAGAAATTCATTGAATGTGAACAAACACCGAGGAAAACCCTCATTGAAAAAATAAAGCATGGATTATTTACTGTTTTTTCATCGGTTATAATGTTTTAGAATGTTATGCGGTAATTGAAGAAAAAACTGTGAATTCGCAAAAAATAAGAACACTCGAGAGGGTTGAAGATTTCTTGACAAATCCTTAATTGGTAATTCACTTTAGGCTTCAATATCTGTCCTTATCTCTGAGTTAAGGCTTTATGCTTTACATTATTTGTACCGTTATCCTCATCTTCATTCCATTCATAACGTTTCTGCCGTTGTACGCTTCGGACTTCTTCGCGTGATTGGAATTTCGAAACAAACCCTCTATTTCGTCCTCCGTCCAATTGTTCTAGTTCCACGTGCCATGCCTCTTCCGGGTGTCTCAGTTATTTTCTCTTTAAATCAACTCTCCAATTTTTGGTATAATGTGACCTGATATTGAACTCACAACACTTTGTTGTTCTCACTAGTTCTAACCAACGTCTTTATCCACATGTGTCCTTGACAACGTCTGTGGATGAATTTTTGATGCTTATAAACCAATCATTTTTACCAGTGCTCATATTGCAATTTTTCTTCTATTAATATTGCAATTTTTACAAGAGCATATACTGCAATTCTTGTTGTTATTCATTGCTTTTCTCTAGCATTCCTTATTACTGGTTATCCCTTATTGTATTCATTTCTATGTTTGTTCGGCTCAGGAGATTTTTGTGGTCTAGCATATGTGCTGATTCCTTAAGTTTTCGTATTTTTCAGAGATGCGCTTTGTCTATTATTTCAACCTTATCCAACATGGGGGGGGTGATCACCATTTTTCCTCTATATGTGGTCAGATAGACATGTTTGTTTTTCTATTTGCCCTTGTATAACCGCTTTACGATATTCTTGTAGAAAAAGACTTGAGAGGGTGGCCTGTTTCTCCTTTGTATTTCCTACCACAGCTACACAGGATGGCGTACACACAGTCTTTAGTCATGTTCTCCTCTATGGGAGATTTTACTCGGAAGAGGTGTCTGCGAAGTGGTGAACCACTTTTGAAGATTGTCCTGATGTTATATAGACCACAGATCATTGTATTTTCTCCGATATTCCCTTCACATAGGAGAGGCAGACTGCTTTCTGAGTGCTCTTATCCTCTTGTACCCTTCTATTGCTGTCTGTTGGAGCTGCTATCATGTATTCAGAGAAGTTGTTACATTGTCGAGTACTGCTTATAATGACCATTTCTTTTTGGCATGTTCACAACTTATGAATTTGCTCGATTTTGTAAACAGCGGAAGTTCCATTTCTTTAGACTTTATGGATGGTGGGAGTCGAAGTTGAGATATTGTCCAGTGAATGTTGGCATGCAGTATACGGATGTCTTGAACACATGCTTTGTTCGAGATATTAGTAACTCCAGGAAGGCGAGTTTGTTGTCGCTTCCTGGCTCTATTGTGATCTGTATCGATGATCTTATTGAGTCCACATAATCCGGTAGTAACTGAATGTTTTCCTGGTGTAGACAGAATACGAAGGTGTCATCTACGTATCTCAGCTATAAGGTTGGCCTTAGTAGTGTTGTTTATAATGCCATTTCATAATAGTATTCATTTGCCATTGCTGGTGATAATAGCGATCCCATTGATAAACCCTCATCCTGTCGATATGTGTCTGATCCTATTCCGAGGAATGTTGTTTGCACACAGAAAGCAATTTAGGCTTGTTCTTATTTTTGTGCACCGTTTCTGTTGAGGTTGTGGTTAATCATGTCACTGCACAACTCCTTGTCTTTTGCTGCTTTCGACAATTAACCATTGTTCTTTGTCCTTGTCCATCAATCCATCCACACAAATTAGTAAGATAGGTTACTCGCTGAATTTTAATTCTGAAGAAATTTTCCTATCTCTAAATAATTTGCTCAGTTTCTGATAGGCCTCATCTGTCTTTGGATTCCTGCATTACATTTTATGTCGCCTATTATTACACTACCTCGATATATATCTGTAGTTGCATATGAACGTCCCCATTACATAGCTAATATGTTAGATTGTCTGTTTTGATGAGAAGTATGTATTTTATGAGACTTTAAAGTTCATTATTAGTTCTGCACGCTTTCCTATTCAGCTAAGAAAACTTCCACATTACCTTCTGAATCCGACACCAGCACAGAGTCACGTGAATATCTTATTTTTTAAGATAATGATCACCGATGATAAGTCCTGATAAGTTCTTGATTTCTCTTGAGCCAATATTGATGTACAGATTTGCTGCTGGCCGATCTATGTATTGAGAAATAAACACGTGTGTCTCCTAAAATAGCCATAACAAACATGGCAGACTCGCGATGCGAGTTCACGTAAATAAATGAAAAAAAAAAAAAGACAACGACCAATATGTGCAAACAAATAATAATGTATTAAAAACAAAGCGACAAGATACAAGCGACAAGACAATAATATGTGTAACAATTCGATTTGGTCAAAAATATCTGTAGTGATGAATGTACTTACGTACATGTGTGCGTGTGCGTGTGTGTGTGTGTGTGTGTGTGTGTGTGTGTGTGTGTGTGTGTGTGTGTGTGTGTATTGTTCAGTGCGTTTCCCAAGAATTTCTTCACAGTACCCTTTGAGCATAACTGCATTATTTAAAAGATTTTCCGTACGGATTTGAACTATTTATTACACATCTAGGCAAATAATTAATGTGATATAAACAATTTCATTTCATAGAGCAGCCGAATTTAAGTATTTGCTTTAAGGGACACAGAAGAATTAATATTGAAAATAAAGAAATTTGCTGCTTCATTGATTAAAGTAACGTCAACACATTTACTTTTGAAATTACCGTACACATCTTACAGACCAAAGGAACTGCTTCGTGACTATTTGTTCCTGATTTTAAAAGCAGAACGTCATTATTTCCTATTCAAACCTCAGTCCCATTGTACCAAGAAACTGGGCAAGTTCAGTCACGTTAACAAATTATTCAATAAAGTATCACTTCCATTGAACATAAATATTAACCGGTTTATAGATATGGTCTGTTCAAATGTCTTGAGTTTGAATATCAAATTAATATTTGGATTACCCTTTTTTAATATATATATATATATATATATATATATATATATATATATATATATATATATATATATATATATTGAAAAATATAGTTTCAAGGTACGTCATATTTATGTGAAAAAGTGCTCAAGATGGATGTAAATATAAGCGGGGCACTGGGGTTTGAATGGCCTGAAGATTGCAGTCAGGCATAAAACAGGCCGTCACCACTCGGTTTTGACATCAGTATCCATTCTCTGACACACACACACACACACACACATATATATATATATATATATATATATATATATATATGTGCGTGTGTGTGTATCAAGAACAATGTTGTGAAAAAATACATATTATTCAAAGCAAATCACATTTAACAGAACCTCTGCCAACAAATTTCTCAATATAAGACTAGAGCGATGATTATTATGAACATTAATTATTATTATTAAATATAAGTAAAATCTTCAAGACGTGCTCAATATCAACAGTGTTTCGTAATATTTAAATCACTCACTGGGTGCTTCTTGTCGAATTATTAAATTAAAAAAAAAAAACGTGATTAAATTTCCTCAATATCAAACGAAAATTTATAAAAAGTATAAAAAGAACAAACTCCAAATTCCTCTAGTAAAATAATTTTCGAAGATAAAAAGAAAATATATGAACGGCTTTTAAAAGAAAAAGGGCATAAGACCAAACTGGAATTTAAACCTTAAAGAAAACAAAAAATGAAGAACAATTCAAGGAAAAGAAAAAGTAAGATTTGGTTTAACCCCCACTTTTAACTTAGAGGTCAAGTGTAAAATAGGGAAAATAATTTTCAAACCGCTTAATAAACATTTCTCTCAAAATTCCGAATATTTAATAAAAACACAGGTAAAAAGATTACAGCTGTACTAGTAATTTAGAAACCACAATAAAAACACTAAACGACAGAAATGTCAAAACTGACATTCATCAAAACATTGTTAACAGTGATATATGCAACTGTAGAAATAAAAGCAGTTGCCCATTAGATGAAGTTTGCAAAACGGAAGAAGTAATTTACAAGGCAGAAGTAATATATACAAATGGCCAGAAAAAATATACTTAGGGTATACTGAGGGTAACATCAAGAAGAGGTGGTATAATCAACATTTAAATTAGAAAGTCTTAAGAATTCTAGTAGACTAGCCAAAAATGTGTGGAAATTAAAGGAAAAAATAAAAAAAGATCCAATTGTAAACCGGAAAATTTAAAAATAGCAACCAACAATTACAGCAATATCTGTAACCTTTGTCAACAAGAAGAATTAGCTATAATAACATTTCCAGACGCCTCTACCAAAAAAACTAAAAAAAAGTTATATCAAAGATCGGAAATTCTGACCGGTTGTATACATACTAAAAAGTACCTTTTTAGTTCATATGAATTGGAATGATAAGAAAGTATTTACATTTCATTTTTATCTCCCTATTGATAAATTTCCAATTCGTTTGCTTTTCCCATCCTCCTTCTCGTCACCATCTACAACACCACACGTCATGCGCTTATCCATTTATTTATTTTTAAAATATATAGCGTTCATAATTTTTTATTTTATTTAAAAAAATAAAGCCTTAAGAAATCAACTGAGCAAAATCGCCTGAAGATACCGGAATTTTCAAACCAAAATAGCGGAATCGGCTGGTGCCCTAATTTTTCATACTTAAAAGCACTACTTGTTAAATTTTTATCTGTTTTTATGTGCATTGAGCACTTTTCAATACGACTGTTTCCTAGTCTAATTCAACTCTATTAACTTTTTATTATATATATATATAGTTAAGTTACGAAAGATTTGGTAATTCGTATGGGTAGTCCCAAGGAGGATGAAAGAGCTAATAATTTAAAGAAAAAACAGACCACTTTAAGGCTCCATGTAATAATTTATTTCATCATATGGTGAAATAAATTATGGAGCAGTAAAGTGGTCTGTTTATCTTTAATATATATATATATATATTATGAAATGGACAAAATTCGACAATTATTTTCAGATATTTCTACGTTTATACATTATTTTTATAGATACAAATATTTAATTAAATGCTCTGTTTATAATAAACAGTATTAAACAAGATTTTCCGGCCTGAATGTCCGAGAAATTTTCACAGAAAATATACGTCCTTCGATAGGATTCGAACCTGTATCCTATACGAAACCGTCATTTAGCTTCACGTGCCTGTAACCGATTTGGCCACAGAGAAGCGTTCGGTTTGCAAGGTTGAATTTACTGCCTTTAAACTTTAATCTTCCATGAATCTCTCAAGTACATTGATATCTGCTCAAAGCGTATACAAATGTAAACAAATGACGTCACACATTATGAAATGGACAAAGTCTAACAATTATTCTAAGACTGAAGTTTAAAAGCAAAAAATCGACCTTGCTAATCGAACGATTTTCCGTAGATCGATGGGTTAAGGCACGTCAGGCTATATGACGGTTCCGTATAGGATACAGGTTCGATTCCTCTCGGAGGACGAATATTTTCTATGAAAATTTCTCGGACATTCAGGCCGGTAAATGTTATTAATACTGTTTATTATAAAACAGAGCATTTATTTAAATATGTAAATAAATGTATCTATAAAAAGAATGTATAAACATAAAAATGTCTTAAAATATATATATATATATATATATATATATATATATATATATATATATATATATATATATATATATATAATGTACTATATATGTACTAATCTTCACCCTAAACAATGCCCAATAGCCACTCAAGTTAGAGCGTTAATAATAGATGCATGGGCGGTCAGAATAAGAGGTATGATATCAGGATACGAGGGCAAGATAACTCTTAAACTTAGCGTTTAATATTGTAGTAGTCGGGGAATCATAATGGAAATTCCTTTTACAAAGGGAATACTATGAGAAAGTCTGGAGTTTGCGTCAATGCACGTGATATGGTGGGTTTTAGTCGTATTAGTTAGAGTTGGTCGAACTTAGGAATTTAGATCGTCAAAACATTTTCCATGGAAATAACAATAAATTACCCAGAGTTTTGAAACATTTGGGATATAGGCTGGAAAATAATTCACCAGCCACAAGGCCACGTAAACACTTTTGCAACCTATCAAGGCTGGAAAGTGAATGATTGGGCAGATTCTTTCCCACACGCCAGATATGGCAGTAGTACAACTATTTCGGTCTGATCATCAATATTCGAGACTGAAGAAAAATATTGCTTACTTAGTAATACGACAGTCCCTGCAGACTGCAATATATCTTTGGAGATCTTCAAAAATCTATCAAAATAAAAGGAACTTGAAATCGAAATCTCAAAAGTCTGGCACATGGGAACATCAACAATCCCTGGTGTAGTTGGAGCCATCGGATTGGTTGGAAAAGATCCCAGTAGACGCATTGAAGGGATTCCTGGAAGCCCATGCCTTAAACAAATACAAAAAATTGTTCTCACGGGTATAGCCCACACCTTACGAAGAGCTTTATCTATGAAATATATCTGTGTTGTAATTTTTTTATTTTATTTTTTTTTATTGATCATTGGAAAATATGATGCCATTTCTGACCTTAGGTCTCTGGTCAGGAACAGGAAAGAAATATGTACACATGAAAAAACAAAGGAAATAATAATTATAATAATAAAATTAATAATAATAATAATCATATCCAACATCAATGAATTAATTAAAATAAAAAAAATTGTTTAATAAAACATTATAAACAAAAGATAAATAAATAAGTGAATTAATATATAAATAATTACATAGATAGATAGATAGATAAACAAACAATGCACATGAATGCATTTATATATATTATTTATATTTGGTTTGTTTACTTTTTTACGCTGCTGTGTGGGTTGATATATTTATGCTTGTTTCTGTGTGTGTATATATGCATATGCGTATGCGTATATGTATGTGTGTATATGTGTAAATATATATATGTGTATGTGTGTATGTGTGTATATGTATATATGTATGTATATGTTTGTCTATATGTAGGCTTTTCTGTGCTTCTGCCTGTAGTGAAGAATATGGAGTGTACACACATATCTGTAGGTAGTTTTTATTTTCTTTCACCTACTGTGTAGTAGTGCGTATATAGATATATATGAAATATATATTTTTTTATATATATTTGTGTTTTTAGAATTTTAATTTTTATATATTAGAGGGTGTTATTTTTATACTTATATATCTGTTTAATGTCCTTTCTTTCAATATTGTTTGTTTCTCTGTTAGATTAGATGATTTTTATCTATGTATATTTGCCTGTATAAGTCACATTTTAATAAGTGGTTAGAATTCCTTTAATAATACCTTCAATCTTGAATGTTTCTTGGTTGTTGTATCGGAGTGTATATGTCAATGTATGTGGGTGTATGTACGTGTCTTTTTCGGTGTCTATGTGTATGGTAACTTGCATGCACATTTCATTGTGTATGTCTGTTTTTTTTTTTTTTTTGTAGATGGTCGTGGTGATATTTCCTGTCTCGTCATTTTTTGTCTGTGTATATATCTAAATATGTCTCCGTGCTTATGTATTATAATCTGATTGTGTATGTATTGTCTTTCGCAATATGTCATCATCCCCTGTCTATGCTGCGAATTCAAATGTATCCATGTTGTCATGAAGTTAAGAGCAGTCGATCTTAACGTTTATTCCAACTTAATTTCAATAAAACCAAAATAAGTAGAATAACATATGTATTTTTTAAATTTTTTTCCTCAGTAATTTTATAATTTTAAAATTAATAGTGATTAAATTTAGATTTTAAAATGGGTAATTTTTAATTTTAATTTCAAATTTTATCGTATGAATTAATACTTATTAGTTAGAATAAATTCTATTTTAGTATAACCCCAACTTTAAAGCATTTAATAGTTATTATAACCCTACCTCGTTGTCAAGTTTTTTGAATTCTCGTATACTTGTATTTTGATTGGTCATTCCAGCTTATGTAACAACGTTTGCCCTTGTGAGGGGTGGTTAATTAATTTGAACCTTTTAAAACCCTTTATTCTAAATTCAAGATCATCACTTAATAATACACCAGAGGTCTTGAAACAAAATTGCTATTTTTGTAGTGATTTTATAACATATTTATGTTATAATTTTCAAATAAATAATGATATATATATATATATATATATATATATATATATATATATATATATATATATATATATATGGTAGTACAAAATGTAAGGATAACTAGGAATAAGCATAATTTATATGGCATGTTAATGTATATTTTAAAAGCTAAAAAACAACAACCAATTTCATCCCAGCCTTATCAAGTTCATTTCTGGGATATAAAAAAATAAATGTGTAAACGTGTAATTATTAATGATAACTAATGGAGAGAGAAAGAAAATGAATTTCAAGAAAGCTAGAGTCCAATAACATGCAGACCCAGTAAGCATTCCCTCTGTTTACTGAGGGAAGGCCCACGGGATCTGATATTCAAGCACTCTAGAACCTTGAAGTGATATTAGGAGTGGCACCTCGATAAAATAGAAAAACGGTCCACACTAAACTCAAAGAGACGATTCCTGCTAATTATAACATGCTCTGCAATAGAAGAGCCAGAATATACATTTGTGTGTGTGTGTGTGTGTGTGTGTGTGTGTGTGTGTGCTTTGTTGTATGTATATGGGTGTATATACGAACTCGTGTCTGGAGATGATGCTTTTAATACAACTTACGATTGGGTAGCCATGCACATTGTAGTTTAGACAGTAAATATATCTACATTATAATGGCTATGTCTATCCAAGAACAGGTCAAATTTAAATGTAAGTTGAATACCATGGAAATATCTTTCTCTTCCATCCGATACAATGAGAGATACGAGATAACAAATCTTACAATAATGGATACAAGACCTGTTCTTTTATATGGCGCGTTCATCCAGGACACTGGGAGCATGGACCTCCACAACTTTCTATCTTTTGTGATTTTGAGCAAAATATTTTCCGTTTACTCTCCTTCCAAGTATTTATTCTGCTAATCATTTACATAAGCTTATTAGGGAAGGCACCCGTTCTTTCTGTCTGCCCACTTGCATTCAATATGCGTGGGTTAAATTCTCTGCGCTATCTTTCCTCACTATATGTCCGATAAATATTAGCGGTCTCTTTATGATCCTAAAGATTTTCCTTAAAAATCCCCGTTGCTTCCATGTCCTGTCTATATTACGCTCAGCACAATTCTCTGTTACCTAATGTCTTGCTTTCATTTCTAACGAAATTCAATGACATATAAAGGATTGATCTTAAAGGGCTTTTAAGCAGTCATTTTGTTTCAAATGAAAATTTCCTATTTCTTATTACTCTGTTTGGCATTTTTCTCTATTTCCTAGCACCATTGAGTTTTGGTTTCACGTTTTTACAGTCTGTCATTACACTTCCTAGGAAACATCTTCCAAAAGCTAAACAAGTCGAGTTAAGGAAAACTTTAAAAAAATGATTTTCTGTCTTCATTTAAAGGCCCTCTGACAATTCTTGAACGTGAGGAAGCATCACCTGGATTTAAAATATCTGTGTTTTTGCTTGCTAATGTTATAGACTTCAGCGGAAACTATCAGAGCGAATCAAAAGAAAATTGCCCCAATGTTTCTTTTTTTTTTACAAAAAGAAGATTGATTGAATTCTATTTCAATTTATTTCCTTATATAAAAGTGTGTCTCATTAAAATTTCAGGTGAGTTTCGAGGGCATTTGCTGTTTTGATGTGTGTAGTTCGTGTTATTGAATATTAGCCAGAATAAAGACAAAAAATACAGACACAAATGCAAACGAAAAGGTAAATAGCCAGGATGAAAAAGAATGGAAAAGATGAACGAAAAACAACAAACAAATGCTATTTGTTAGATTTTACGTGCATGTAAATGTATATCTCCTTATTTTAATGCTAGCAGCAAATATCTTGTTAATATAACTGAGTTCTTCACTCCCCTTTCTAACTGATTACCGGAAGGTCAGATGTAAGGGGATTTGTTCGTAAACAATTATCATGCCAAAATCTGTTCTCTTATCTTGGTTCACGTCTTCGTCCGATCGACTCTTGTAATTTCAAATTCTTCATAAATATCCCAGAAAATTCGAAGTCGAATATATTCTTTCACTACAATCTTGAAATTATATTCCAAAAGAAGTAGAAAGTCATGGTTCGAAGAAAATTAATGTTTTCATCACAATTTTTTTATATGAAACACCAAATGAAATAAAGGAATCTATCTATCTATCTGAGTAGGTAGGTACCGCTATCGGCCGGTTCTTTTGAACAGGAGTAGCCGTTGCTGAAGACATTAGGTTCATAATACCCAGAAATGCATACACAGATGTCCTGAAGGACACATGACATAGTGGATAATGTTAGTTAGATCCAGTGACAGGACCCAAAGAGTGTGAGTTCAATACCTGGTTAAGGAGGTGGAGAAATTTGAGAGGGGAATTAACAGGAGGTAACTGACATCCATTAGACACGGCACGTGGAACTAGAACAGTCTACACCAGTGAGCGAAATAAAGGGTTCAGTTCGACATTCCAACCAACCGAAGAAGGTCAGAGCGTACAACGGCCGAAACGTTGTAATAAACATGGCGACAAAGAAAAGAACAATAGTCCGAATAATGTAAATAGTGTACATAATACCTCATCTCAGAAATATAGACAGATACGGAAAGGCCGAAACGTTGTCATAAATATGGCGACAAAGATTAGGACAATAGTCAGAATAAAATAAATAGTGTACATAATACCTCATTTCAGAAAATATAGACAGATTCTGAAAGGCCGAAGCGTTGTAATAAATATTGCAACAAAGATGAGGACAATAGTCCGAATAATGTAAATAATGTACATAATACCTCATCTCAGAAATATAGACAGATATTGAATAGTGGTTTATCCCTTTTTTTCGTGTTAAATTTCGATTTTTGGCTCCTTCTAGATTCTACTTTCACATCATTACTTTCAACATCTCCGGCTGACCATGGAAAAGTTATTCACCAATAAAATGTTGACAATATCAAGTCTAGAGCTGGCCATTGTTTTTCCTGCGTAGCTCCAAGATATTCAATTCTTCCCTTTTCTTACGCTCACCTAGCATCAGAAAGTAGCCCCCTACCTTGAACATTATTAAAAAAGAAGTTTATCTAAATAAATGTAGATAGGGAAAAAGACTTATACATGTGTTAAGTTCTTGCTGAACTAGAAACAATTTTCAGCGAAATTAGCAGAGATCAAGCTCACGTTAAATTACAATATGTCAATGATTCCAAGGTCATCAGGCTTTCTCCGTCAGGATGATCGATGAAACATAATCCTGAATAAGAAATAATTGCGCATATTCACCTCACTCTCTCTCTCTCATATATATATATATATATATATATATATATATATATATATATATATATATATATATAGTCATCCACAGATATGCTGTTTCGCTGTATCACAGCTCTTCAGTGTGGCTAGACGTTCGATGGCCTCTAGCTAGGATATATATATATATATATATATATATATATATATATATATATATATATATATATATATATATAAATAATTAAGAGGATTTGAATTAATCATAGTTAAGTAATTCATCGAGTCTGGAAGAAACCTCAACAGAATGCAGAAAGCCATCGAGTCTTCTAATGCTCTGGACTGAGCGGCTTGGGTATAGGAGTCGTAGCTCGTGGAGGCATAGTCCTATGGGTAAAGAGAAATTCGGATGAGTGTCGCCACGATATATGTGATCAAGCGCGCTACATCGCGTCTAATTCGTTACCTTTTCGTCACCGAGTCCCGTTGGTACAGTTGGTATCGTAACTATCCTATCGTAACTGTTCTAGTTTCAATTCTCGGTAGTGGATGCGCACTGCTGATCAGTCCCAAATATAGGACGAAACGGCCGTCCAGTGCTTTCTGCATTATGTTGAGGTGTTTTTTTAGACTCGATAAATTACTTTATTATGATATATATATATATTTATATATATATATATATATATATATATATATATATATATATATATATATATATATATACACCTGACAATCAGATAACCGCAGGTCAACTGACAGTTCTTCAAGTGAAACCAGGTTTAACGAAGCAAATATAATTATGATACTGATTTTCGCAAACATTCGAATACACAGCACCAAAATATCTAAAAGGAATAGAAATATTATATGGTTCAACTCACTCAAGAGTGCAAAATCGTAAATACAAACCTATGAAAAATATTCATTTAACTTAAATACAAACACTTCCATCCAACAAGCACTCTCCACACGATATTCAACAACAACACAGCACAAAACAGCTACAGTTGCACCGAGATCATTACACAATAAGCACAACAAAAAAAAACAACCGCCAAACGACCCACACAAACCAAACCTACGTGTAACTACAGAGCGAAGAATGAATATCCCTTAATTGGCAATCCCTTAATTGGCAATTGCTTGCAAAATAATGTAATATACTAATCCACAGTAAATTCAGCAAATGAAATATATACATAGGACCCTAGAGGCAAAGACAATACGAACACAAAACATACTTTACAAATAGTAAATACGCGAACGAAGCAATGCTTTCTAAACACATCTGGAAAATTAAAACCAAAAACCAAATCACCCCAGTAATACAATGAAAAATTTGGAAAATAGCTTCAGGCTACTCCAATGAATCCAAAAATTGTAATCTCTGTTTAGAGGAGAAAATAGCTATTTTATCTTCCCAGACCATCAGAAGCCCCTAAATAAGGGATCAGAACTCAAAATGCAGAAACAAAATCGAAAACTAAAAACGAACGAAAAAGTAAAAAAAAATAATCCAAATCAATAAATAAACAAATAAAGTAAATAATAATCAAATTAACATATATGAAAGTAAACATAAACACAACAATAATAACAATCAAAATAAAATAATTAAATAATTAAAAATAATGCCAAAATTGCATTCAGATCCACAATTATTTCTACTCAGTAGCCCCCAAAATAATTTGAAACATAAATATTAGCGCTCACCCGATAACCATTAGAATAATAACATAGATTTATCCATAATGCTTCGTTGACTAACATTTATAAATAGTCGAGCCAAAGCGCAACACACATAGCCTGAAGATTGGATTTATACATGAAACAAATTGTTGCCTCTGGATGTTGACCACTGTTAAACATGTTCACCGTAGTCTGAATGTAGAAATCCAACGTAAGTAATTTGTTTAATGAAACGACACCAGTATCCAGTAGCAGCTGTTCAATAATTCTTAAGGTCTTCCATATCAGAGGTTGGCAGTGAATATTCGGAGAGAGTAGGAAAGCGTAGTTCTTCAGGTCTTTCATCTGACACGTTAGCAGTGGATATTCCGACAAGAAAAAAACAAAATGGCCGCCTTTATACACATCAGATTGAATATTCCAAGTCTTCTGATTGGTTAACCTTCTATTGGTAGACTATAAAATGAGTCAGCTCATTTTGTTTGGCTCATTAGTAAATAGCAGTACACAAAAATTGTAACAACCACAATGTCCAAGTATATCAAAAATACTTTTAGAAAATTTGGAGCGGTTCCATTCGATTTGAGTTATCAAGATAAAATTTACAGTAGACTCTGTTAAATAGACTATCCAAGGCACAATCCCAAAATTTACAGACTTCGGAGGACAGTTCCTGAAACAAGGTAAAATGTCTATATAAACATCTGTCCAAAAGGCCATCGTTGCACCTCAACAAAGCAACTCATAACAAATGTTCAAAATGTCTTCCACTTGCTTCTACATATGCATGCCCCCGTCGGATCATTGACTGGTGGATCATTTCAAATACTCCCACACGATGTCGAATGGTTTCGCAGGCCTCTATTATATATTACATTATTAATGTCGGCTGCATAAAAGCAATTTTTTAAGTGGCTCCACAGATAAAAATCCAAAGAATTAAGGTCGGGGTAAAAGTGCAAGCAATGAAACCGGTCCTCCTCTACTATCCATCTTTCATGATAGATGTCAGCCTGTATATCGTAAACAATCATGCATGAACCACATCCGTCTTCGTATTAGCAGGGGGACATCCTCTAGCAGATCTGGAAGTTTGTTCAAAATGAAGTCTCTGTAGACAGCTCCTGTAAGACTTCCTGAATGTACATATGGACCTACGAACCAGTCACCTAAAACTCCAGCCCACACATTAATCGTAAACAGAGGCTGGTGTCTAGCCTGTATTGTACTATGGGGATTCCGATTCGCCCACAAATTTTGGTTTGTTATTCCATCTTTTCCAAATGTCGCCTCATCCATATAGAGAAACAACAGACCGGCAGTTTCTGCAATAAACCACAGGCAAAAGTTCTCCCGTGGGGAGTGATCAGAGGGCGAAAGACCCTGCACATGAAACAGATACAGAAGTTGCTGTTGATGTACCCTCCATGCGTAGTATGAGATGTACGACATAATATGGTCAGTTGACGTGTGCTGAAACCTGGATCGTCTCCGGCAGTTCTTCGTGGTCAGGTGTACGAGTGGTTCTCGGTTTTCCTCGATCCTTAATTTGCATTGCCACGGATCCTCAACGCGACAATTAACAGCAGCAAACGTTGGATGACTCAGCTGCCGTTGCTATGGAAACGCATTTTGATACAGCCGTGCAGGCTCGCGTCAGCAATATGTAAAAACCATATCCGTCAGCTGATGGTATGAATATCCTGCTATTGTTAAACGAAACACTTTCCAGTTAACTCACTACTTAAACCTTGAAGACAGACGAACAGCAAATGTACACGAATGACAAATGTAACCTAATCTATATAACACAGCGTCATCTACCATAAACTTTAAACTTAATAATAAGGATTTGCGGACATATATTTGTTAAGTTATTTTGTGTACATAGTGTAACTAGTGAGCAAACCAAAATGAGCTGACTCATTTTATAGTCCACCCATAGAAGGTTAACCAATCAGAAGACTTGAAATATTAGATCCGACGTGTATCAAGGCGGCCATTTTGTTTTGTTTTTTTGATGGAATATCCACTGCCAACATCTGATATGAAAGACCTGCAGAACTACGTTTTCCTGCTCTCTCCGAATATCCACTGCCAACCTCTGATATGGAAGACCTTAAGAATTCCTGAATAGCTGCTACTAGACAGGGTTGCTGTTACATTGAACAAATTACTTCCTACGTCGGATTGCTACATTCAAACTACATTAAACATGTATTACAATATTTATATGGACTTTTGTCATTGTTTTGGCGTGAGTAACAATTTGTAAAATATTTTTTGATACAAATTGTTTAATCGACAGTGAAATGGATTGTTGGCCATCTTGTTGAAACATATCCTCTCGTTTTAAGGGAAGCATGGTTTGCTGCTCCCAAATTCATTATTGAGATAGACGATATGAGGTGATGGTTAGTTAGCCAACTTTTTGACTGCAATCTTCTCGTTTCCAGACTAACATTCCTTACTGCTGGAAGCTACTTTATTTAGACAGACAACCATTTGTGACGGGTAGTTGGCCAACATGTTGACACTGATCTAATCACTTCGAGGAAAAATGTCTTACTGCTTCCAGATTCGTTATTGAGATAGACACCTCCACAGGTGGTGATGGATAGTTTGCCAATTTGTTGACACCCATCTTCTCACTTCAAGGGGAAAACATACCTTTCTGCTCCCAGATTCCTTATTAAGATATACCACCACGTGTTGATGGGTAGCTGGACAATTTCTTGACACCCATCCTCTCTTCAAGAGAAACAAGCCTTACCTCACCCAGATTCCTTATTAGATGGATAGTTCTCCACTTTATTGCGATCCATCCTCTCGCTTCTAGGGAAAATGCTTTGCTGCTCGTAGATTCCTCATTGAGATGTCCAACTACCCATCACCATGTGGTTATCTAACTTGTTGACACCTATCCTTTGACTTCAAGGGAAAACATGCCTTACTACTCTCGGATACCTTATTGAGAGAGACCACCATGAGTTGATGGGTTATTCACCAACTTGTTGGCAACGATCCTCTGGTTTCAAGCGAACAAATGCCTTACTGTTCCCAGATTCCTCATTGAGATAAATGACCATGTGGTGATGCTAACTTATTGATTCCCACCCTCTCGCTTCAAGGAGAAACATGCTGTTGTGTCGTATATAGGAAATGTTGACACAAATATAGATAATCAGAAGTAGTTTATTCTAGAGAATAATATGGTACACAGTTGAGAAAACAGACTAATGCAATAAACAATTAATCATTAACTCCTTTCGCTCAGTAAGAGGGAGTGCTGTTTAAATAGTCTTAAGCCAGTCCATCTTTCGGGGGTACTCAGCTACTCCACAACATCCCTCTTTTTTGAATTGACTACTTGATTCTGGAAGTCGTACTTTTTCCTTTTCGGGCTTATCTCTATAGTCCTTGTAAATTTTCTTTTCTGTTTACTTGAACGTTTCTCCTCAGGGTCTGCCAAGTGTATTAGTATGTCGAATAAGTTATAAATAACCTTCATCGATACTTCCTTCTGGTTATTTACATCCTCCGAATACCTTTCCATCATCTCGTTGTGATGCCTCTTAATGCTTTTTTTGTGGGGGCAAGGTCTTTAATTATATACATTAATCTCCTGACGTCTTTATCAATGACACCAGCATTCCAAATTTCTTTTCCGTTTCTATATTCTTTGAATTTCTTTCTCCGGATTTTGTATCTGTTTGTTTTTCTTTATTATTTTTATTTCCCTTTGCCAACAGTTTATCAAATACAGATCTTACTTTTCTCGCGAACATTAACGCTGAGGGTGACAACCCCAAATTAGTGCTTTGGCTCACACGATATCGTCAACTATTCGATTCTGATATACTTTTTAATGCTCGCTTGAAAGTGCCTACAAATCTTTCTGCCTGCTCATTAGATGGCGGGTGATAAGGTGCGGTAGTTATGTATAGAATCGAAAAATCTTTAAAAAAAATTCTTTGAACTCCTTTGCTGCGACTCGTATCTTGGATACCGAATCTGGCAAAGGGTTCATGTGAAAATTTAATTGCACCAATGCTCCTAGGGTTTTTACATTTCATCATCTCTAGCACTTTCAAGAAACTGTAAACCACAATTAAATATTATTTTCCCTTCATTGTACCTGCAAATTCTGTATGCAGCGTTGCCCAAGGACTGTCCGTCTTTGGTCAAGGGGTAAATTTCGCCAGTGGCGCCGTTGTCGCCATCATAAGACCTCTGCATAATTTTACATTTTTCTCTTTTTCGTTGTCCATATTTGACCAAAAAATATAGCTTCTCATTAACGCTTTCATCCTCGATATACCAGGGTGACTGATATGAATGTCTTTTAATATTCTTTTTTGCGGTTCTCCTGGTATCAACACCCATTCGCCATACATCAAAAATCCATCACAAATAGGAAAAAATCTTTTCACCATCATTCCTTTTGTACTATTGGTCCATATTTTTTCTTTTTCTCTGTGATATATTTGTCTATTTGTTTATTTTTGCTTTGTTCCTGATTTTCTCGATCGTCCCAGGTAATTACGCTATCGTGTTGCACACTTTTCATTTCCATTTCCATTCTAAGGGCTGCTAAGTTTCCTCCAAATGTTTCACACATTTTGGGGATTAATTTTGATATCTCATCTACATGCTCTAACGTCTTTGATGGAAGCAACTCCATCTTAATAATATAATTTAATAATATTATTCCCCATCTCCGAAGTCGATTTGCAGTATGTGTAGGAATTCTTTTTGTGGAAGCTAAAATAACAATAACAGTTTGTGGTCCGTTTGAAGCTAAAAACTTCTTCCACGAATGAATCTATGGAACTTTCTTACAGAAAAGAATTAGTCCTAAAGTCCTTTTTTAATTTAGCTGTACCCTTTTTAAGCTGGCAATAGACGCATGTGCAATCGCTTTTACTTGACCGTTATTTTCATTGAGTAATATTATGGCTCACTTGCATATATTATAGTATTTTCATTGAGTAATATTATAGCGTCACTTGCAACAATAATATCCTTATTTTCATCATAATGCACCAAACTTAAATCTGACGTTAACATTTTTAATTTCTTCAAGAGCACTCTGACATTCAGTACTCCAGTTCCATTTAGAAATTTTATTTTAATCATTTGTTTAGAGACGCTCTTAATACGTGCGTATTTGGGATAAAATTACAGTAGTAATTTGCGAGACACAAGAATTCTGTTGGTGGGGGGGGGTATGATTTTATCGCACTCGAACTCGATGGGTCTGGTTTTTTGCCTTTCGCATCTATAACCTGTCTCATATACATAATTTTAGATTTTAAAAAATCGCATTGATCCAAACTAAGTTTCGAGCCATATTGTTTTATTTTTTTTCAAAAACTTCTTTAACATTTTCGGTATGTTATTCTCAGCATTCACTCTTAATTAAGATGTCGTCATGGTATGCAAAGTCAGCGTCATTCAACATCCTATCCATGGATATATTGCTGGAAAACTGCCCGGTGCAACCTTTATTCCAAATGGCAGTCTGTTGAATCTATACAGATCCTTGTGCGTATTTATAGTAAAATATTTTGTACATCTTTCGTCAACAGAAATCTTGGGATACGCCTCAGACAAATCAAGTTTTCAGAACAATTTTCCACAATTTAATTTCGCGAATACGTCTTCAGGACTTGGTAATTATGTTTCCAAACAATCGTTCATTCCTGTATAAAAATCTGCGCAGACACTAATTTTATTATTTTTCTTTTTCACGTAATTAATAGGGCTTGTCAACTCACTGTCGTCCATTTTGCTCAACACGCCTATTTACTCTAAGCGGTTTAATTCATTTATTAATTGAGGCTTCGGCTACAAAAGGTACGTTTCTTTTAGGCCTAAAAATAAGCGCCATATTCTCTTTTGAGTTTGAATGTCGCTTTAGCTTTTGAGCACCTGCAAAGACCCTCAGAAAAAAAATTGAGGAAATCTTATTTTAATTGTATTTTTAAAATCTTTCCTCACTGTTTGAATTAACACTGACAATATACCAGAACGAATTAATTGGTTGCTTGAAAAGATCGAATAAGCCAACTCAATTCATGCCGAACGTTTTCAGGGTTCGTTTCTTAACGAATTCTTTTAAGTTTATAATTTTTGACAATAAATGTCACATTTATGTAAAATTCTCATTCAAAATTTAGTTTATTCTTTTCGTAAAGTTGGTCTGGCAATTTTTTCCAAGATTGTTCATTTATCAATGTCAGATCTGAACCAGTATCCAATTGGAACTTAATATATTTATTGTTCATCTGTGCATTCACAAACTTTCGTTTCATTTTTATTGCTTTGTTTTCCGTAATAGTTGAGTTAACTGTATTTTTCATTTTTGACCCCTTTTTGTTTTTGTTTTTTTTTGCAATGTGTTTGCTTATATTCTTTTTTGCCACAATTAAAGCATTCTTTCTTTCTAAATGAACATTCCTTGTAATAATGAACCTGACCAAAGCCATAACAATGATTTATTTTGCGGGTAAAATTTTCTTTATGTTGTCTTTATTTAACTGCGCGAAGTTTTGATACGTCGGGTTCTTCTGTCATTGACGTATCGTGTCGAAGGTTTTCTATTCATTCGCATTCTTCTGCGACCATTTGCAGGCTGATTTATTGATTTATTCCGATTCCAATATCGCCATCTTCTGGAGCCGTCAGTCCATGCACAAAAATTAGGCACTGAAACAAATCAGGAGTATGCTCTTTTAATTTAAACTTTTTACGCTCTTTTTTCACAAAAGTCGGAGATTCCACCCGACTTTCTTTTTGTAAGGTTTGAACACTGCCGTTTTGTGTTGACTAGAAAACTTTTCTCCCCCGATTTGTTTTCACAATTAAGACAATCATCTCGAAAGATATTACCCCAGAATTTCTCGGAAGTATGTAGTTCGCATAATTTTGGCGTTTATTTGAACCAAATTTTCCGCGCAACAGGTGTATTTTCTTTTTGTCCGACTGTAGCGCAATGTTTTTGAAAAAAAAAAACTCTTCATAACGGTGAAAAGACGCCGTAAAAGTAACCTTCACAGGACTGTGCTTAAATTCACCAACTGAACTTATCACTGGTATTCAGTGATAAGTTCAAGAATAATAAATTTGAATTGCTTTGTTTTTTTTTCCTTTTTTTCGTCCTTGATCCAAAATTCCTTGTGTCTCCAACCGTTCATTTTGTTCCTTTTGGATTTTCATGAATTCCACCATTGCTTATTTTAAATTCTCCATCTTTCTTTGTAGAGACAAAATTTAACTGACCAAACAATTTCATACTCTCTTCTTCCCATAAAAAATTACTGAACAAATAAAATTCTTACTTGTTTTTAACACGTCAATCTGTTATGCAGACTTTCAATTAATCCGAGGCTGAATCGTCGCAAATACTTTGTTGGTATATGACTGTAAATTTATTTAAACAAGAATCCTCGGTCAACGTTGATATTAAACTAGAAAGTTTTACAATCGAAATTTTACACTCAAAGTTTTCGTTATCAAATATTGGTAAAACGCTGGAAATTTTAACGTTCGAATTCCTCGTCAACAAATGTTGTGTTGTAAATAGGCAAGTTTGAAACACAGAAAATAAGAAGTAGTTTATACTGGAGAATCATATGGCACACGGTTGAGAACACAGACTAAGGTAATAAACAGAGCCGGTTTTTAACGTGGGGTTTTCCGATCACATACGCTCGGGTAAAAACTTTCCGTAGACCCCCGCATGCCCGAGGGCGGCTATCTCCCCAGATGAGAAAGTGCTCTTCAGCATAGCCTCGTCTGAGTTCCTCACTACCCGGAGCCAGAAAGGTTGACAAGCAAAGTAACGATTAATCATTGACTCCTCAATATTTATTGTACAAATTTACAAATAAGCAACATGGGCAAAATTGGGATCGAAGTGTTCTGGTCTCCCTTTGGCTTATCTCTAACTTAGCAAACCTCACTTACTGACCCAATCGTCTGAACATTGTTCCTTTCACCAAAAGCTCATGCAGATAACACTGCCATATACATACACCACAATACTACATTCACTCTAAGAAATCGTACCTAAACCCCATATGTAATGTTTTGGGTGGGAGCTGGTTTGATAAAAATCTAAAATTATATATCCAATGTTCATGATGTAAAAACTATCTACGCAACTAAACAAAACTAGTGTTAGTAAAAGGGACTTCCACAGTCTAATGAGGGCAGAGATAACAGTTAACCCTAGAACACTAACCATCAATTAAAGTTACAACACTAATAACCATGGGTATATCATACCCGATTTTGAAAATATCCCAAAAAAATATTAAATATAAATATTTATTTGAAATATTTTACATGCAGGCACTTCAAACTTTGTACTTTGAGTTAACATTAATAGGAACAGAAAAACATATTATTTAGGTAAGAAAATCAGGTACTGAAAATTGTACATTATTTACATTATTCGGACTATTGTTCGAATAATGTAAATAATGTACATAATACCTCATCTCAGAAATATAGACAGATACTGAAAATTGTAATTAAAAATAGGAAAATTTGCGTTGGGCACTATATACCCACGGTTAGGGTTCTAGGGTTAACTGTACTAAAAATACTAATAATGATTTCCATCCATCCGTTCTCTAATCATTTGTACTAGCACTCACACATTTAGACACAATATCACTTATGAAAAATCATAAACGAAAAACATCCCACAGTTTAACCAGAGAACTACACCCCCTCGCCTAAATTGGGAGGTCAAGGTGAATAAACCAAACAAATAGGCAAAATTAGGTGGGGGAGGGGCAAAAACAAAGAGTTTGATGACCATCTATCCCTAGTTAAGTTAAAGTCAGGAAATTGAAGGAGAACGACTTACACTAAATGACAAATGTTTAATCCAGGCGACCAATATCCTTAATCCTATGTCACCTACAGATGTCCCCCTCTAAGTTAGCCCCTCTCAAGCGAACCAAATGCGAAACACTCAAACACCTTTCGCACAATGTTGACGAAGTGAGTACCTCCTTTCCGCTCTAATTTTGACTTTAGGCTGGTGTGTAAAGAAAATTAGTTGAGAAAAGGAAAACGTCTCACCTCCATAAAAGTTCTTCTGTCGCGTCGTCCAAATTATGACTGGCATAATGTCAAGTAAACACAAGAAAGCATTCAGTGTACATTCCTATTCAACTGAGGCACAACTTTGCTACAAAAGGAACTGTCCTCGAGAAAAATGAACTTCCTGCTCATAATGCGAACCATGTAACTTTCAATCAGTTCGCACAACGGTCGTAAGACAGTGGAAAATGTGCCCCAAGGACTGAACCGCCTCACAGCAACGCACGCATTTTGACATAACTGCCAGCCCCGCCTCACAGACCTTTTTGCTGACCCAGAGGGTATTTCGCAACACCAGCCAGGTGAGTGATGCCTCGTCGTTATTGAGATACCGTCACCCGGACGCCCAAGGCCACAGAGAGTTAAACTCCCCCTTCGTCAAACCGCGCTCATCTGTTAGAGTATTTCGAGCGCCCCTCCCCAGCACTAATACACGACACAATGTCTTAAGAGACAACAGTCGGATGTCGGAGAAGCCTTCCTTAACCCGTGTGAAGTCTTTCAGAGCGAGTCGACACTCGCGATAAAAGGATTACTCGGCCCGAGGAGGATGTGAAGCCCACTCCTCGCCGTCATGTACACTTCTCAAGGCCAGAAATGCTTTCTTAGTGTCTTCCTTCAGGAAGCGGTCGTTTCTCTCATATTGCTGGCACATTCGATCCAGAAACTTTAGCCGCAACGTCTTTTGACGAATCTCAATGTCTGGCATTCCTAGACCGCCTTCAGACGGGTGGAGGTAACAAACCGGCCGACGCAACTTAGGAGCCTTGTCAACCGACAAGAGGTGAAACAAGACTCGAACCAATAACATTAGATCGACGCATAGGAGTGGAAGTACTGAGAGCCGGTAAAGAAGGATGTGGTAGATGTGCGAGGCACAAGCTTCCACGATCCCATTAAGGAAAGCCTTCTCGGCGACGACAGATGAACTACAGCCTCACCGTTTTCTAGGAGCTCCAACCAATTCTTCTCCAAAGGGAAGTCGCGGCCAGACCAGATGCCGAGTACCTTGAGAGGGCCGTCCGTCTAGCTGAAGAGTCCGAGAAGAGAAACTCCATTTTACGCACCTAACCCACAGACTTGTCGCAGTTGATTTTGGCTTCTGTCACCTCCTCATACATGCTGATTTCCTTGCCAACTTGCTTTTCACGAAAACGGTGACGTATTCAGCGTAGGCGGCACAGGCGAAATACCTGGCCGGAGTATTCGTACCAGGGAGGGTAATTCCATGTACGACCGGATTCGCCTTTAACTTGCACAAGAAGGGCGCTCAACGTATGAATGTACAGTATCGGCGAAAGCGGGAAACCTTGACGAATGGATCAGGACAACATGAAATGTTTCGATCTTACGCCATTCACTTCCACCCTTGCACAGGGGTATCGATACAAGAGACAAATCCAGGATCGGATGTACGATCCGAAGCCTGCCGACTCGACATAACATAGTTAAGGGCCGGAAGTTATTAATCCCATTCCCTCTGTATTTATTCTTGCGAAGCAACTTGATCACAGCTCTGGGGAAGCGTTCGGGAATACTCCCGTTCTTCATCCATTGGTTAAAGACCAGTTCCAGCAGAGGAACAAACACATGTGACTGCCTCAAGGGAATTCCATGGATACCCGGTGACTTGTCTGGGCCGACATGCTTCAACACATCAGAGATTTTCTCCTCTGTTATCGTACTCTCGCACCCTGCTGCTTCAGTCGCCTCAAGGCGAGGAAAGTCAGCCAAATAGGTGTTGAACTGAGTCTGGTTCAGACAGGAGTTCCTGTTAAAAAATCCTGAAAATAAGATCTAAAAGCCTCACATATGTCATGGTTTGTAGTCACGGTACACCCATCCGTCAATGTGGGTCTAGCTAGATTAAAAAGGATGTCTTCCGAGGCAACAAATAACGATACTCCGAACTTCTTCAGCTCGCAATTCAGCGGCCATATTTGTTACCTCGGAAGACATCCTTTTTAATCTAACTACTAGACCTTGATCCTTCTTGATAAGCAAGGACACCAACTCTGCCCTAGCTTGAGTCGCTTGGTATAATCAGCAGCAAACGACCTAATGGTAGACTTAAAGTGAGCCTACCATTTATTCCCAACTACCTACCCCGTCAATTCCCGCATTAGAGTTAATAAAATCTGGCCCTCAAAATCCTTCTCATAGAACAACGTGTTGAATTTACAGTAGCCAGCCATGCTTATCCTAGGCTTAAGTTTAGACTAACCCGGACAAGCCTATGGTCCGAATAAACTATAGTATCATGACTTGGACAGCCTAAGGGCACTAAGTCGACTCTGATTAAAACTCGGTCAATGTAGCTTTTGTACGCAACACCGAAGCCGAGCTGCCCCTGTTAGCCCATATCCATACTACCTCCCGTGGAAATTCATGTTATCGAACTCATAACAAAATCTAACCTGTCGATAAAGTCCCGAAATGGCTTTATATCCGGGTTGTTAGTACTCGAGCTAGTCCCCGTGTGATCTATATCGGGATCGATTCCAGTCACCCGCTAAAATTAGCTGACGAGATGCCGTCAGAAACGGGTCGATCCCCCGAAGAAAGGCAGCTCGCTCCCTAGAGTGTTGGGCGCATAAACCCCATTGAGACTAAATGCCTGATCTTTTATGTTAGTGTCGACGACGCAAAGCCTGCCCTCTAGCAGAAACTAGACAAGTGTACATACAGCATCCAAAGAAAGGTTCACCAGGCAAGAAACCCACCTATAAGGGCCATCATAATACGCTTAAAAGAGGTCAGACCTCATCGTCAGTATATCATCATGGTTGCCAGAATGGGAATAGGACTCTTACACAACACATATACACTCCGAGGCGGTGAAGGTCACGATTGTGTCTCGCCCTGCGAGATTCTGACCTCATCCCCAGAACATTCAGAATGGCTAAAAAGAGTGACATTGTCAGATCTAATAGCTTGGACCGCCTGCATAAACATTGTCGAAGTAAAAATACCGACAGCCTCACCTATTGACCCTTGGCCCATTTCATTCTTTATGTGACCGTCAATTACGAGACGCCAACATACCATGGAAAAATTAGCTTATTCCTCTGTATAGGGAGGGATGAACAAAAACTGGGACTCTCCCTGAGCAGAATTGCCTCAGATTCTTTGCTTCCTCATTATCCCAAAGTGGGCGTAGCATCAAGAACTTTGAAAGCATCTTCGAACAGCCCCCATGTCAGTCAGGACACCGAGCCAGTTATAATAACGGTAAGGACTCGCTTAGCGTCCGGGAAATTACGCTGGTTCTCTATATCTCTGTCCCCAAACTTCTGCATGGACAACAGATGTTTCAACGTATGAATTCTGTTGCCATAATTATTTGCTCTTTTTGGCTCGGAGTCACCCGGTCGACATTTTCTCCGGTAGTGTACGGTAGTTTTGCTTTTCTTCTTTTTTCTTTTGATTCGGCAGATGGGCTTTGATGCCTCTTTTGTGGGTTTGTTGGAGGAGGAGATTGGGCTGTAGCGGAAGACTGTGATGCACACAGAGTGCGCACTTTTTCTTGGGGGGAGGGACCGATGATATAGTAACTGCGAGAGAGACATTTTTGTGTGATGTTGAAGAGGCTGAGGGGTTAGGACTCCTCTGTTCTAAGTTGATCTTGTTTTTAGCCAGATGTGGACACCTTTTTAAGCGGGGGTCAAATTTGTAGAGGTTAGTGTCAATGATCTAGTCATTGGAGGAGGGGCTGAACATTTCTTTGGATAAAATGGTATGGATGCTGAAGGAAACTGTACACCAGTTGTGCAGATTGATTTTTTGCCTTCAGCAACTTCCCAAACACATTTATCTTTTCGAATTTCTCATATACTGAATCATATTTCACTGGTTGTGTAATTTTTCGGCGTGGCTCGCCGGAGCCTCACCCTTAGGAATGGGACTGTTAGTGCCTTTTCATTTGTCGGCTTCAGAGGACTGGGATCCCACAATTTGGGGCTTCCCTCTTACTCTACTCATGATCTTCTATTCCTACTTCTTTTTCACCTTCTTTTTTGGCAGAGAAGGTGGGGTCTGAAAGAGACCCAACCGGGGCTTTTTAATCACCGGTGCTAGCCGCAAGCAGTCCAATTACAGGCGCTGCAGAACGAGTAATTTCCTTTCGAGGGGGTTGGACTTGGGCGGGACTCAAAAGAACTTATTCTCTTAGTAGGAAGGGGCAAGGTGACCAACTGCGCCACACTTCCAACAAACTGGTTTCCACCCCTTCCCGAGGACGGGGTATTTTTCCCGCCAATCTCCAATCTGTTGAGAATTGAGGTAAATGATTCTCGGTCGCTCATCAATTCAAAACCCCACTCACCCATCTCATATCCTGGAGTAACACTCACTAGTTGGCCATACTGCATGAAATATGCTCCTAAGTGCTCTCCAAGAATACAGTCAGGAATCTCGTATAGCGTCACCTTGGTCCTACAGCGTCCCCGGTATTCTGTATGGATGATATAGTCGTTTGTGATCAAATCACGAAACATTACATCCGTACAGTCCTCTGGTGTGGCCAACAGTATATCCCATATAAAAAAACTAGACCTTTAATAATTTGTTGAGGTTTAAACCCCGAGGAATTCAGCACTGTGCCTTTTGTGCACCGACAAATTTTGCGTGTGGGCACAATGACTGTCACTTCTTTTTGCAATGCGCTCTTGTGCATCGAGGTCTACCAAAAGCCCGCCATCAATAATCAGATGAGCGGGTACTGTTTTGCTCTCTCAACGAACTCCCCCCCCACATTGACTACGCATTTCGTGGGGGGTCACTCCAAACAGAGAATGATTCTCCCACTGCTACGCCGTTGATTTCGTCCGCCGCCATTCTAGTGACTTTTGTAGTTGCTTTTACTTTAGGTTTGTCTATAACGAGGTGGGGTGATAAATTTCTCTTATCCAGTCCATCTTTAACGGATTTTTCTTTTTGTTTTGTCGGTTGGTTGGGAACAGCCCCCTTTTCTTTGTCTGGTGGATCTGCCAATACGGTCCAACTATTGTCGACTATCTTTCTAATTTTTTCACAACAGGAAATAATTCCTTTTTTTACCTCTGGCCAGAACGTTCAGTTAATTTAAAAATTACAACTGAACATTTAATACAGAACAAAATACAGAATAAAAAAATAATATTAAAAAAATCATCAAAAAAAATAAGTCCGACGCAAAAAACAAGTCCGACGTAAAAAGAAAAAGAAAAGAAAAATAAATAAAACAAAAATTAAAGTAAATTCGGTCGTAGTTGAAAAAAAGTAACAAAACTGAAAACGAAAAATATAATCAACACAAAGAAGCAAAAAACAGAAATAAAAACTTAACAGAAAATTTCAAAAAAAGATGCTCGTATGGTCAAACGCTAGTCTGGCAAAGGAAAAACCTACAGAAAACTGTGCCAGCAGTCGTCCGTAAACAGCTGTTTAAATAATCTTAGACTAGTTCTTCTTGTGGAGGTGTTCAGCTACTCTACAACACATGCTTTGCTGCTCCCAGATTCCTTACTAAGGCTGACTATCACGCGACCACCTTGTTGAGACCCATCCTCTCACTTCGTTGGAAAATTGCCTTGCTGCTCCCAGATTCCTTTTTGAGATTGTGATATGTAGTTTGTCAATTTGTTGACTTCTATCTTCTCGCTTGAAGGGAAACATCCCCAAAACGATATAAACTATTACTATATAATCCCAACTGAAATAAATCGAGGGCAAAAAGTAGTTTTCCGTTGTTCGTTGCGTATGTGATGCGGTGCTGAGGCCTGAAGAATTGCCGATAGACCACGAAAAGCCAGAGGCGACGCTAAAAGTAACAGTGATTTACAGATAAGTACGTTAAGAGAATAGATTGCTTATTTCTATAAACCATTAAATGAAACATTAAGAGTGACCTATAAGAAGGAATTGTAAGAATTATGCTCTTTTTTTATACAAACTGAGTGAGTGCAAGTTGAACAAAAAACAATCAAATAATCATATTTCTAGAGAGTTTTAAAATGAAACTCACTAAAACTCAGTACGTATTTCTAATTCATATCAATATGAATAAACACAGGTTATGTAATGGTAACGGTTTTCGGGACGGAGCGTACCAAGTTGCCGTCTTTTTTCTCCCAGGCCACTCCTACTTTCGGTTGACGGTGTCGGCAATGTTGTCTTTCTCTTTTCTTCGCTCTTACCAATTTCTGGTTGCGATCAGGGTGACAGCAAATACGGTATCCTCTCTCTCCCTCTCCCCCCCTCTCTCTCTCATTTTTAAAGGTCTTGACCCCATCACACTGTATGGCTTCTTTCTCTTTTGCCTTGCAAATTTCCTTCCGGGTTTCTGTTCCTGGCAACGTCACGTCGCTAATGGCAGGGTTGATCGACTGACAAAAATGGCTTTTCGCCTAAGCTTGTGTAGAGCAGTACAGCTGCAAACCTCTCTTCATGTTTGATTCACGCGCAACCATATCCTTTCCGTCCCGCTGTTGCTCAGTATTTTCGAAACAATAAGACAGTCGTCCTGTAAGGCGACGTGGAGAATCAGAATGTCTAATTAAAATTGCACTGATTAATTAAAGTTTCGTGGGACCCTTCGACTTATAAAGACAATTTCATTTCGAAGTAGTGCTCTGAAAGACCAACTAAAAAAAAAGTGTAAATGCCGTCGTTAGTAACTATGTCTGTCTTACTTCATTAGTTCACACTCTTCGAACAAACACTTGGTAGCATGCTGATAAACTTGAGTGAGGTTGTGGCGGTCATTGTAGTTTCTGTATTACTATATTAATAGTAACGCCTCAACTGTTAAAGATCTGGGAGTCGGAGAATGTTGCTGAGTTGGACATGCGTTTTGATACAATGTGGGCGCTAGGTGTCCATGACACATACTCCGTTAAAATAACATCCACTATTCTTTTTCTGATGAAATCCTTTCCAAAAAGAATGTTTTGTCCTTTCCTGACACTCAGATTGACATAATTGACCGTGAACTCCAACTGTCTTTACCTGGTCATTCTATACCGACTATTATAGCCAAAAATTTTTAAAAAATTGATTCTTGAAAAATACCTCCAACATACCTATTGGTGAGTCCGTTCTGGCACAAACCATGACCTCGCCTTCCGGTTCGGTGACATGACCGTCCCGTTGTCCTTCTAACATCTGTTGATAGTGAAATAAGTGTTGATAGTGAAATAAGTGATTGTGACGAACACCCATTTACTCTAGTGTTTCTTCCGTTTTCTCACATCACTCTTGTAATATTCAGTTAATTTTCTCTAACATTTCAGACTCCACATTTTGTGAATACAGGCTCGGGGTGGCGTAGATGTTGATTTATCTCTCAACTTACGAAACTGAAAATATGATGGGTACAACGTCCCGCATATTATTTTTTAATTTTTTAAGTATCTGCCTATAATTCTGAGATGAGGTATTATGTACACTATTTACATTATTCGCACTATTTTCCTCATCTTTCTCGCCATATTTTATCACAACGTTTCGGACGTTGTACGCTCCGGCCTTCTTCAGATGGTTGAAATGTCGAACTGAACCCTTTATTTCGCTCACTGGGGTAGACTGTCGAAAAAAAAACACCTTCGACGCAGAAAAAAATGGGGGGAACCCAGAAGAGATCAACAACAGCCTGATAAGGGTTGCAAAAGGAGTCGTCCCATTGCGACCCGCTCCAAATAGGTCAAGTAACAGTGTAAAGAAAAAAAGTAATATTTTTTTAGCACGACAATTAATCAGTCACGCATCGGCCGGAAGAAACCGTCAAAAGAGTACGAAGGACGATTTTTATAAGGAGGCTAACGCTTCTCACAATCCTCCTTACCAAGACCATAAATATCGATGGGACACATGCTTGCTTTTTAGCCGGCAAAATTCCCACCGAGACTGAGGCAACCCGTCCGTAAGTACCCCCTCTCTCTTCCTCTTTTCTTTTCTTAACATCTTAACATCCACGTGCCATGTTTAATGGATGTCAGTTATCAGTTATCTCCTGTAAATTTCTCTCTGCAAGTTCTCCACTGCCTTAACCGGATATTGAACTCACGCTCTTTGTGTCCTGTCACTGGATCTAACCAACACCTTTATCCACAGAATTGATCTGGGAATTTAACTATATATATATATTTCTGTCATCCACAAACAGACTGTTTCGCTGTTTCACAGCTCATCAGTGTGGCTAGACGTCCGGTTGCCTCTAGCTAGGATCGAAACCCAACTGAATTTGCGTCAGTCGGAACTTCTACCAGTAAGCCGTCGGCGCACGGCAGGGATGAAGGTGACTTTTAGCGTGTTTATTTTTAGATTTAGATAAACACACAGTGACTGACAGTGACTCAATTCTGCCGAAGAGTCGTGCAATATTAGCTTGAATAGTCACTTTTTACAATCTCACACCTCAGACATTATGACATTCTATCTTAGATGGATGTGTGAGTGGTGTAATGAATAGCATCATTGAATTTGAAATCGGAGTGTCGAGTTCGAATTCCGGTCGAGTGTATTACATACACCTATGCGTAGAAAGCCTTGGGGAAGTTACGAATCCTAGCCCCGTGCTATGTATTATATAGTAGTAAGTGTACCTAAGAAATGTATTGTTATGGTCAAATAATTATTAATGCCTTATTCACAGAATTATTCTTACAATCTGAAATATTCTTCGGCTTTGAATAAACCAAGAATTGATAGGCTATTAAAAAAGCTAAATTAATTCTATCTTCGGTCAAAGCTGCTTAGTCAGTCTATATTATATTCCCTTCTTGATTCATTAAGTTTTTCTTTCTCAATGGAATAAAGTTTGCAGTTACCTTTTCTAATTCCGACTGATACCAAGAGATATCCGCCAATTGATTAATCTTGCTCAATCTTCACTCTTATTAAGCTGACCGCAGTACTATCATTCAAGTTTTTCTTTCTTTCCTTAATTTTACCAATAGAAGGAAGTCCCTTGGGTGCCAAGAGGTCAGTTGGCCAACCAGGGAGTGCAAACACCTTATGTAAATCTTCCATCACACTTTCTCAACGTATTCGCATCGACCATACCAATGTAGAAGCATTCAAGTATATCAATAGGGTTGAGGATAATATAGGCAAATTAAAAACGATTTTTAATCCTGTTAGATTCAAATTGAGGGTTAATTTGAAACCTTACTTTACATCATCCTTGTTCCTAGAATGAAAAGTATAGCGGAAATTTTGCCCAGAGTTGTAGCTTAGTTGAGAAAGTTCTCAGATCAGTTCTCCTATCCCCGAAAGTTAAACCGGTCATGGTTTCCTGAGTTACAAAATAATAGAAACAAATTCGTCACAATGTAAAGCATAGTGACTAATATAATGAGTCTATTTCAAACAAATGGAGCCCACTATTTTCTCTCACATTTCATACAACTTGCAGATTCTGCAAACGTTAATTTCCTGATCGCTACCTGTTATCTACCGTATTTATGAACATTAATGGGTATATGTCCTAATCCTCATAAATACGGTGGACACTATTATAAGTGGGGTGAATACGCTGTCTAAGTAGTTCACCACTAGCAGTGGTTTACCTAATTCACGCCGCTGGCGAGTATTGTATTCTGTTGATGTTAAAAAGATTACCATTTCATTTCCAACCGCCGTTTTGGTTATTCCACATTCAGTAACCTTTTCTAGGTTAAAACAATACCAATGCGTATTTTTTGTAGACCTCCTACCTAGTGAATGTTCGCCTTAGCGTTTTTTTATTAATTATTTCCATAGGCATGCGCCTTTTTTCGCTAAAATCATTTCTTCTTCCTAAGGATTATTTGCATACTAACTAATAAGAAATATTTGAATACTAACGACAATAAGAATTATTTGCGTGCAAAGGATAATAAGGAGTATTTGCATACTAATGATAATAAGTGATAATTGCATACTAATGATAATAAATGATAATTGCATACTAATGATAATAAGTGATAATTGCATACTCAAAATGAAAAGGAGTATTTGCGTGCAAAGGTTAATAAAGAATATTCGCAGTTTAAGAGTAATCAGGTCTATTTGCATAATAATGACACCAAGGATATTTATATACTAAAGATAATATTACGTTTTTGCATGGTAAAGATAAAGACATGTTTAATACTACGAATAATAAGAATTATTTGCTTACTAAAGATAATAAAGTCACTTAGAATAATAAGGAATATTGAAATACTAATGATATTAACGAATATTGCCTACTAAGTCTAATAAGGGATATTTGCATATTAAGAATAATAAAAAATGTTGCATGCTAAAGATAATAAGATTTATTTCCTTACAAAGGCTAATAAGGATTATTTCCATAATAGGAATAAGAAGGATATATTTGAATACTAATGATAATAAAAATTAATTCTTTTTTAAAGATGCTAATAAGGATTATTTGCATACTAAGAATAAAAATGGTATATTTGAAAACTAACGATAATAAGAATTATTTCCTTACAAAGGCTAATAAGAATTATTTCCTTACAAAGGTTAATAAGAATTATTTGCATACTAAGAAAAAATAAGGAACATTTGCATACTATATGTAATAAGGATTATTTGCTTGCATATGGACAACTTCCGTGAACATACCCAATCGATCCACTTTACCTGTAGCCGCATTTTTCCAGCAGCAAGGTAAGTTAGTGCTAGTTTACTTATCGTCAAATTGAATGCAACCAACTTTTGTTTTGTTTTTGAAATCCTCGCCCACCATTTCCACCTGCTCAGCATAATCTCTCCAACAACTATGTTTTTTTTATCGAAAATATGGATCTACACTCTAAATATAGCGCAATTAAACAAAAGAATTATCCATTTAGTCCTTCAGTTTAAAATTACCTTAAAATCGCATCCGTTTGTCGTTTTAATATCTAACATGACTTCGAAAATGTTTAATGAACGTTATCTCGATATTTGGTTTCTGATCTTCTCATATTTCCTTCCTGTATCTTCTAATTATCTTCCCTATTCTTTTCAAACTTTGTTTCCTGTTCATGTTTTTATCTAAATGTTAAACAGACATTGATTAGTCTTCTATGACACGAAGTCCTGCCCCTCACTTATATTTATTTCGCTGTTATTTCATCGTAAAGAATTTTATAATTTTCTGCGGGGTACAGAATTTTATTAAAGTATTTTAATATGTTTTTATGTCTTTTCCTTCTTAATTTAATTTTACTCGTTACCACCCAAGGCTATAGAACCTGGTCTGTCCTGATATTTAGGAGAAGAAAAGGATTTATACCATTCCCCATGGTATTAGCACGTAAATGAATGTAATTGAATCGATTGGAATTCGAACTCGGTTCTCCGATTTCTCAATCCGAGCCACTATCTATTAAGTCATCATAAAAAATGCGGCAAGCTTTACCTTAGTCCGAGAGCAGAGTCCTACTTTTTACTTCACATTATCCATAGCCTAATTTAATCTACACAACCCTAGGCCTAGCTTATACACAATTTTACACTTAGTATCAAGATTTGTTTTTCTTAACTAGTATGTTCTGCGATATCTCCAATATCAGTCAGTCCGTTATGTACTATGTGTGATACACGCTTTTGGCGATCATGTATATTTCGATTCATGACTGATGAGGCAGATTTTTTCCTCCAATAGGTTTCCATGTCTTTCTGCGATAGACTAGTTGCCATCCAAGTCTACAGAACCTTTCCCAAGGATATAGCACGTAAGTGAATGTAATCGAATCGACTGGAATTCGAACTTGGCTCTCCGATTCCTCAATCCGAGCCGCTATCCATTACTCGACCGTATCGCCTATGATCAGAGTAATAAAATGAGAAATTGCTGGTATAAGAATTAATGAAGAATCAATATTTGGCTTTTTTAGTTCATTATGCAGAAATAATTTACAACATTTGCGTAATATTTTGGCTTCGATATCCTTTGTTACTTGGCTAGACATATATCCCTATTGGCAGCTAGTTCAAAATTTATTCTAATGCGCGGTTATCTTCGAAAGTCTTCTGCACAGTCTTATCATCTAAAAATACCTAAGAAAGCATTTGGTGAAGTAAGATACCCCCATCTGAAAACAATTAAACAACAGACAAACAGTTTAGGGCCACCTAGCATTTCTAAAAAAATAACGCCTTAAAATGAAATATTTTTTTGTATTTTTATAAAGTAAAAGATACCATTTCAGTATCTACAGTATGTTTGCTTTTATTTTTTCAGACTATTTCCAGGATAGTCTTGCTACCAAAACGTTCAAATTTGGATTCGTCTGTTCACAGTAAGTTCTGCCAAATTATGTATGTTTTGTGTGAAAGAAATTATATTTTGTTTTCACCATAAACCCATCAGTAGGATTTTGAGATTACCAAAAGGGCTGGAATTTGATTCAGGTCAAAACAATCTTGCAACGAGAACAATAAAAAACGCAAATACATATTTTCCCATCTGGTTTACGCATAATTGCAAAGATAACGACCAAAAACACTCTTCTAAATTATGTCAAAATGACATCGAATACCACCCCCGCTCAAAAAAAACACAATTTTGGAAATTATGATGTGTCCGCCTCAATCCCCTGACCTCCTCTCTCCCATTGAATTAGTATGGGGTAAATTGGATAGAAGAGTTAGAAGAAGAGAAAAAGAATGAGAATTATGTTTTTCAGATATTAAAGAACACTTGAAAAGTTCTAATTTTTTCAAAAAACTTTGGGAAGAATTCCAGGAATATATAAATCAGTATGAATTACTGCATTACATATTCCTGGCATTCACTAGGATAGTGTTATATGATGTTATAGCTAACTCTTTGAGCCCTGCCCACCGCTTTACCGGTGGTAGAGAAAAATGACGTACGCCCAGACACCGGTTGAATGGTGGTAGAGAAAAATGCCTTAATGTCCAGCCACCGATTGGACGGTGGGTAAACACATGCAATTATTTTTATATATATCGTGAAATATTACACAAATTATTTGCGAATATTGAACTAAGGAGCTCAGGTAGAAGGGTTAAAATTGTTCGGGAACGCAGAGCTCAAAGGATTAAGAACTTCCTATCTCGAGATGAGCGTTTACGAAAGCGAGTTCAATAATAATCTCTTCGTGATAAGTATAATGCTTATATTTTTTGTAACTATTTTCATAACTACCATGAAAAATGACATAACAGTAATTTTCGGATTTTGACTCAGGAACTCAGGCGGAAGGGTTAAAATTGTTCAGGAAGGCGGGGGTCAAAGGGTTAAGAATTTGCTTCCTCGAGATGAGCGTTAACGAAAGCGAGTTCAATCATAATCTCTCCCTGCTAAGTATAATATTTATATTATTTGTAACTATTTTTATATCTACCGTGAAACATTACATACCAATTATTTGCGAATTTTTACTCAGGGGCTCAGGCAGAAGGATTAAAATTGGTCAGTAATGCATGGCTCAAAGGGTTATGTGCTTATTTTTTGTTAAAATAAAAGCAAATAAACTATAGTTACTGATGTTTATCGTGTAATTTAAAAACACAATCACATTTTCAGGTGTTTTTAAACAAATTCAGGATTTCACCAAACTATTTGTCAAACCAGAACGGTCACTCACCGAAAAGAAACAAACGCGTTTCAGTGTGATTTTAAACAAAAATAAGTAATATTTGTTTCTGATCATTTTAATTAATATTTAAATCAGTTAATATTCCCCAAACAAAGATTCAGAAAAGTAGATATTATATATGAAATATATAATATATATGGAATATATTTTAATAAAGAGAATTTCATTCGAGTTTCCAATCAATTTAAATTCGTTTTGAAATACAACAAAGAATTTTGCATATTGGAAATATTAAATTTAAATTATTAGCTAGAAATTAAAACTAAAATAAAAATTTCAAGAAAGAGTTTTAGCTTTTCTTTTTATATACCTATAACTATATAACATATATAAATATGTGTGTGTCTCTGTGTGTCTCTGTGTGTTTCACAGGGATGTTGTAAAAGGTCATCTCTCCTCACTCGCACACAGGTTAAAACATTACAGGCCAGGGCGTGTTAAGATGTTGAACAATTTTTCGCCATTGATTCATCCTCGGGAAATGCCATCGAGCAAAATAAAGCCAATAAAACAGGTAAATCTCTTAGGGTGAATCGGTTTCCTACGTTTCCTCTCTCACGTACACGCGCACGCACACAAACACACGCGCGCACACACTCACCCACATATTCAGAGTTTAGATTAACGGCCTATTAGACATTCATGGGCATTTATGTATCCTAACACTTTAAACAAATCTTTGCACAGAAATCCGATCCTAAGTCTATGTAACATGTGAACATTTTACAATTTTATATGTAAAAATTGGCATATTCGACTATCGCGCACACATACAAAAACATACAGATATATATATACGAGGGTCATTCAATAAATAAGGTGAATTTTTCGGTATAAGGACTTCTAATACAGATAGAAGCTTACTCTTTTTTATTTCTTTTTGTTTTACTTCTTTTTCACATGGATTTAATTTCTTTTGCAGATTAAAAAAAACAAACTTTCAGAGTTTTGGCGATTAACAAAGATGGCCGACCAACAAGCATGCTCCAGGATTGAACAGCGGCCAGTTATCAAGCTTTTGGTTGCTGAAGGGTGAAAACCAGTTGAAATTCATATGAGAATGTCAACTGTGTATGGTGCCACATGTTTCAGCCAAAAAATGTCTACAAGTGGGCTAAATTGTTTAAAGACGGACGGAGCAGTGTTGAGGATGAAGACAGGCCTGGGAGGCCTACAGAAGTGAGGTCTCCTGAGGTGATCGAATCTGTCAATGACCTCAATCAGTCTGACAGAAGGGTGACAGTGGATGACATTTCAATGACTTTGAGCTTATCTGTTGGGACAAACGCTGGGGTCATCAGTCAGAAGGAGTCATCTTGCATCATGACAACTCAAGGCCTCACACAGCAACCCAAACGGTGCAGACCATCAACGAGCTGGGCTGGGAACTGCTCCCTCATCCCCCTTACAGCCCAATCCTTGCCTCTTCAGACTTTCACCTGTTTGGTCCCTTGAAAGCGTTCACGAGAGGCACGAAGTTTAAAAGTGACGATGAAGTCAAAAGTGTTGTGAGCGACTGGCTGAGACATCAGTCTAAAGATTTTGACACTGAGGGAATACGAAAGCTTGTGCACAGATGGAAAAAGTGTGTGACAGTGCTGGGAGACTACATGCGTAAGACATGTTTCATTAAGTTAAAGGGTTTTGAAGACGGTACAGTGAATCAGCTTCGTCAAGCTCTGAAGCAAAGACGCCATCAAAATCCTGCGTTAACAAATTTCATCTGATAGTTGCTTTGTCGTCCGCAGCAAGCCTGAGCTAGTATGACATTTAAGAAAGCACAAATGCAATATGCCTTTCCCTTACCTGATTTTCGCCACAAAAGCAACTGTTAGCATGTATAAGTGTAAAACGAAAGGCACCATCCACTGCTGACCCTCATTTATCGTTCACAATAGGAGAGTCCGCTACATATATATATATATATATATATATATATATATATATATATATATATATATATCAAGTGGATATATTCGTCATGCATGTATTATATAATGAGTTACGTGGTTGTTGTTTTTATAGAGAAGGAAGGTGATATTCAGAACAATTTGTTTTGTATCCTTCCAAATGAAGACAACATTACTGCGGTTTTTTGAAGTTATAATTACAATAAATCTGATCTGATATATATTAAATCTCATTCGAACTACACTTTCTAACTCAATTGTTTCTCAATTTCTCACTCCCTCTCTGTCTGTCTGTCTGTCTGTCTGTCTGTCTGTCTGTCTCTCTCTCTCTCTCTCTCTCTCTCTATATATATATATATATATATATATATATATATATATATATATATATGCAAGTTTGGTTAAAGCGATCGTAAATAAACAACATTTGGACAGTTCAGTTTTTGTATAATTTATCTACCGAAAAATAAAAAAATCACGAGAAATTATATAAAAACTTAATCATACCACCTTGTCTGTCATATTTAATGAAACTTGCATGAAAGAAGTGTTGCTGCCTAAAAACACAATATATATATATATATATATATTTATTTATATAAATATATATATAAATATATATATATATATATATATATATATATATATATATATATTGAGGGAGAGAGAGAATAGAGTGAGAGACATTGGAAGCAGGAGAAACTAATATAAAAGTATTGAAAATGTCTCGATCTGAACGACTTGACAACATCGGAACAAGTGATCTGATTATTTTAGATAGTTATTTGTTCAGCTGGAGAAATTATCACCACTTCCCTTGTCTATGCCTCTATTAATATACACGCGCATATATACACACACTTTATACATACATACATACATATATATATATATATATATATATATATATATATATATATATATATGTGTGTGTGTGTGTGTGTGTGTGTGTGTATGAGCATGATCTCAGATTGTTTCATCTATCTATCTATCTATCTATCTGTCTTTATGTCTGTCTGTCTGTCTGTCTGTCTCTTTCTGTTCCTATTCATCTGACCAAGATATCAATATCGAGGTAAAAACCCTACAAACCGTGGACAGAATCGATTCTTGACATTGTAAGGTTGCAGGCTGGTCGCTGAATTGGATGAAATCAAATAAAATCATCATTGAGAAGATGCAGCTGACGGTCATTTTAGACTGATCGATTTTTGTCACATTATTCACCAAAGGTGTTATGATTTTTAGATTTTTTTTCTCGTTCCTTTTTTTTACTTCCTATTTGATTTCTGAAAGGTTTCAGTTACTGCGGATATCCCAGGAAAATTTCGTCCACCAGCGTCCAAAAATACACAGGACATACAAAAACACATTTCATCGTTTCCCTCCTACGCAGGTATATATATATATATATATATATATATATATATATATATATATATATATATATATATATATATATATATATAAAGGCTTAAATACTAATATTCCATGGTCATAATTTATTCCATTGGAATCGTAAATACGATCCAATTCATCAGACCTACAGATTCAAAAAGAAAACAGTCTTTGACTCCCCCCTTTAAAACTTCTCTCTGTTAAATTTTAATCCACCTTCGTCTTTAGTCCTTTCTTCCCTTCTCTCGTCTGTTACCCCCTCCTTATAGCTTTCATTTACTCTCGCATTCGTCCCACACTCTTATACACGTTATGGGACCGGACATTGATGACCACTTGGAAAAACTAGACGCTGTAGACTTGAATATGCGGCTGATGTAATGGATAACGGCTCGGAATAAGAAATCGGAGATCAGAGTTCGAATTCCAGTCCCATTCGTTTCATTCACTTACTCGCAAATACTCTTGGAAAAGTTCGGGATCTATCTCTTCTCATCGCATGTTATGGCTAAATAGCAATTTACACTGGACCATATAGACTTAGTTAGCAACTGTTCTGAGTTGTACACTAAATGCGATCTTGGTGTAGCTCTGGCTTCCATCATTGCCGACTGTCTCCTTGACTGCGGCGACGGACTCGCCGGTTCCAACGACCGAAGAACGAACGTTGTTGGCCTTTCGTTTGGCAGTAAACACGTTTCCCGACGCGAAAAGAAGCTACTACTGCTGCCCTCCGCTCATATTCCACCCTGGAAAAGGATAGAGAGAATAACGTTAGTTGTCAAACTGTTGGGTATATAAATATACATCTTTTGTTTTTATTGACTATATCGTTTTCTTTTTGTCAAGTGTCGAATTTCGCTGCAACACCCTATATATATATATATATATATATATATATATATATATATATATATATATATATGGGAGCGAGTAGGTGTCTAATACAGCTGAAAGCTGAAAATTGGTCTAGAACATTCACTCTATACCCTAACTCTCTTCGTATTCCATTTGTGATATGTAAGTTTCACTCGAGCACACACTTTCCACGAACCCCGGTTCCCAAGAACATGCTTCTCCATTACTATACTCTTAACCTGTTTATATCTTGGGTTAACCGTTATCTTCCCAACATGTCACCATAAACTGTGTCTCTTGCTCTGTAATCATTTATCTCGAGTGGCTCTTGGGGCTTTTTACATTTTTAAAAATGTCTATAGAATTTTATTGGTTAAGTGGATTGAAAAGGAAAAAGATTATGCTGAAAAATAACTATTTGTGTAAAATTAGTACTTTTTTCGACATTAAAGTACCAAAATCTTATTGGTCTATTCGTATGTAAAAGCGAATTCTGGACTTAATCAGTAACGTCTATAAATAATAGAAATGAAAACTCTATAAAGGTTTGTTTGAAAAAATCGAACAAGAAAAGATTTACAAGGAGTCACCGAAGATCAATACGGAAGACATACACGGTTCGGCTAGACAATTGTTTATCATAGATTTTACAAGTCGAAGTTTTTTGAGCTTTGCTTAGAGTTTTACATTTGACTCGAATTTCTTTATATAAAAATGATTTTTACTGAAATAATATCTTCAGCAGTAAAACAAAACCTACGTCTGTTCCTGAAGAAATTTTGAACTTGAACATTTCTAGTACCTCAGATGATAGTAAAATAGATATTGCAATCTGTGCCCTAATCAAAAGCCATGTGCTTTCACCTTCAAGACACGAATTGTACATAAATGCTTCATGCGATATGAATGGCTGTTCCTGATATATAAACATTTGATCGAACAACCTCTTCCTAGGCCGTGCACACCTGGAAGAAACCGGATATTATATAAGTACCCACTCGAAAGGAAAATTGAAGCGAGTTTCTTATATTCCGACGAGAATGTTGGATGCATGTTCAAATAATATTCCAAAAGCATAAATGCACTGGTCGACAGTAGCTGACTGGAGTTGAATACAACGTAAAGTCAGAGGTTTAGTATCATGACAGGTTTAGTATCGTGTACTCATGAAAATGTTCAACGATAAATTTATATTTTTTCTCTTTATTAATTATTAGTAACCTCCGGGCCGTTTGCAACCGCCGTGGAGCCGTGGTTAGCAAGCTATTACCGCAGACCATTTAATTCCATCTCCACTGGTCAGTTGATTTTACGATACATCAGCACTAGAGTGAATTAATACCAAATGTTTTTGTATAGAACACTCAGTGAGAATCGAACTCACTACACACTAGTAATGGTAAAACGAACCAGCCTCATTAACCATTACCCAACGCCGATGAGCCTGATCCACATTAGTCACTGACACATGTGGAATAGTGCTAAAGTTAACCTTCATTATTATCGGAAATCTTGAATTGGGGTAATCGTTAATAAGCAAGATACAAAGTCAGTTGATGAGGCGTTCCATATCGAATTTCTTTTCTTTCTTAAGTTTAACAAATAACATTTGTTCTCGTGAACTAAGAAGTTTATTTATTTCTCTTTTCTTCAACATTCCAAACGCGGTTTCTTTTATCACATTTCGACGTTGGATTGCTCTAACTCCATTCAATTTGAATTGTTCCTGTAATAGACTAATTGTTATAAATTCTGAGCATAAAGTTTAACAATCTATCTTATTTAAAAGAGAAAGTTTGTACAAGTTTCAATTATAAGCAAACAAAAAAGACATAATTACAAAATTGAAGACTTATCCCCATAATAGAATATATTATATTATACTTGGCATCAATTCTTGTCGAGACTGTAATGCTTTAAAAGAACCACTTCAAACATCAAAGAAAGCATCTCCAATAAACGTACATAACCGATTATTTGTATTGACTGGTGGTATCAACACAGAATTCCACTAGGTGGTGTGGAAAGGCCGTTATCACTTGTTTATACTCATTCTTTTTGATCCAGTAGATGGTTGGTGAAAAGTCACTTTCTTTTCTCCTCTTCAAATCAAATATTAGTGGATATTTTTCTTTTGTCATGGATTTAAGAGTGAGTATCGGGCCAGGGTCGTTTTTCGCCTTGTGATGTTTTACTATTACTTATTTTCAAAGTCTCTGAAAGAAAGCATCTAAAACTATGCACACTCTGAGAATATTGATAGGAATGAAAACAAATCAATCTTTACACACTGAGAACACAGATACAAGAAATGAGAACCAAAAAAAATGTATTTTCAGAATCTATATTTGCAAATAATGTTGAACGTGAATACGCAAAACTAATTTTAATAACGTATTCATAATTTACGAATTTAGCTTTAACTGCTCTACCATATATTCTGGGCTATATACTGACTTCATGTGCAGTGAGAATCCGGGGTTTTTTTGTCATGAATTTTAACCCCAACAGAAAAGAATTTACCTGCGTATAGTGCAACTGGTCACCGAAATTAAATAATTTTAACTTCTTCAAAAAGATTACCTGTATATAGTGTGTCCCGCTAGGTTTTGTGTAAAAACAGATGTGATAAAACCACGCACTAGACTCGCTTGTAAACGGGTTCTGAAAAGTCATTACTGAAACAGATTACTGTATGGGGAATTTTATTTTAAAATGTGTACCGTAATTCTCCATGTATAATACTGATTTTTTTCTAAAAAATAATAAGCAAACTCATCGGTGCGTATTAAGCACAGGTACAAAAAATCTTTAAAAGATTGCCATAAAATAAAATAAGAATTATCATAAAACTAAATTAGAATAATATTATTCTATGATTAAAACCATTTTAAAAAAAGAGTAGGAAACACTGGCCGTAATGAAATTGGAGAGGTACAATATATAGGTTTGATTACCAAACAAAAGGTGTGCGTATTATGGATGAAGGCGTATTATACATGGGGAGTTACGGTAATCTCAGTGTAACAAACTAATCCCAAAATATTGACGAGTAGTAAATTCTTCAAATATAAAAGATTCAACATATTAATTTAATTAATTTATATTTTCTTTAATTAAAATTTCGCAGCGTGTGATATTGATTGTGGGTAACTAGTTAATTTTCAGGTCACCTCTTGTCATTTTTTTTTTTCATGGGCAACCTGTATCGAATACTTTTCGAAATATCCTTACTATTCCAAACAGATATGTTTCATAAATCACAATTCAATATCTGCAAGCTTTTACTATTTTTATTTTGTAATACCGCAATATTCCATTCATCACTGCTTCTATAATTAATGGTTCTATAATATAATTAATGATTCTATGATTAATTTCTGTGCTAGTTTTTCACAAACTTTCAATATTTTCTCCTTTTCTTGTCGATCTTCTAATCTATATTTTTAGTTCTCATGTTTAGTGCCCAGGAGATTTCTGTCAGAGTGCAAAGGCTTTTCGGTTTGTCTAGCAGAACTAAACCTGGTTTTATTATACTCTGGAATTGTTCCTCTCTTTATCGAATTTTCCACAGGATATTTTTTTACTTTTCCCCAACATTTTCTTCTCTTTTATGAACATCTGTTCATAATGCTTGTCCTTACAATTAAAGCCGACACACTTTCCAATAAATAATGAGAGCAAATTTATTATATCTTCATTTGTTATACTCCTTACAAACTATATATTTGCATTCTGGTACAATATGGAGGATAAGCTTATCTCTCTCCCCCACACATTCTATTAGATCATTGTAAAAGTTCGTGTCTAATTAGAAAATTAAAAACAAACTTTTACATACAAAAACGTTTATTGGTCAAGTACATAGTCTCCAGTGTGCAAACAACAGTCTCCTATTTTTCTTGGCGCTTGCTGATGCCATTTTCATTGCAAGAAGGTTTTGAGGCACTTCTCAATTGACTGGAGAGAGTCAATGTTTTGCCATTTGTTCTGTAAAGGCCACAAGAAAAGAAGATTCGAAGGAAACAAATCGGGAGAATACGATGTGTGCTACTGGGTTTCGCATTTCAACTCTAAGTTTATGCAAGGTCTGTTTGACAACACGGGGTCTTGTGTTGTCGTGGTAGAAAATTATACCTTTTCAATTTGCTCAAATCGGCCGTTTTCCTTGGATAGTCGCGTTGAGATTGGTGAGTTGATGCCAATATTTCTTTCTTTGCAGTCATTGTTTCTCTGACAGGAAGAAACTCAAAGTGAACTATCCCTTTGCAATCCCACCAGACGCACCAAACAGCAAGCACTATATTCGTTGGATGCAAGTCCATTTTAGCCCCACGGGCACAGCAAATTTACAAGCTTGTTTCCAGATCTATTTGCATCGAACATTATCATAAACTATCCTCTTTTCATCATGTGTGAAAATTTAGTCAAAGAACGGTTCCTTTTTTGGCGTAACAGCAAAGAAATTGCCACAGAAACACGATCCTGCTATTACGACAAAGAATGTGACACGCACGTGTCGAGTTTGGAAAGGAATCAAAGTTCTTTTTAATGGTGAAAAGCAGTTGAGATATCGATTTTCAAACACTTAGCAATCTCTTCCGTCGAAATCTTCAGTTAATTTTCCAAGATGGCAAGCAGAGCGTCTTCATCGACTTTGGGAGGACGTTCGAATCATAATTGATTTTTAGGCTAAAATCACCCTAAGGAAAGCTGTCAAATCCCTTTTCTACTGTCAGAAGAACTAGAGCACGATATAAATAGCTCTTCTTGTTTGTTTTTTCGCAATTCCAGCGCTTATACCCTTCTGAAATTCATAGAGTATATTATGGTAAAAGTGCAACTTTTCATCCTCCATCTTTAAGTCATTTATTTGTGCAGAAAACGTCAACATCCCACAAAGTCTGACTCGAACCTGAACAATGCGAGGTTTCACTCTTGAGCACACCAGAAATCGGTACCAAAACAAACACCAGTATCAAGTTGCGGCTATTTTATATTAACAGGACGAGACATTGAAGTAATGATCTCATCAACATACATCAGTACTCGGTTTGTTCACAATACCTGATCTTGAGCTTCCATTAATAACACCCGGTTTCTTCTTTAAATATATATTTCTCTTACCTGCTCGTCTTTTTGCTTTACTGCAATTTTTTCGAAAATTGAACAAATGTTCATAGCAATAAATTTGATTTTCATATTAATAGCAAACCCAGTTTTCATTCACAGAGAGTTTACAATAATTACTTATTTATTATTATTGAGTTAACAAAGAAATGCTGGAGTAGAAATATACACTAGTATACTGATCATGAACACAGGTGTAATAAGACTATACGAGTTACATGCATCACAGCCAAATGTGTATAATATGGTGAGAAGTTTCGATAAAAGTAGTGCGTGACCTCGCAGCTTAGAGCCGGTTATAAATATCTCCAGGTTGGGTAAACCAATCGGAAAAGACAGTCTTCCATTGAATCTATTCCCAAATACCGAATTGTAACTTGTCTCCTAATTCTTTAAATTAAAAATAACATCACAACAACTCTTTTACTTTTACTCCCATTATGAACGATTCATGGACAAAAATCAGACTCTAGGGAACATGACTAAATTATTATGATCAAGCAAACTTAACTAGTTATTATTATTATTATTATTATTATTATTATTATTATTATTATTATTATTATTTCCTTTGATTTCTGGCGTTTACACATTCCTTTCTGGGTCCCGACCAGAGACGTAAGGTTAGAAATGGCATCATGACACTTTCCACTGACAAAAAAACACATATTTTACATAGATAAATCTCTTCGTAAAGTATGGGCTGTACTTGTGAGAACAATTTTTTGTATTTCTTTAAGGCATGGGCTCCCAGGAATCCCTTCAATGAGTCTACTGGAATCTTTTCCAACCAATCCTAGGGCTCCAACTACAACAGGGATTATTGATGTTCCCATGTGGCACATTTTTGAGATTTCGATTTCAAGATCTTTGTATTTTCACAGCTTTTTGAATATCTTCAAAGATACATTGCAGTCTGCAGGGACTGCAATATTATTATTATTATTATTATTATTATTATTATTATTATTATTATTATTATTATTATTATTATTATTTCTGGCGTTTACACATATCTTTCCGGGTCCCGCTTAGGGACCATAGGTTAGAAATGACATAATGAAACTTTCCACTGACAAAAAAAAGAAAAAAATTTACATAAACAAAGGTTTTCGTAAAGTGTGGGCTATACTTGTGAGAACAATTTTTTGTATCACTTTGAGGTATGGACTTCCAGGAATCCCTTCAATTAGTCTACTGGAATCTTTTCCATCCATTCCTAGGGCTCCAACTACAACAGGGGTTGTTGATGTTCACATGTGTTACATTTTTGAGATTTCTATTTCAAGGTCCTTGTATTTTGACAGCTTTTTGAATATCTTCAAAGATACATTGCAGTCTGCAGGGACTGACATATCAATAAGAAGGCATTTTTTGTGGTCTTTAATAACAATGTCTGGGCGGTTGGCTTTGATTGTTCTGTCAGTGTGTATTGTGTAGTCCCTTAGAATTGTAACAGGTCCTATCTCCGTAACCGGGTCTGGGCGGTGTTCATACCAGAATTATTATTATTATTATTATTATTATTATTATTATTATTATTATTATTATTATTATTATTTGTTGTTGTTTATTCTCAATTATTTCTTATTTGTGGCCTATTTTTGGTGTCAAAGAATATGTTAGGCCCACATATGCACAAATTGAAATTCCATGTAACAGGAAATATATTTTATGTATAAAAAGCCAAATGTAGTAGAAAATATAAATCCTGACTAATGACCACACTGTTCCTGGAGTATAACTATCAGCTTGTCAGATTGGACTTTTGAGCCGGGATTTAGATACAGGTTTAAAACTCCTCACTTTTCAGTATGCAATGAATGACGTTTCTTTTTGAGTGCAACATTTGCTGCAGGAAATCCTGTCTCAACCAACCAGTTGGTGGGAAATCCAATTAAGAAAGGACAAAAAACTTTTCAAAGAACAAAGGATGGGAAATAAAGTAAAGTTGTTTGTGTTTTCATTTTACGCCAGTGTAAAATATAAAATTTTAAAGCTCACCTATTTATTTTAGGCCAACTCCAGGCCCATTTTCAAAATTTCTCAAGCTCATTTGTGGACCTAAGAACGCGTGTTCGGAAACATTTATTTAAACTGTACTAGGTTTAGATATAATAACACTCAGTATCCCAGACAGTGTATGTAAAAAGAGTATATAAACATTGTGGACATGAACTGTGATCTTACGACCACTTAAGGGATGAAACTCGGCCTTGATTTATTTGACCACGTTGTTTAATTGATTAATTCTATCTATCTCAATGTCTCTCTCTCTCTCTCTCTCTCTCGATATATATATATATATATATATATATATATATATATATATAAAGTGAACATTGATGTCAATACTCAGAGGCGACAGACTGTTTCATGCTAAACGCAATCATCATGTAGCCTGATGATTGCGTTTAGCATGAAGCAATCTGTCGCCTCTGAGTGTAGATTTCAATGTTTACTTTTATATTTACATACGCTCTATCTCTGATATTGAGCCCTAGACCATAAATATAGCATACCTTATATATATATATATATATATATATATATATATATATATACATTTTGAATTGGACATAATCCGACAATTTATTAAAGACATTTTTGATATGTTTAACGTTCTTTTTATAGATACAAGTGTTTAATCATTCTATTATAAACAGACCATTTGCTTAAATACTTGTATCTATAAAAAGAACGTTAAACATATCAAAAATGTCTTTAATATATATATATATATATATATATATATATATATATATATATATATATATATATATATATATATATATATTCTATGCTTCATAGTAGCATAGTTATGTTATATCGATAAAATAAAATGTCTAAAGGTTTATTTGCTGAATGATGTCAACATCTGTGTGTTTCAGATGAATATTGGTTTGTATTGCGCAGATAAAACAAATGACACCCATTTTTATAAAACATTCTGATTTTCGAAGCCTCTGTGATTGTCTAAAATGCACGTAAGGCTACACTGCAAAACAGAAAAAAATATTTAATAACCCCAACCACTACTTTAAAGACGTTAAACAATGCTGGCTATTTCAAACGTTATCGCTTCGTATAAATGTACTGTGTAAAAGGGTTTTGAACAAAACTAAGTCAGGTCTGGGAAGAAGAAGTTCAGAACATTACTCGCTAGTTTGTATCGTATAACCAGAGAAAAGTTTTAAAAGCTATCTTTTTAAATCAATGCAATTTTAGGCATGATTGCAACGGAGAAGTACGGAAAAGCATATGAATGGTCGTGAAAGACATGTAAGTCAGATGAATCGGCCTTGATGAATAGTTGCCAATGAGCAAAAGAGGAACAGTATATATGAATAACCAAATTTCCTTATTAATTTTTAAAATTATGATGAAAATCCGTTATCAATTTTAAAAATCAAAATTAATATATGTTATTAAAAATAAAAACAATAACGTTAAAATAAAAATCTGGTATTCATTGTAAAATTAAAATAAAATCCGTTATCTAAGTAAATTTTGTCTGTCCATCCGTGTGTCTTAAACCTCTTTAACTTCGACCACACTCGCTCTACATATATATATTGTACCTGTTTTGGAATCAGGATGATCCCAGGATTAAAAACCTGCCCTTTATTTGGTGCTTGAATATCCAATATTTGGATATGTGTCTGGATGAGTTGGGAATATTTTAAAATTCAAATTTTAAAATAACTGAAAAAATTAGTGATTTTAAAAGTTTTTAATATATATTGAGTTTAAAGTAGCAAAAGAAACTTTGTGAATTTAAAAAAAAAAATTAAATTCATTTTAAAATATCCCCAAAACTTTGTGAATTAAGGATATCAATTTTATTTCTTCAAAATGCCAAGGAATCATTTTAAATATGATAGGTTTCGTGACGTGAGGTTTTGAACTTCTGTACAATTTAGGATTTGAAGAACTCAACACAATTGAAGATTCACGGTGTTTCGGTCCAAATCGACTTTTTGGCCAGAACTGGACTCATCACCCCGAATCAGATTTAAAGTCAATTTTGAAGTTCAATTGAGTAAATTGAGAAATTTAAAGTTATTTCTTCAAAATTATCGTTGCTGTTTATTGAGCGGGAACAGAGTTCGCGATAATTTCAGACTGGGTGTTCAATAAAATAAATTAAATGAATTCTTGGTCACCCTAAAATATATGAATTGCAAAGAATCATACGAATGCATTCTTTGCAGCAATCATAAATGCCGTATTTTTTCCCTGATTGTTTGGTTCCTCACGTCTCCCCTTTCTGATAAAAAAAAAGATTGATGTTTTTGAAGTCTCTGGTTGAGATTTAGAATCAATGAACTACATAAAGCAAAGACAAAGTACAACAATAATAATAATAATAATAATAATAATAATAATAATAATAATAATAACAATAACAACAATAATAATAATAACAACAATAATAATAACAATAATAATAATAATAACAACAATAACAATAATAATAATACTAATAACAATAACAAGAATAATAATAATAATAATAACAATAACAATAATAATATGATAAGCTGAAATGCAGATTCTATTATAAATATCCAAAAACAATTGACCATTTTGTATTAGGTTGTACGGTATTTAGCACCCACTGAATATAAAACTTGGCATGATAGAGTAGACCAATATCTGCACTGGAAAATATGCCACATTTACAGGAAGGTAACTGCAACAAACTCGTATGATCATGTATAATTTTATTGGACTTTATAATACACATTGACAGACCAATCAAATCTACTCCCCCAGACATCGTGATCGAAGATCACAAAAACAGGTTGTTGTTTTTATTATTGACATTGCAGTCCCAGCAGATTGTAATATATCTTTAAAGATCTTCAAAAAACCATCAAAATACGAGGATCTTGAAGTGGTAATCTAAAAAATGTGCCGCATGTGGACATCAATAATTCCAGTTGTAGTTGGAGCCCTCAGATTAGTTGTGCAAGTGTCCGATAGATTAAATGATTCCAGGTTTCCCATGTCTTAAAGAAATACAAAAACATGTACTCACAAGTACAGCACACAACTTACGAAGGGCTTCAGATATATAAAATGTGTGTGATCTTAGTTTTATATATATATATATATATATATATATATATATATATATATATATATATATATATATATATATATATATGTGTAAATATATATGTGTAAATTTCTTTTCATTTTCCGTTTCAACCTTTGGGAGTAAAGTCTGATGATCCGTGGCCCTTTAAAATGGCTGTGGTGAAATAATTTATTATATGGAACCTTAAAAGTGGTGTTTTTATTTTTATTTAAATTATTAGCTCTGATTTACATTGAGCTCTCAGGATTTTATCCTCCTTGGGTCTACCCATACCTAGTTATTCGTAAACTAAATATATATATATATATATATATATATATATGAATATATATATATATATATATATATATATATATATATATATATATATATAAATATATATATATATATATATATATATATATATATATATATATATATATATATATATATAAGTGTCAAATGTCATGATGCTATTTCTGACCTTAGGTCTCTGGTCGAAACCCAGAAGGAAATGACTATTGAGTATACACCATAAATAACAAAAACAATAACAACAGTAGCAATAATAATAATAATAATAATAATAATAATAATAATAATAATAATAATAACAATAATAATAATAATAATAATGGTAATACACTCCTTCCCGTTTTTTTTAACAAGAATAAACGTTTATCCTTTGTTCTCTATTTAGGATTGTGTCTCTGTTTCCTTCTCTGTCGTTGTGTGATAGTGCCATTATCGCCTTGCATGGGGTGAATTGATTAAAAAATAATAATAACAAATTTTAACTGACTGTAGGTGTTAACATAAATACATTTGTCTTGGGGAATAGAAATGGCCGACATCAATATCCCGTTCGGTGAAACAGATTTGCCTGACATGTATCCTAAATGCTGACGCGTGGTATATCTCTGTTCGGAAGTATCTGGTGGGCGGGGAGCGTCATCTTCAGGTGTAGAGACGCTTATTTATTTAAGTTTGAAGGATGACACAGCCAAGGTGACATGTGTGTCACATCTGCATACTTGCGAACACCCTCAATCGGCGACTATCTGATCGAACGAGATTATCACACCCTCATGCTGCCCTCCCAGACAACAACAAAAACAACAGCAACAACAATAATAATAATGATAAAAAGGAGGAGAAAAAGAAGAATTTAAGTAATTTACATTAAAAAAGGAAAAAATAATTCTAGATGTTTTAAAAATATTTTTAGAAATTTTTAGAATATTATTTTGGGAATGTTTTTAAGTTGTTTCTTCTAGATTAATTGTTTGCCTTTCTCACACATTTACTGTTAATTTTTGATTTTTTAATTTTAATTCTCTTTTAAAATGAACATTTTGTTACTTTTGAAATGAGATTGAATTGTTTTAATTTTATTTTTCCAGTTTTTTTTTTATGTTTTTCTAAAGAATTTTATTTTCGTTGTTTTTCATACCAGAGAAAATAAGACAGTGTAATGCCAAAGACAGAAAATTTGCTAAAATAAACGCTTCAATGAGAAATAATTTCTGCTCCGTTTGGCGCTAAAAATTCTCAGATAAATGAGGAAAAGGCCAGACAGAATTGGTGGTAGAAAGTCAATGTATTTCGCTAAGAGATCAATAGACATGGTTGATCGAATAAGCTAGCCAGCAAACCGACATCGATATATTCAATAATACTTTCCGATTAGCTACATTTTTTGTTTTGTTTCAACTTGTCGGTTACATGCTCTAGTATAGAAAACCAAAAGAGTGACTCGGATACACAAATATATTGTGGGATTCTGTAATCAAATATGAGAATATAGCAGATAATCCAAAGCAAGAATGAATAGTAATAACATCTCCATCTTCTATATACCACGTCCCTTTAGGACATGATCGGTCATAGCTCTCCACAACTTCCTCACTTTTGTAATCGTAGTAAACTGTGTCTTTTTCTTATCCCACCTGATCCCTGTTCCGTTAACAATTCACAGAGGCTCATTAGGCAGGTTTTTCGCTGCTTTCCTCTATCCTTTTGCCTTCAGAATGCCCTGTGAGTGTCAAATTATCCAATTCTTCTTTCTTCTTTATATGCCCAAAAGATTTCACTTGTCTCTTTCTGACTATAAATATCAGTTTCATATTTGTACCTATTTTCTGTAAGACTTCTTACACTCATGTTCAGTCTGTAAGATACACAGCACACTTCAAGGAAATCACATTCTGTTGCATCAAATCCCTTTTTCTGCGATGTTTAACATACTCTGCCATATAGGAGGACTAACATCACATAGTTATGCACTGCTTTCATTACTATTAACGATGTTTTTCCTGTTTCTATTACTTTGCTTAGCTTCCTGAAAGCATATTTCACTATTCCAATAAACTTACAGATTCTGATGTCCAATGTTGAAACGCTTCTCAGATATTTAAGTTTTTTTGTACTTGCATGATTCTGGTGCCTCTAATTATAATTCGACTCTTGGGCTGCTCTTTTTGCAGAGAATATTCTATTCCGTCTTATTTCTATTGAGGTTCAGTTAGTGCACGTTTCACAATTCAGAGAGAAATGATTTTATTGGTTTAATATGTAGATGCGCACAAAGTAATATGAACAAGAGATTCAAAATTTGTGAAATAAGCTGAAGTAAAAATACAGAACCATAACATATCAGTTTGAAAATAGTTGAAAGACAATCAAACTACTTTACTATTGCATATAAATTTGGCTTCTTTTGCGTTGATCATTTATTTATTAATATTTCCTCCATATAAATAAATTTAAATTTCAGTAACGAATTATCAAAATATTAATATTAATCAAGTAATTATCAAAATATTAATATTATGGACAAGGCTAAAATGAAAGTCAATACTATTTTGAGAAGTAATTGAATTATAAATAACCATAAATAATTGTATGGTAAACTTTTGAGGCTTATATTTAATGATGCAATTTATAAATGACCACTTCTGTCTTTTATACATTTATAAACATCTTGAACACAAAAATGAATACTTGACAAAATTGTGTAGAATTCCAACGAATCTCCAGAGATGCAAACTTTATTCAAATAACACTGAACACATAAAACCAGTGAACGATACGTGCTATGCTGATCTCAGTCAACCAGCAAACATCAATTGAAATCTATACTTGTGATGGTAGTATTTGGACTATTAATAGTACCCTTTCTGCGAAAGGATGTGATTTCCAGCAATTTCTTTCTTCAATGCTTATCAAGTGAAGGTTGCTTTACTGATGTTTCCTCGCGGCTTCTTCTATCGATCCGACTGCGGGCAACGGACCGTGTTTTCACACAGACATCGAAAATCAACCGACAAGCGGTCGCTGGAAGACATAGAAGAACTAACAAGAAACGTAACCAATAAATAACATTAAACTTGGACTAGAATGATAATTTTCACGGGACCGTTTCGCCATTAAAAGAATCAGTATCCGAATTTCATAAGACAAGTGTCACTGGCTATTAACTTGAACAAGGTCAGACAAAATGGTGGGAACGAATTTAGTGAAGGCACAATGCACCCAAAATGTCCAGTGGATAAATCAAATATCTATCTATCTATCTATCTATCTATCTATCTATCTATCTATCTATCTATCTATCTATCTATCTATCTATCTATGCCAGCATGTCAATTATCTATCTATCTATCTATCTATCTATCTATTCCAGTCTGTTGCAAATCTATCTATCTATCTATCTATCTATCTATCTATCTATCTATCTATCTATTCCAGTCTGTTCCAAATCTATCTATCTATCTATCTATCTATCTATCTATCTATCTATCTATCTATCTATCTATCTATCTCTATATGTGTGTATACATATATGTGTATGTGTGTGTGCGCGTGCGTGACAAACATATATATATATATATATATATATATATATATATATATATTCAATTAAATGTAAATCGTCTAGATACACATAAATATGCAGAATTTAAAAGTATATAATTTCACACTAATCTTTTCACGATAACGATATACACACATGCTTATATCTATCTACATTTATATATATATATATATTTATATATATATATATATATACATGTATATATATATATATATATATATATATATATATATATATATACATATATATATATATATATATATATATATAAAAGTGAACATTGAAGTCAACACTCAGAGGCGACTGGCTGTTTCATGCTGGACGCAATCCTCAGGCCGCCTCACGATGGCGCCCAGCATGAAACCGCCTGTCGCCTCTGAGTGTTGACTTCAATGTTCACTTTTATATTTATATTTACATACGCTGTGTCTCTGATATTGAGCACTTTATCCCATAAATATAGCACAACTTAAAATTATATTTCTTCATATATATATATATATATATATATATATATATATATATATATATATATGTGTGAAGAAATATAGTTTTAAGTTTTATATATATATATATATATATATATGTTGATATGCCCCTTCTCATGTAATCAGCAGAGTTAAGCAACGTCGAGGGTGGTCAGTACCTAGATGAACGACGATCTCCCAATACCAAGTACTGCAAACAATGTTCTTATGTTGTAATGAAAAACAACAAGGAATTTGATATTTTATTCAAATTCATGACATTCATTCTCAATTTCTCCATGAGAAAAGTATGCATCAATCTCTTCTTTTGCCCCAACTACTGATTATATATCAGGTATTGTATGTGAATATTCTTATTTTACCAAAAAAGTTGTTGATATAATATTCACTTTCAAAAACAAAATAAAAAAATAATTATTCTTACAATTCAAAAGCATTAACCCACTAAACACTCAGTGATTTTTTTTAAGTGTGTTACAAATGACAGATACGAACTTGTGGAGCGTGCAGTCTCAACGCTAAGGTTGAATTTTTGAAAATGTAAGTGTGAGCGTTTTTTTACTAATAATATTTTTTTAAAAGACAATTCGATTTGAATTATATATTTTCGTCTCCAATGCCACCTGAATTTTACCAAAAAGAAAATAGTTTTACATGTGTGACAATGACCACAGAACCTGTCGAAAGTACTTGCATATTTAAGGAAGACCTAATACACTTTATATTTAAAAAAAACAAAACAAGGATCATACCATTCATCGTGTAGTTAGTGGGTTACTGCATTTTTTAAATTTAGTTAGCGAAGTGAATTCGCCATTTTATCTCCATAACTTTACTAATTTACTTTTTGTATGAATGATTAATTGTAATAAAAATTAAACTCTCAGTGGTTATGCGTATGTGCGTCGTTTGTCTCGGCGTCAAGCTGAGATATATGAATGACAGGGTGAGTATGAGAGAGATATAGAAAGTCAAATACGCTTGGGATGAGAATGACGAACATGATTAGGAAATAATTATATCAGTATTGCTTTTTGGGCTTGTTTAAAACTAAGAAATACAATTCTTCGACCAGCAAGTGAATCTATATTTATCTCTTAGTGAATTCTATCCAGATTGGATTCGGCTGACGAGACATCGTGACTTCTATTCGGTTCTAGACCATTTATTTCTATGTCCACTCGGGGATGGAATTATTTCTCGCCATTACTAGATTAGACTTTTTTTTCATTTCTGTCATTTACGGCTGTACACCAAATAAAAATGTTTTCTTTTTTATTTACTTAAAAGTATTTTAATTACTGTATTTAATCTATATTTAAAATACTAAAAAGAATTAAATAAAAAAATTGCACACATATATCTCATATACAGTACAGTGTATGTATGTGTGTCATTACATTTATTCGAGGATTGTTTTGATCTTATTATTCAGATAATTGTCGCCATATTTATTACAACGTTTCGGCCCTTGTACGATCCGGCCTTCTTCAGGTGATTGGAATGTCGAACTGAACCCTTTATTTCGCTCACTGGGGTAGACTGTTTTAGTTCCATGTGTCATGTTTAATGGATGTCAGTTATCAGTTATATCCTGTTAATTTTCCTCTGAAAGTTCTCTACAGCCTTAACTGGGTCTTGAACTCACACTCTTTAGGTCATGTCACTGGATCTAACTAATGTTTCTATCTCCTGTGTCATGTGTCCTTGAGGACATCTTTGTATGAGTTTATGGGTATTATAAACCTAATGTCTTCAGCAACCATTTTTACTAGTGGTCATATTGCAATTTTTGCTGTTATTATTATTGCAAGTTTTTACCAGAGCTCATATTACATTTTTTGTTGTTATTATCGCTTTTCTCGGGCACTCCTTATGACTGGTTCCCATATTGTATTCATTTCTATGCCTGGTCGGTTCAGAAGATTTTTGTGGCCTAGCATATATGCTGATTCTTTAAGTTTACAAATTTTCCATGGTGTTCTTTGTCTATGAACTCAGCCTGATCCCACATATGGTGGTGATCTCCCTGCTCTCTCTGTGGTCAGCCACGCCTGATCTTTCCACTTCCTCTCGTGTTACAGCTTTCTGGTGTTCTTGAAGCCTTTAGTCATGTTCTCCGCTGCGTTGGGGGTCTTACTCAGGTGAGATATCTGCGAAGTGTTGTCAAGCTTGTGAAGGTTGTCCTGATGTTATATGGACCGCAAATACTTTGTATTTTCTCCAATAACCCCTTCACATAAGGCAAGCAGCCTGTTTTCTGAGTGTTGTTGTCCTTCTCTTGTACCCGCCTATCCCAGTTTTTTGGGGGCTGCTGCCATGTACTCATGGTAGTTGTTAAGTTTAGGGTACTACTTATACTGACCAATTCTTTATCTAATGTCTCTGGGTTGCCACTTATGATTTTTACTCGTTGTTGTAAGCAGCGGACGATCCCTTTCTTCAAAAGCTTGACGACACTTGGCAATAAATACAATAAAGTATGGGACAGCAAGGGAGGATCGAACTCACCATTGTCCTAATTGTTGTAGCGAGACAAACTTGCTAACCATTACACCACCTCGACGTGCTTATATATATATATATATATATATATATATATATATATATATATATATATATATATATATATATATATATATATATATATATATATATATATATATATATATATATATATATATATATATATATATATATATATATATATATATATATATATATATATATATATATATATATATATATATATATATATATATATATATATATATATATATATATATATATATATATATATATATATATATATATATATATATATATATATATATATATATATATATATATATATATATATATATATATATATATATATATATATATATATATATATATATATATATATATATATATATATATATATATATATATATATATATATATATATATATATATATATATATATATATATATATATATATATATATATTAAGTTTTAAATTGTAGAATTACCAAGGAGAAAAAATATAAAAATAAAAATAAAAGATATATATGCTATTTAATTTGTATTTTCATTGAAATTATATTGAAAGGGATGTTCAGAATCCCAGACAGAAATGTATACACTTTAGTTTCATTTCAACATGTTAGTCGCCTCTCCCGCGAAATCATTCGAACACACGCATGTTAAGCGCTCAGACGTATTTAGATATATACATACACATACAAAAAATCAAACCACACATAGGCAAATGCACTTTACTTACACATACACATCGATACACACAGGCACATACATCTACATTCAATATGATCTAGACGGTCAGATGTCGAAGCTATTCGTGGCTTAATATGTTATTAAACGAATTTTAACTTGAAATATAGCTAAACCGGTCAAATATACATAGATAAAATTTAAACAAATAAATAAATATATATATATATATATATATATATATATATATATATATATATATATATATATACATATATACATTTTTAAAAACATATAGTTTTCGACACATTACAGACAAAAGTAAATAACCACCTCCACATATAATTGTGCACTCACACATCCGCAAATAAATTAATACATGCACCCGCATACACACATATATGCATAATAGGTACGCATATACAGACCTACGCACATAAACATACACATAGATAGGCACATATAAATATATTGACCCATACGTCGACGCAGAAAAGTAAATAAAGCAAGTGAAGAAATATATATAAAGATGCAACTATATACAAGCACATACATACATACATACACATCTAGATGTACATACATAAGCACGTATACATATATGCATATAAACTAAATATATACATAGACATTTACAAATACAAGTGTATACATGAAAAATTAAACAAACGTAAATTAAAACGATATGAATATAAAAATGCATATACACATCCGCTAGTACATATATATACACACATACATACGCAACTACACATAGATATACACACATACATACATATATATACACACATATATATCTACACACATACATATACATACATACATACACACATACAAACATACATATTCACAAATATATATACGTATATATATATACATATATATATATATATATATATATATATACGCATACACACATACATATACAAACACATATACATATATACATAAACATGTAGACACATGCATAAAAAAGGAAAAAGAAATAAGCATACATAGACAAACTTATATTCTAATAATATTCCAACAACATTATGATAAAATATATTAAAAGTTTATCATAATTTAAGAAAAGAACAACAGTCTGTAAGCAATTAAAGGTTCCTTATCAACAAAAGTAGATTTTAGTTTGTATCTATGATACACTCCAAGACACTAAAGCATACATACAAATACACATACAATGACACACAAACATATATACATAAATATCTAATCATATATAAATACCCATATCGACACATCCAGATATACAGTACACAAACAGTGGAGCGCACACATATAAATACCCACACATACATATAAATGTACACCCATATACATACACATATACACATACATATACATATTTAAACATACATATATATACATATATATGCATATATAAACATATACATACACATAGAAACATACATACTACATATACACACATATATGCACACTCACACATACATATACATACATATGCATATGCATACACATATCTACACATACACAAGTACACATATATATCTCTAACATATACTTACACATTTAGTGGTAGACACTTACCAGAATGTACACCCTTACCCGTACACATAAACAGGTTAACCTATGATAGATGCCAATATACACAACCATATACCTTCATAAAAAAAAATTAAAAAAACCCACATATATATACCCCTATATACACATATACATATCCAACAGTAGAAATAACTCTACATAACATACAAATATATACATCCAAATACAGACACGTATGATACTTTGTAAGTACCCAGTACACATTCATATCGATATGGCGACTATCATGCTAAAAAGGTAATAATCTATTAAGTTTAATTTATCATTATCATAGAAAGTATATGATTTCTATACTAAGTTAAATTTAAAACGATGTTTACAGTTAACAGTTAGTTCATATCTTTGATTTAAAAGATCAGTCTTATTTTTAAATCTAATTATTTCAAGTTTCTCGTTAAGGCATAGGTAACACGGGGCATATAGTGAGTTACATGTCCGGGCCTTTCTAATTAATTTCCATTTAACCTTAGGTGTTTTATTTTTCTCTTTTAGACTCCAAAAGTATTTGGATAATGAAGTCATATATTTATAGTTACTATTATTAAAAGATTGCAGATGACCCCGCCAGCGTTCCTTGAATGGTCTCATGGTGCAACCTATGTAGAATTTCTTTATATTTGGATTTTTTAGTGTTGATATAGTACTGAGATAAACTACAGAGCTAGTTAAACAATTATTATTTAGTGGACAATTATTGGGATTCCTGCAGTTACATGATTTATTATTAGTGTCATTTTGCTTAATGTTGCTTTGCGCAACCTTGTGGGTTGTCAGGCTCTCCGAATTCATATACTTGCTGAATATACTATTGTTATGTTTTTTAATTATTTTCTCTAGGTTATCAGCACAACTATAGCTTAACTTAAGAGTATTAGAGTTAAATATTTTACTGAGTGAGTTGGTTCCAGATTTGGGGAAATGTTTTTTAATGAGGTTTAGAAACAGGTGCCCCAATTTAGTTTTAAACATAATGTTAAAAGGGGGAGTATACCAAATGATTTTTCTAGATCTCTTTCTACCATTATTGTTGCTATTTATAGGGCTTTTATATTGAATATTAATATTTTTATATCCACTATTTTTAAGTGCAGAATTGTAAAGGTCTCTATGCTTATTAAAAATATCTCTGTTTGAAGAGTTGTTACTGATCCTACATTTAATAGAATAGGGTATGTGTTTGATGATTGCAGGGGGGGTGGTTAGAATTTGGATGAACGTATATTTGATTGGAATTAACTTTTACATATGGTTGGTATGTGTTGCTAGTGAGGTCTAGGGTGACGTCTAGGAAGTCTACTTGTTTAACATTAGTGGAAACTATTACTCTGAGACCTAGATCCTTAAATACCTTATGTATCATTTTTCTAATACAATCTACTTTAATTTTAGTGGAATTCTTAACTACTAATAACCCATCGTCCCTATATAATCCTACACTATCAGAATCTAGGCAATCAAATGCACTTAAATTATACAAAAGAAATAATCCAACAAGATCAGAAGCTTAAGCAGAATCCAGAGAACCCATTGAAATGTCAAATATTTCGTTACAGGACTTTTTGGTCCACTGTTCATCTTTGTAGATTAGAACCGAATTTCGGCACTCCATGATGGTATTCACTTCTCTTTCAGAAATGTTGGAGTATTCCCGAGCGAAATCCAGGGCCAAAGTGAACAGATTTTTGGATATAGATGGATAATAGTCTGTAATATCAAACTGTATGAAGGTACATTTGTCCTTATATCCGATGTTGGTAAACCAGTTGATGACATCCGCAGTGTTAATCCATTGTAGTAGTCCGAGGGTTTTCTTTATATATATATATATATATATATATATATATATATATATATATATTTTCTTTATATATATATATATATATATATATATATATATATATATATATATATATATATATATATACATATATATATATATATTCAAAAATAACGGATTCGACATAAATATAAAAACTAACCTAAATGAAGTAGATTTCCTAGATGTTACCTTCAACCTAAGAAAAGGCACATACAAACCATACAGAAAACACAATGATAAACCACTGTATATACACACATCTTCCAACCACCCGCCTTCTATTATCAAACAGATACCAAAATCGATTAACCGCAGGCTTTCCGACAATACCTTCAATGAATCTATATTTAACAAAGCTAAGAAAGACTACGAAACAGCCCTAAAAGTTAGCGGATTCCCAGCAACACTCACATACTCACCAGAGAACACAAAAAAAGGGCAACAGGAAATGAAATGTCATATGGTTCAACCCACCGTACAGCAAAAACGTAAAAACAAACGTAGCAAAAATATTCTTCAAAGTTTTACACAAACACTCCCGGAATCAAGCACCCTACACAATATATTCAACAAAAACACAGTAAAAATCAGCTACAGTTGCACCGAGAACATGGCACAAATAATAAAAAATCGCAATAGGAAAATTATTAACAAACCACACGAACAAATTAAACCCACGTGCAACTGTAGAATAAAAAAACGAATGTCGCTTAAACGGTAATTGTTTACAAAACAACGTAATCTACCAAGCGACGATAAAATCACCAGATAATGAATAAAAAGTATACATAGGAGTAACTGAAGGACCCTGGAAACAAAGAAATTATGTACACAAAATATATTTCACAAATAGTAAATATGCGAACAGCACAATGATTTCTAAGTATATCTGGGAAATAAAAAACAAAACGCACACCACAACAAAAATATCTTGGAAAATAAGGAAAATATCATCAGCCTGCAACAACCTATCAAAAACTTGCAAACTTTGCTTGGAAGAAAAAATAGCTATCATTACCGTCCCAGACCAAAATAAATTATTAAATAAAAGATCCGGGTAGTCTATTATGGCGGCTATTTTTACGGAAGTCGTTTATTTGTTTATTTATTTGGGTCAAATTATTTTGCTTGTTTTTATTTATTTTTATTTTTCATCTCATATATTTATTTATTTATTATTTTTATTTTGATGGGTGTTTTTATTAACGTAATAAAAATTTGTTTATATAGCTTATTTAATACTTTTGTTTTTGCTTGGGAAGATAAAGCGATTTGTTGAATTTTGGGTTGATTGTTGTGGTTTGTTCTGACTATTATTTTTTGGCGGGAACAATTTTTAATTTATTTATTTTGATTGATTATTTTTATTTGTTTTTTCTAAACGGCTAGTTTATCGGTATCGGTTGTTAGTTTATTTATATATTTGGATGTATTTAAATTAATTTATTATACTTGTCGTTATTTATTTATTACACTGTATATTTTCTCTTTTTGGTTTTCGATTTTTAAGTAACGCAGTATATTCTTTTTATTCATTTTTTATCGTTATATAACAGTTATAGCTATTTTTCTTCCGATTTTTTCTTTTGATTTTTTATAGTCTAATATATTGTTTATTATTTGCTTTATTTATTGATTTTGTTCCTTATTTTTTATTCTATTTCGTCTATTCTAACAGGTGTGATTTGGTAATTTGTTTGGATTAATTTATTTTGCTTATTTTATTGTCATTTTGTTTGTTTATGTATTTATTTATTTTTTCAGTTTTCGATTTTTAAGTTACGTAGTAAAGATTTGGTTTCATGTCTGCATTTTGAGATTAGCTCGGATCTTTTATTTAATAATTTATATATATATATATATGTATATATATATATATATTTTCTTTAAATATATATTTTTAAAAATAAAAACAGACCACTTTAAGGTTCCATGTAATAAATTATTTCACCACAGCCCTTTTAAAGGACTGCGGATCATCAGACTTTACTTCCAAAGTTTGAAACGAAAATGTAAAGAAATTTACAGATTTTTGACGGGCAGTACTAAGCATATGTAAATTAACGAAGTGAGGAAGTGAGTGGGGAGAGACATGAGTGGGATAGATGTAATTGAGTATTTCTATTCTTTCATACTTAATATTACTTGAGGGGGTCCAGACATTGACACATTTAATCGGTTAACCTAACAGAAGTTATATATTGATAGAGAAGGGGGAGAAGAGAAAAAACTAAAAAGTGAAAGAGAGAAGGAAGTAATGAGAGAAGGTTTCACTGACTTTCTTTGGAATGAACGAAGTAGACGCTGTCGTTTTGCTTTATTTGAAAGTGTTATTTTGGGGATTTATAAATATTATAATGTTTGATATAAATTTGAATGTTTAAACAGTATACAAGGAATTTAATTTGATGTTTGTTAGCAATTTAAGTTTTTTTTACAAAAGTTTTTTGCGGATTTAATATGAAATAGTCGATTAGAAAAAAATATTCATAGAATGTACATTAAAAGAATAAAATTTTATTTTAAATATAAGTTTACTTCTAGTTGTAATTGATTTTTAAGGTGACATCACTATCAGTTTGAATTTTCTTCATGAATTTGAGCCCACTGGATTTTATCCTCCTTGGGTCTACATATACGGATTACCTAGTTTTTCATAAACTATATATATATATATATATATATATATATATATATATATATATATATATATATATATATATATATGTATGTGTGTGTGTGTGTGTGTGTGTGTATATATATATATATGTATATATATATATATGTGTGTGTGTATGTGCCTATGTGTGCAATTGCACATGTAAATGAAAGTATGTATATGTGAGATTTACATAAGTGCATGTGTGATATATATATATATATATATATATATATATATATATATATATATATATATATATATATATATGTGTGTGTGTGTGTGTGTGTGTATGATAAAACACAATCTTTAATATTGCCTTCACATATTACTCCATCTTAATTTAAAACCTAAACTTTAAGTAAAAAAGATTACCCATCTAAAAATAGACACAAATTACATTCATGAATTAGATTCAAACTGATAGAGATGTTACCTTAACAATCATTTACAATATTAAAAGTTTACTATCAGTAAACAGTTATATTTTTAATATTTTTTATGTACTTTCTATAAATGTGTTTTTAAATATACTACTTAACTCATATCAAATCCCTTAATTATTTGTAAAAGAGTTATATATTTAAATTGCTAGCAAACATCAAATTAATTTCTTCGGTGATTTAAAAAAAATTAATTACCATTAAACATTAAAATCTGTTTTTTGTACATAAATTGCTAAAAATTACCACTCCTCCTCTCTCTTCGTAAAGCCTAATGACAGCTTCTTTATCTTTACTTTCCCCTTCTTTCTTTTATTTTTTCTCTCTTCTCCCCCTCCCCTTTCAATATATCACTTCCGTTAAGTTAACCGATTAAATAGGTCAATGTCTGGTCCCTCCTCCCCTAATACTAAGTATGATAGATAGAAATATTAAAATAAACCCTCTCTAAGCTCGATCATGTCTATCACACCACTCCTCACTGCCCTCTCTGTTAAATAACATAAACTTAATACTACCCGTCAAAAGTGTAAATTTTCATTTCATTTTTCGTTTCACCTTTTGAAGTGAAGTCTGATGATCCAGCGTCATTTAAAAGGACTATGGTGAAATAAATTATTACATGGAGCCTTAAAGTGGTCTGTTTTTCTTTACATTATATATATATATATATATATATATATATATATATATATATATATATATATATCGTGTGGCACCTTTGGCAAATGTCTGAAAATCATACCACGAATTGAATCATGGTTTGTCAGTGAAATTGGATGGGCGGATGATTGTCCTGAGATAATGTTATGTCATCATGACCTAGGGTTCGAGCGTTTACGATCTTATTGATTACTCCAGATTATGCGATATCACCCAGAAACTGTATAAACCACAAGTGGATATTGAAAATGCTCAGATGTGCCTAACCTGCCGTCTGCAACAAGGATTGATTCTCTGCACCATCAGATAAGAGAGATAAAGCTGTAGGCAGGTTTTATTAAAGACCTGAATCGAAATTTGTTTTCTCTAAAATACTTTAAATTGTAACATGGTAACAGATGTTTGTTTCCATTGTCAAAGAGTGGCGCCATCAGCCAGCCTAAATAATATTTCAATTTATAGCATTAAAATATAAAACACTACAAAGAGAGAGAGAAAAAAAAAGCAATAAATGAAAGTTGTTTGAAATTTAAATTTCTTTTTAATTTTATGTTAATATTCTATCTTTGAAAATAACCAAAGGTGATTGAAGGCGCTCGAACATAGAGAAAGGCTTTTTTTTAATGCACCCAACATCATTTATCTTTTACGAAAGTAAGCTTTATAGAATATGTATGCGTATAAAACGCATTGTGGAAACGTTGTGAGTATAGCATTTTCAAAAAACGAACATATTACACGTAGGGGCATCGATCGATATCTATCTATCTCTCTATCTATCTATCTATCTATCTATCTATCTATCTCTTTCTCTCCCTCAATCTCTCTCTCTCTCTCTCTCTCTCTATATATATATATATATATATATATATATATATATATATATATATATATATATATAAATTGTAAGGAGGATTTGAGATAATCATAATTAAGTAATTTAACGGCCGTTATCTCAAATCCTCCTAACAATTTCTTGTATATCCTTGCTTGAACCGGCTTCTAATGCTCTGGATGGAGCGGCTTGGTGATAGTAGTCGTGGCTCTCGGGGGCACAATCCTTGGTTAAAGGAACTTAGATGAGTTCCACCCCGGAATATGTGAATGAGCGGCGCTATGTCGAGTTTAATTCGGTACCTCTTCGTCACCGGGGCCCGTGGTACAGTTGGTATGATGTTTGCTTATAATGTAAGTGTCCGGGTTTCAATTCCTGGTAGTGGATGCGCACTGCTGATGAGTCTCAAATATAGGACGAAACGGCCGTTCAGTGCTTTCTGCATTCTGTTGAGGTTTTGATTAATTATTAATTATAATATATATATATTCTTTAAGTACTTCTAAGTAGGATCATTCGACTTTAATACACTGGAATAACAACAGCTTATTAGATGTATCGTAATGTTATACTAAAATAACAATAACCTAGGACAGTTACTTTGTAAAAAAATATCAAAACATCTGGAATATAAATATATATAATATAAAAGGCTCAAACACTAATATTCCATGGTTATAATTTATTACATCGGAATCGTAACCACGATCCGACGTACAAATTCAAAAAGAAATCGGAAAATATAACTCCGGGTATAAAAACAAAAAATTTAGTGAAAGTGTATGTGTGGGAGTGGGAAACAAGTATGAGAGGGAAATGTATGAAAGCTTTAGAGAGGGATGTAATAGAAGAAAGAAGAGCAGGAAGGCCGAAAGGTGAAGGTGGGGATTAAAATTTAACAGAGAGAAGTTTTAAAGAGAAGAGGTAAATAGCGGTTTAAATGAGTGAGATACAGATAATTATGAATTATTTTGAGATGCATAATTCGCTACCGATTCGCTGACCTAAAATTAAAATTAAAAACAGACACCGGAAACGTGTGGATACATTTGTGGTGATTCTACGCAAAATAAAAAAACGGTATGATCTAAACTTAAAATCCAGACGATGAGAGAGAGTGAGTGAGTGAGTGAGAGAGAGAGAGGGAGAGAGAGAAAGAGAGAATAAAGGTGTGTGGGGGGGAATAAAATCGAAGGGCATTTATAAGAGAACCGATGTGTAATCAAGAAAATTTGACAAAGCGAGTAATATCACCTACAGGTTACACATTTAACATAAACATATAAAATCTAACTAATATTTAATCTAGTAAGGACTTACTATTTATATGCCCCCCAAATCATACGTAGACAGACACATATACAACATATTTATATCAACTCGCACATACATACATATACATACATATATATATGTATATATATATATATATATATATATATATATATATGTGTGTGTGTGTGTGTGTGTGTGTGTGTGTGTACAACAAAGGACGAAATCAACCTATCAACCTATCAAAATTAGACCTAAAATTCTTTCCTGCTCCGAAAAGCAATGTAACCAACCTTAAAAAAAGATATTAGAGAATTTGAACGCAGACTCACACGAAAAGAAATATTTAATAATAACGAAAACATTACAGATGAATATTAGTAAAAAATAAATCCAATTTCTTGCCAAACAAAAATAATAATACCAATGAGCTAAACATATTTTTGGAAAAAACTCTGGAACCTCGACCTACAAAACAAATCCAAACCATTCAACAACCTTACGTACAAAGACAAGCCTTAGATGACATCCATAAAAATAACAACATAATTATAAAGGAAGCAGATAAAGACAGTGCTATAGTGATCATGGACAGAACATACTATAAAACAAAAATTCTAGAAGCACTAGGGGACAAGAACAACTACAAATTAATCGACACCAACAGAGACAAAAATATTACATCAAGAATTACAAAACTCTACACGACACATAGCAAAATATTAACAAGAAAAGACAAACATTTCTTATAAACTTTGTCCCCAAAACAAGTAATTTCTACGGATTACCAAAAATTCACAAATTGAGTGAAATAAAAGCAGCTATCCAGACATAAAAATCTGTATAGATTAACATCCCAAATCCCAGTGACCTTACATTTAGACGCATGGTAGCAGGACCAGTCTGTCCAACTAGCAGACTCAGTAACTTAATAGACACAATACTGCAACGATTTACTAAGCATATTAAAAGCTACATCAGAGAAAATATCCACTTCCTTAGCTCCATACCCCAAAAAGGTGACCCAGCAACACTTGTGGCTACTTTTGTCATCAATAATATATATAGCAACATGCCCCATGCATTAAGTAAACAAGTAATCTCATTCTGGATTGAAAAACATCGAGAAACACTATCTTCCAGATTTATTAAGGAATTCATTATCAGGTATAGACCTGATTCTAAACAATAACACATTTGTATTTGACCATAACAACTATATCCAAACCCTAGGTACCGCAATGTGAACGAAAATGGCACCAACAGATGCCACCCGATCATTAGCTTACCTAGAGGAAAACCTACAGGAACAGATAGAACAAATATATGGGGAAAATATAAAACCCACTTCATTAAATCGCGAAATCGATACTTAGATGATTGCTCCATTTTATGGAAATCCTCATGGCGCGATATTTGCCAATTCCACACTCTACTCCAGAAATTACCCCCACAAATCAAATTCATCCAAGAATATAATTTTAACAAATTACCAATTTTAGATATACTCATTAGTAATAGAAATAACCACATAATCACAGATATCTACCACGAACCTACAGATACACAACAATATCTTCATTTCAAGAACCATCACCCAAAAAGCTGTCTGAAATCCATTCCCTATTCCCTAGCACGTAGGGTTTGCACTATAGAAATCGACTAATACGTCAGCAAAACCCGCCTAGAAGAACTATATAGAACTCTAAAAATAAACGAAGCACCCCACAATACTAATAAAGAAAGGTTTTGAACTAGCGGAAAAATACCTCTGGACCAACTACGAAATCCAATAAACGTAACGTCGAACAAACCCTAGCATATGTATTCCGTTATTTGTGGTTTGTTTGTGATTTTATAGCACCAGTCCACAATATTCGAACAAGGATGGACTTCAACAAGATCCCCAGACTTATATATATATATATATATATATATATATATATATATATATATATATATATATATATATATATATATATATATATGGAAGAGATATATGAAGAACTTTAGAACTTCATTAGACTACGTTTGTTTATGTTGATGCAACTACACATGCGCGCGAACCAGTGACGCTGGGAATTAAAAATTTTATTCAATGTTTTTAGGGTATATAATTTAGTCGATTTCATTTAAATTATTTTTATTTTTATGTTCCCATCACTTGTTATTATTCATACCACATTTTGATAATTGATCTGACAAAAATGGTGAAAAGTTGTAAGAATTTAAACGCAAATTTACTATTGATTATCTAACGATTTCTAATAATTTTTTCTTAGTGAATTGTTTTCTACTTTAAATAGAGTAATATTTTCTACATCAAACTTCTGAGGAGCTAATGTGTTTATTGTGATGTTTTGTAAAATATTTCTTTTGGGTTGATATAACATTTTATTTAAACTTCTTCAAGTATAGTAGCAGTGATTATTTCTTGAATGAAGCTTGTGATAAAATCTGTATATTTTTGTCTATGGTTTAATTATTGTGTCGACTAGATCGCTTTTACGAATCCGGGTAGTGAATTTTAAACGGAATCTGAGGGCTTCTAAATTCTTATTGGATAGCTTTAGATCTAGCCTTCCAATATATTTTCATTCGCTATTAGCACATAGGGTGTTGAGTTTTTGTCTTTGTTTATTGGTTTGGTTGTTGCTTATTTGGTTTTTGGTTTGTCATAAGTAAACCATTTTCGATTTTGTTAAACGGTTCTTTTTCGAAAGTGGTGTTCAGCATTGCTAGCTTATTGAAATGTTACTTTTTCGATTTCTTTCAGTTCCTCAGTGGAAGATTTCGAAATAGCGGCTTGGAATTGGAAATCGCAGAGCTGTTTTCGGTTTCCGGTCGAGTTCATTCTATCCACCTATCCGCAAATATCATAGAAAAAAAGTATTAGACCACCTCTTCTCGTCCGAGTTATCAGTTAATTAGTAGGACGTGTATCACTAAATCCTTATTAGGACCAAAAGAATGACAATCTAAAAGTAATTTCTGGCTGTCAATAAACTGCAAAAGGCCGATAAGCTATAAAAATCAAATAAATAAAGCATCCAACCTCACACGTATGAAGATCTATTCTCAACAGCTGTAAGATGTACATTCAATTGCTTTTATGCATGCGTTATATGATACAAGTATATAAAAAAAGAAATATTCAAATTCCTTTCGATTTTTCTGAAATGTGCAGTTTTCTTAAATGCTTGAAACTTATACACCCATGCTTAAAAAAAAACACACAAAAAAACAATTGAATGCACGCTTCAATTTGAAAAAAAATGGTTTATGGATGAAATCTTTCTGTGTTAAAATTATAAGTCAACTCGACTGGTTGGCACGATGCTCAATTTCATCAATCAGAAAGAAATTCTGAATTCCCTTCAGGCCACTTTCGGTGTAGCGTATCATTTCTGCTCACTTTTCAAAAGTTCGGATTTCTTTGCTGTTGGCAGTTTTGGCACAGACACTGATAAAAGCTAAGTCCCTTCTGAACACCAGTCTCAAACATTCTTCTCGACATTTTGCTCAAGGCTTTTTTAGAGTTTTCATGATTAATATGCAATATGCAACGGATTATTTACTCAAATCTTTTTTCTCGCTTCAGTCTCTGTTTTCAAAAGTATTCAAGGATGGACATATATATATATATATATATATATATATATATATATATATATATACTCACACACACACTCACACACACACACACACATATATATATATAATTATATATATATATATATAATTATATATATATATATATATGTATATATATATATATATATATATATATATATATATATATATATATATATATATATATATACATGTATAGGATTGGTGTATATGGAATAAATTCCAATAAGCAACAAATACTATTCTTAAACGGTGCTCAATACAGAGTAGAACAAATATAATTATTTATTAGAAAATTATAATATAGATATGTTATAAAATCACTACAAAAATAGCCATTTTGTTTCAACACTTCTGGTGTCTTATCAAGTGATGATGTTCAACTTCATGTTATATGTTATAATTTTCAAATAAATAATTATATATATATATATACGTATATATACACACAGACTCACACACATACTCACACACATAAACACACAACACACACACACACACACATATATATATATATATGTTAATAATATTTTTATTTAAAAGTATTTTACATTTTCTATGTTTCGGGACTTTGAAATTCTTGTCCCGTCATCAGTCAATGTTAGGTAACATTTGATGAAGAAGATTTACTTTTGAAAGCAGAAAAAAATACAGTGGCTTATTAAAGAGTTAAGACGTAGCGTTCAAGATCTGAACATTTTATGTGTATGTCATAACTGACCAATCAAAATACAGGTCAGAGCTAAAGCAGAAAAGTTATAAATATATGTTATAGGTTGGAGTGGTGTTATTCATACATGAGCTATCATATGAGGACGTAATATTTTCCATTTTACTGTATTTTAAATACCAAACATATTTAGATAGGAATGTTCGGTTACAGTACGCATTGTTTTTAAAAGAATAAATATGTTGATAGCAAAATTGTTAAATGGGTTTTTTGTGCTAACAATATAAATTTTTTTAACATCTGGCTTTTAAGTAGATGAAATAGTGCATTGGTAAACAATAGATTCTGTAAGACATTTATTTTCCAAAGGACAATTTGTGGGATTTTTACAATTTCATAATTTATTATCAATATTACTGATTTACGTTTTGAATGAAATTACTATTATTTTTTAGTGGGGGGTAAGTGTTTATTTAAAATTTTATTATTATGTTTTTTATAATTTTTTCTTGATTATTTCTTGGAAAATGTTTCTCAATCAAAGCAAGAAAGTTTTACCCTCAATGTGAATGTGTACCAAATCATTTTTCTCTTTCCTATTATTTTCTGGTTATTATTATTATATTTTTTGTGTTTAATATCGGGACATTTATAGCGATTATTTGTTAATGCATTATTATAAAAATTGCAGAAGAGGCCGTCTCGTGTTTTTCTGCATTCTGTTGAGATTTCTTCTTGACTCGATGAATTACTTAATTATAATTCTCTCAAATCCTCCTAATTTCTATCATATACCCCCCTAATATCTATCTATATATAAATGAAATGAACTTTTTTCGTTCAACACTTCAGAAAGATTCGTTGGAACAACAATACTCAAAGCGAAGAAACAGAAAAAAGGTAATGACTGGGGGTAAATAAAGAACCACGCCCTAAATATATTTATTACTAAAAACAAACTGTATGGGTTATATATATATATATATATATATATATATATATATATATATACATATATAGGTAACTATACTCGTCTCGAAAAACCTTCGATTTCTTGATTTGCCAATAATCAAATCAATATCGAAGAGATAAAAGGATTTCAAAAAAAGAAAGAGCCAGGAATATTTCTATTGTTTCAAATTTAAATTTTCGCTGAAATCTAGACATTGACACTTTAAATCTGTTAACGGAAGATTTAAAGTGTCAATGTCTAGATTTCAGCGAAAATTTAAATTTGAAACAATAGAAATGTTACATCTAACTCAATGCTGTCTCTCTACACCCCTACACTACCCCCACTTCGTGAGTTTCCTTATTATTGCCCGTCATAAATGTGTAAATTTATTTTCATTTTTTCATTTCAACATTTGTAAATAAATCTGATGATCCACTGTCCTTTAAAAGGGCTGTGGTGAAATAATTTATTATATGGAACCTTAAAGCAATCTGTTTTTATTTAAATTATTAGCTCTGATTTACATTGAGCTCTCTGGATTCTATCCTCATTGGGTCTTCCCATACGGATTACCTAGTTTTTCGTAAACTAAATATATATATATACATATATATATATATATATATATATATATATATATATATATATATATACATATATATATATATATATATATATATATATATATATATATATATATATATATACATAAATAAATGTCTTAAAACATAAAAATGTCTTAAAATAATTGTCGGACTTTGTTCATTTCTTAATGTGTGACGTCATTTATTTACATTTGATACGCCATGAGCAGATATGAATGTACGTAAAAGAATCATGGAAAATTGAAGTTTATAAGCAGTAAGTTCGACCTTGCCAAACGAACGATCCTCTGTGGCCGAATTGGTTAAAAGGCACGTCAGGCTATATGACCGTTCCGTATAGGATATAGGCTCGAATCCTCTCGGAGGGCGAATATTTTCTATGAAAATTTCTCGGACATTCAGGCCGGTAAATGTTGTTTAATACTGTTTATTATAAAACAGAGCATCTACTTAAATATTTGTATCTATAAAAAGAATGTATAAACATAAAAATGTCTTAATGTATATATATATATATATATATATATATATATATATATATATGGATAGTATCAATTTAAGAATCCACACTGTATAGTGAAGTTTAATTTAATGCTTCAGTACAATATATGCGTTTCTATGTATGTAGCATTTCGTTACTCACAGCGTCAAAATTCTGTATTTATCAAGATGAACCAACAAATTTGTAACCTGGTAGAGTTACTATCTTAATCACTAATGTTACTTAAGTTCCTCATCTGAAATTCCCACAATATAATGATAAATATATGTCCCGATTGAAGAAACTTTCTATTACTTGCATTGACAAGGAAAGGACATTATGATGAAAAAGTAAAACAATTGCCTTGTAAAAAAATGCTTGTTTTTAATAGTCGGCTACGGACTTACTGATGATGCTACCTCTATATGAAAAATCATTGTAATTTCAAGAATAATGCAAATTATTCAAATTATTTTTTGTATTTTTTGCCCCCAAAATGTACACGATTTATTTATGGAATCTTCTTCAGGTGTATAAAAGCAAGATATGTCACTCATACGGAAAAATAGCGTTGAATAAAAATATATTAACCATCATTTTTTTCTGCTTAGCATCATTATTTATCTAAAAGAAGCCTTCCTCTTTCGTTTCGAATTGCACCTCTGAGGAAGACTGCAAAATGGTTCGGCCGAATAACTGTAGCAGCAACAAACAATGAATTGTATCAAATATTTCGTTAATATTTTCATAAATACTTTAAGCAAAACACAAACGTTATTAATGAATTTATTTTAGGAAAGCAAAAGAACCGTTTATTAATATTTCCGCAATCTGCTTTTTGCGTAAAGTCGCGATACATTTGCCTGCCAGTTTCCCTCATAACATTTGCTGTTGAAAAAAAACAACACAGTAAATACAACTAATTTTCTTATTTTTAGCCTTGTCTATCATTTAATTATGACAATTATACGCATCTGCATTAATAAACATGGGGAATAAACGTAAGCTGTAAGTGTTTTATTTTAAATTTTTTTCTATTTAATTGATTTCAAACTTGTTACACATTCTGACTCTACGATATTTGGAATGATTATCGATTTAACATTCATATTCAACTATCAAACCTTCGATGATTACGATGTTAAAATCGATTTCTTTTTAGATTTAAATTGCACCATCATTACGGATTATCAACATACTAATCCAGATGAATTTAACAAGACGAGATGATAATATTCCTTTTTCAATATAACGATAAGGTTTTGTTTATTGCAATCAAATAAAACGTTATGTCTGATCTTTGATGAGAATTTGTATGCCTTCAAAAGGATTTTAGGAATGAAAGCAACAGGCAAAATCCATTCTGTATTCTCGGCATGCAGACAAGAATTAATTAATGTCAGACATTGATTAATTTACACATCATACACATGAACTTAGAAAAATTGATTAATATACTGTCTGTAGTTTCTCTAGAATAGCTGGCAAATATCTGTTTATCATTTTTATATCTATGTAGCTATTTCATGATGTTCTCCCTCTCTCTCTCACTCTCTCCCTCTCTATACACACACACACACACACACACACACACAGACACACACACACACACACACACACACACACATATATATATATATATATATATATATATATATATATATATATATATGAACTGCCAAACTGAACAAGGGAATTCAGAGCAGCATGGATCCATCCAGCTCTTATCTCAAATAACAACTTAAAAGAGACTTTTTGGCCAACACAAGGAATGTTAAAAAATTCATGTTAAAAAGATAAAAAACAAAAGAGCAAATGAAAACTACAGACAAAAGTTCATTTTCTCCATCAAGACATTCATTTCTGTAGTTTACTGCTACCGGCAAACAGAAAATTATTTTTCTCCTGATGATGGCCATGTTGGCCGAAACTAGTCGAGGAATCTAAATGAAATAATAATAAAAAAACGAAAGAATATTAATCTACAACTCAGAGTGTCTGAAGATTTAATTTTTTTAATAATTTTTATTGTTTAATATATATATATATATATATATATATATATATATATATATATATATATATATATATATATATGTGTGTGTGTGTGTGTGTGTGTGTGTGTACATGCGTGTGTGTGTGCTTGTGTACAAAGTTTAATCTTTAGATCTCGCTCACTTTCCATCTGAATCAGATACGCACGAGAGCACGCGCGCACACACACACACACACACATATTTGTGTATGTATGTATGTGTGTGTTTGCGTGTGTGTCTATGTTTGGGTGTGTCTATGTATTTACATTTAAGACAATTTGCAATATTTTTATTTTGACATATGTCCGACATATTCAGGTGTCATCTGGAAAACATTATTTCCTTACAAGAAATAAAATCTCCGTTAGCGAAAGAAAATGTGATTCCCGTTAAGCGACTCTGAACATTCAAGATTTGTTATAATTGTATCGTTATAGAAATTAGATTTAAAGTAATTTCACCAATGTTTTTTTTTATATCCTTATATATTAACTGCAGGAGACTCATATCTATGCACTTTCAATTCTTTCTTCTCTGAGTAAATTGCGGTCACTTTTCATGGAAACAGACTTTCACAGTCCGGACGAAATTCTATGATGTATTACTCGTATTTATTTAATTGCAAATAAAAGTAATAAGTAAAATTAGTCGACTTACATATACTACAGTTTCATCGGGAAAATAAATTGTCTGGTCAGAACTTGTCAGGAACAAATACTATTTTTTTAATGTATATTTATGACTTTATTACTAACCTATGTTTAGTATTCAGCAATCTTATTAACTACCTAAACTTTTGGAGTTAACGTTTACAAGCATTTCGAGTAATCTATTATTAGCTATATATATAATATACATTGCAATACTAATGGTCAGAATAATATCACAGCAGTGTGATGTTTGATATCAAAACTTGATAATAAGCCTCTATTCAATGTTAAACAGACTCGGTTAACATAGCGTCTTAATAAACAGATTAGATGTGGCACAAAGCCACAAGCAGAAAGTACCCACGAAATCAATACTCAATCATACGTTGTCTGACGATATATGATTGCTTTTACACCAAAATTTCTATATAAGTAAAGCCAATTAAAAATACAAATAAATAAACCTGTTGATATATAGATTTAACCTAGATTAATGCGGCTAATGTATACATCGGTAACTACTAAAAAATAAATTTTCAATTTCTGTACTTAAACTGAAGAATGTTTTAGCGCGCTAGTCGAGTATTATTCAGGCACTAATCAAATTTTGGTATATGAACATTTTTGGCGCACTAACCGAAAACGCGTTAGTCGAATGCGCTTAATCGAGGAATGTCTATACTGGCACGTCGTATAACCCCCGATTCGGTTCATTTTAACATACAGGCCTGGAAGTGTCGGAAAACACATTTAATCAGGGGTTAGCTAGCACAACAGGTACATAATCACAGTCTTATATTTAGAAAGCAATTCAGACGTTTTGTTCATTAGCTTTTTGCTTGAAATATAAGAATAGTTATAACATCAAAATGCAGAATTTCCATTTTTTGAAACCGGAATCAGTCGCATAAGAATTTAAATAACTTACAGAAATAAGATCTACGTTCGAGAAATTCTAATAAGAATTAATGAATATTGGATATTGATTTAATTTCCACATTCAAATGCATGAATTCAAATCGGAAAACACATTGGCATGCTACTCCTACGTCGTTAATAAAAAAGACAGGATCTGTCAATTATAACATATTCATTTTAGAATTCCTTCCTCAGTTATGTAATTGATATATATATATATATATATATATATATATATATATATATATATATATATGTTGTCATCCATAGACAGACTATTTCGCAGTATCACAGATCATCAGTGTGGATAGACGTCTGGTTGCCTCGAAACCCGGGTGAATTGGCGTCGGAGATTCTACACCTAAGCCGTATGAGCACTGCCGGAATGAAGCCGAATTTTACCGTATGTACTTTTAGATAAACACACAGTGACTGAGAGAACTCGATTCGCTTTACCGAAGAGTCTTGCATTATTAGCGGTAATAGTCACTGTTTACACACTTACATTTCCTCCCCAGAGAGCTCAACCGAAATATATACACACACACACACACACACACACACACACACACACACACACACACACACACACACATACATACATATATATATATATATATATATATATATATATATATATATATGCAGTGTTACATTAGAACATTCACATACACACTCAAATGGTGTACATCTTCTTTCAACGTTAAAAAATATTTTTTAACGTTTCATAAGGTGGGACATTTCAATGACCACTGATCATTGGTTCCTTCCCCAAAACTGGAGCATGGCAACATTGCTTTCCAATTAAATAAAACAGACAACGGGAAAATAAATAGAGCCAAATATTTTCTCATTTCTCTCCATTTTATCTAGCAAAATAAATGTCCCACTAGTTCAGAATATTTCAACTGATGAAACGTTAAAAATATTTTTAACGTTGAAACAAGATGTACAGTTTTGTAGTGGGTATATGCATGTTCTAATGTAACACCAATATTTATTGGTCTACTTTTGTATTGAGCCCTGTTTTAATTTAATGATTTGAACGCTGAAATATTACTCTTCGTTCTTTTACATTTGTATATATATAAATATATATGATAGAAATCGTAAGGAGGATTTGACAATTATAATTAAGTAATTCATTGAGTCTGAAAGAAACCTCAACAGAATGCAGAAAGCACTGGACGGCCGTTTCGTCCTATATTTGGGACTCATCAGCAGTGCGCATCCACTACCGAGAATTGAAACCCTGACAGTTAGGTTGTCAAGCAAACACCATACCGGTTCCAGCGGGACTCGGTGACGAAGAGTTAGCAATTCAGACTCAATATAGCGCCGCTCGCTCACATATTCCGTGGTGGAACTCAACTGAAGTTCTTTGTAACCATAGAACTGTGTTCCCAGAGCCACGACTACTATCACCAAGCCGCTCAAACTGAAGCATTAGAATCCGGGTCAAGAAATGATATACATATGATAGAAATTGTAAGGAGGATTTGATAATTATAATTAAGTAATTCATTGAGTCTGAAAGAAACCTCAACAGAATATATATATATATATATATATATATATATATATATATATAGGGTGTCTCAAAAAATGTACTCACACTTGAACTGTCTCTAACATGCTTTTTTTTGGTCATCAATTTGAACATTTGCGAACATGATTCTTCAATTACATTCTTCTTCTGTACTCGAAGCTATTCCATTTCACTCTATGTTCATAAATAAAGGTTTTCTCCTCATTCAAAGTGTGAGTACATTTTTTGAGACACCCTGTATATATATATATATATAGTTATTGGTGGATTTAGCTTGTGCGGGTGCTTCTTTGCTTATTTTTCTGTTGTCCTTTTGTATGTCTGTCATGTTCTGCGTGTAACTATAGTTGGCTTTATAAGATGTAACCACAGATGAAATTTGAAAACTTTTCGCTGCTTTTCCCTGGTGTTAATTATCAGGCAACCTCAGTTTCGTTTCCCGAAAAACGAAAGCTGCTCTTTTCTATAATTTGTTATTTACTAATCTGACACAAAGCCAAATATGCGGGGGTTCAAACCAGACTTATTAATCTCTAATCGTAATTTCACATGGAAAAAGAAAAAGAAACAGCGTAAAGACTGATCTAAAGTAGCGAAGTGTTTTGTGATATTTGTTCGTTAACTACCAGCGAACAGCTGGAGCCTGTGTTTAAATTATTTTCTATTGTTTAATATGCGTATTAGGGAAAGAATGTTCCGTTAAGTTTTATTCCTAGTGGGAGGCCGTCCGTGGAAATCACGTTTATCCACAAAATCAGTTCATAAAATATCCAGTCTTAATATTAACGGAAAAATCCTACATAGAGGAATGACTTCTGAGTCTTATCAAATCATTCGTCATGGTAATTCCCAAACCTACTGCAGCGTCCATTCATTCCTTTTAAAAGTATCTACAGAGTTCCATTTGTAATGAGCAGCGTTGTCGTTTTCTTCCTAATGTCTAGTTTTTAGATTTGGTAATAAAAAAAAAGGTTGCAGGTATCAAATCGGGACAGTAACAAATGCAGACATACATGTGTAGTGTGAATTTTGTTAAATTTCCTGCGTTACACTTGAAGAATCTATTCACTCGGTCATTTTGAATCACACTTAACATGACTGCATACATTGATCACTCAATACCGATTGGATAAACTCATGGGAAAATATTGTCCACGCATGCGTCGCAATACCTCATCAACGGCTGACAAGTAGCATCAATGATGTCCAACCGCCTCTCGATATCGCCATAAAGGCTGGATACGTTTCAGGAACAACTGGCAGGCTCAAAAGCAGTACACCATGCAGAACACTATATACATATTCATTAAAATTAGCTTAGATTGATACGAGTCCTGGGTAAGACGATAAACTACATCCGACAGTAAAGCCTCTGATCAGGAGGTTTTGAGGAGCGTGGAACGACCTCTTAATTGCTAGTGTTCCCAGGTCCACCCTGATTCGGGATCATAGCATCTGTCAGGGTCCCAGTTATGGGCAAATAGTTACCCCCCCCACAAAGCGGTCAAAACACTATGAAATTATTACAAAAATAGATTTTAATACCAGCAATATTTTTTGTAAAAAAATATTACCAACAATACGTTTTTGAAAAAAAAATACTACAATATATTTTTGAAAAAGATATTACCAGCAATACATTTTTGAAAAAAATATTACCAGCAATAAATTTTTGGAAAAAAAATACCAGCAATAAAAATCTTGCCGGTATTAAATAAACCATTGAGGTTGATATGCCGTAAAAAAAAAACCCCAAAAAAAAACAAACAAAAACAAACCAGACCAAACAAATTAGATCAATACAAGTTCAAAGTTGTTAAAAACGCAAGAAGGTTTGAGCTCATTCCAAAGGAAATGTTCGGTGAAATTAGCTTTTTAACCATCGCATTACTCGGGGTTCCTTATGTCCATGGCCATAAGTATATTTGTGTGTTTCTATCAGAATACATGGGAGGACTGTCGCGATCATGCAGATTCAAAAATAAAAAAAATAGATTTTAATTTGCGTTAAACATTATCTATTGATACACTAACAAAATAAAGGTGGTTATTAACACTCTCAGAGATTAACAAAAATGCAGAACCACACACACACAGACACGCGCGCATACACATATGTGTGTGTGTGTGTGTGTGTATGTGCGTGTGCGTGCGCGCGTGTATGTGTTTTAAACAAGAAGTAGACACAATATGGCATTGATGACATTATGCATTCTGATGATGCACTCGGTGAAACCTGGGTAATAAGCAGTATTTTTACACAACACACACACACACACACACACACACACACACACACACACACACACACACACACACACACACACACACACACAAACACATATATATATATATATAAAAGCCCAAAGCAGATAAAAATAGAAGAATTTTAGAGTTCCATGAAAATAAGTGGATACGACGTTTACACACCCTGTTTCCAGCCGGATTAAACCATAAATTGAACAATATAGATAGTAGCAACACATAACCCTACAAATCAAAAACTACCCACATTCCATACCCATAGAAAAAAGACAGGCTTACGGAGGTGTTGAGGCCTCACACCTATACACACACCCATACACAACATATATATATATATATATGTGTGTGTGTGTGTGTGTGTGTGTTTAATTCCTCTGAAAACTGACGATTATTGGCGACTCCGTGTGTTTTCTACCGAGGAATCTTATAAGCGGCGTCTGCTTTGATTACTGGTTTCATTCTCATCGTGTTTATCAAAAAGACCCACTAAACAGAATTTCAAATACTGATATTCAAGGGTGGCCATATTTTTCTGTTTAGACGTTGAACGCAACGCAATATTAACGTCCATTGTTTTCCATATCAGTTTAGCTCTGTTCCAGACTCAGCAAACTTACAAACCTTACTGTGGTTGCCGATTATCTCTCAGTCATGCCAACATTTGTTGCTTGACCCTAGAGATAAAGGTAAATTTTAGAACATTTGTCTATTTTAAGGCGAAGAAATTCTTTTCACTGTAAAAAATTGCTAGATATCATTTTCCCCCAAACTTCAGTGATATCATGAATTCCTTAAGTAGGAATTTTATTTTGCGCGTGTTCCTCGAAATAAGTTTATATTTTTATTGGTTGATTTCAAAGTTGTCCATTTTCGTTATATTTCTTTTCACGAGAACCTTCTTTGATGTGGAAGAGTTTACGTCGGAATTTGTGAATTATCACAACATTGTCGACAGGGAACACATTTTCTTCCGTTGATTTCTCTTTGACGTACGAAAATGTTGGCAAATTATTGCGATTAAGTGAGGAACCCTCACACACACACACACACACGCACACACACACACACACACACACACACACACACACACCGAAAAGAAGGAAATAAAACTAGAAAATTGCTCTTCATCATACAAAAAGTGCAACAACTTTGTTCTTTAATTAAATAGACTGAAAATATTTCGTTTTGTTTTTCTATATCTTCTTTCGGTTTGAGCGATTCATTTATCACATTCTAAGGTGTTTGTCGGTGATTCAAATTCTTAACGAGTAATTAGATTTTTGGTAATGAATGCAGTATTGATTTTCCTAAGTTAAGTTCCTTTAGTTCCTCGGGAAAAAGAAAACTCTCAGGGAATTGATACATTTAATGAAAAAACATAAAGAAATAAATGAAAGAATTCAGAAAAGGAAAAAAAATTAAAAAAAGTAATAGACCGAAAAGAAAAGGAAAATTGAATAAATGAAAACGAAAAAAAAAAGAATAAGAAAAAATGAATAAGAAACTGATAAACGAAATTGTTAAAAAACTGAATTTGATAAAAGGTAAAGAAAGATAGAAATAAAAACATGAAATTTATAAAAGGAAAATCTAGAAAAAATTTTAAACAAATATATAAATGAAAAGGAAAAACAAAACAAGGGAAATGGTTAAAAGAATAAAAAATAATTGATGAATATAAGAAAATTTCAAAATTATTAATACAATGAAAACAATCTTTTAAAACCCCGCAAACTTCTATAAATACATGAATATAAAAAAGGAAGAAAAACAAACAGAGGTTGAAATGAGCTCCGAAAAACACTTTTAAAGCAATTTTTTAAAAAATTGGGCCAAATTAATTTATTGGATAATTATTTTTCATCGTCTGTCCAAACTTCCTTGATCTTTTATATCACGAAAATCTTGGAAAATATAGTCATTATTTAAAATAATTGTTGTCCTTAATAATATTATCGTAGCCAGACCAAGTCTAAATATATTGGAGTGAAGGAGAAGGTAAAGGGAGAAATAAGGAAAGGTTTTACTCATAAATCAACACACGAAGTTTTAGTTTTAACTGGTCTCGTTAAAAAAGTCTCCCATTGGGAGAAAATATGAAGTAATCTCGGAATAAGGTGCAAAATCGATATTCACAAATCATGGTTTAATTTCTTATATGACCGCAATAGGAGGTCACCTAGTGATAATCGAATTCACTTGCCAACTTTTCCGCGAGAATTACTCCTCCTCGCTGTAGGAGAATCGTAATTTGGGGTAATTTATTTTTCTTTCCTCCTTTATCTGCATGGTCAATGTCATTTATTATTCGGGAGAAACAACAGGCAGCATCTGAACACGTGATTTCGTTTCACAGGTGACTGAAAATCTGGACATATATACATATTATGAAATGTTGCATCTCAATGCCTGCTCGGTAGATTGGAAATTTGAATTGTTTCTACGTTAACGGGAAACAAATGAAGCAAATCAAATTCATTTTAGTCATTTGTTGTCCTTTTATGACCAGAAAGAAAAAAACAATTTACGAACAGCAGATAGGTATGCATGTAGTTTATGGACTCAGAGGTGCGAGTATTGTTCGTAGGTGGTTCGTGAGTAAAACTTTTTTATCAGGATGACCGACAAGGTTCCGGCAGGCCTACAGTTGTAATGACTTAAAAAAACACTGAATAAAAAAAAAAAAACTATGCAGGTAACATGACACGGGTCATTGAAGAGATATGTCACATATCTCATATGGATGTTGGATGAGCTTTGAAAGCACTTGAGAACGTGAATCTCTGCAATGTCTTCGTGTCGCACGATATAAACAAAAGATTTAATAAGCCGCATTTCCATCTGGGATTCCCGGCGCAAACACACAATAACAATGACCCATTTTAATAAGAAAGATCAAAGCCGACGAAATAGAAATTTATTCACAACAAACGTGTAGTGAAAAATGTCCCGGAGGAAAACACAATGTACCAATATTAACAAATCTTAAAGATGGTCTGGATGCGAACAAGATGATGCTGTGTGCCTGGTAGTTTTCAAAAGCCGTTCTGTATTAGGAATCCCAGCCGTAAAATCAGATTTTGAATTCAGTATCTGTCTATATTTATGAGATGAGGTATTATGTACACTATTTACATTATTCGGACTATTGTCCTCATCTTTCTAGCCATATTTATTACAACGTTTCGGCCTTTCAGTATCTGTCTATATTTATGAGATGAGGTATTATGTACATTATTTACATTATTCGGACTATTTTCTGCATCTTTGTCGCCATATTTATTACAACGTTTCGGCCTTTCAGTATCTGTCTATATTTATGAGATGAGGTATTAAGTACACTATTTACATTATTCGGACTATCATCCTCATCTTTGTCGCCATATTTATTACAACGTTTCGGCCTTTCAGTATCTGTCTATATTTGTGAGATGAGGTATTATGTACACTATTTACATTATTCGGACTATTGTCCTCATCTTTCTAGCCATATTTATTACAACGTTTCGGCCTTTCAGTATCTGTCTATATTTCTGAGATGAGGTATTATGTACATTATTTACATTATTCGGACTATTTTCCTCATCTTTGTCGCCATATTTATTACAACGTTTCGGCCTTTCAGTATCTGTCTATATTTCTGAGATGAGGTATTATGTAAACTATTTACATTATTCGGACAATTTTCCTCATCTTTGTCGCCATATTTATTACAACGTTTTGGACTTTCAGTATCTGTCTATATTTCTGAGATGAGGTATTATGTACATTATTTACATTATTCGGACTATTTTCCTCATCTTTGTGGCCATATATTTATTACAACGTTTCGGCCTTTCAGTATCTGTCTGTATTTCTGAGATGAGGTATTATGTACATTATTTACATTATTCGGACTATTTTCCTCATCTTTGTCGCCATATTTATTACAACGTTTCGGCCTTTCAGTATCTGTCTGTATTTCTGAGATGAGGTATTATGTACATTATTTACATTATTCGGACTATTTTCCTCATCTTTGTCGCCATATTTATTACAACGTTTCGGCCTTTCAGTATCTGTCTATATTTCTGAGATGAGGTATTATGTACACTATTTACATTATTCGGACTATTTTCCTCATCTTTGTGGCCATATTTATTACAACGTTTCGGCCTTTCAATATCTGTCTATATTTTTGAGATGAGGTATTATGTACACTATTTACATTATTCGGACTATTTTCCTCATCTTTGTGGCCATATTTATTACAACGTTTCGGCCTTTCAGTATCTGTCTATATTTCTGAGATGAGGTATTATGTACATTATTTACATTATTCGGACTATTTTCCTCATCTTTGTCGCCATATTTATTACAACGTTTGGCCTTTCAGTATCTGTTATATTTCTGAGATGAGGTATTATGTACACTATTTACATTATTCGGACTATTTTCCTCATCTATGTCGCCATATTTATCACAAGGTTTCGGCCTTTCAGCATCTGTCTATATTTCTGAGATGAGGTATTATGTACATTATTTACATTATTCGGACGACTGTCCTCATCTTTGTCGCCATATTTATTACGACGTTTTGGCCTTTCAGTATCTGTCTATATAATGTCCGAATAATGCAAATAATGTACATAATACCTCATCTCAGAAATATAGACAGATAGTGAAGGGCCGAAACGTTGTAATAAATATGGCGACAAAGATGAGGGCAATAGTGCGAATAATGTAAATAGTGTACATAATACCTCATCTCAGAAATATAGACAGATTCTGTCTGTGATGTCTACTGCTAAATCCACCGTACTCACCTGAACTTGTATATCTTAAATTATCACTCATTTCGAACCCTAAATTCTTTTCATGGGAAAAAACTTCATTATCATTAAAGCCAATTCATCACTAAGAAAGATGCCAATTTTTAGAATTATGAAGCTGCCTCAAAGACAGTAGAATCTAGTGAAACAAAATGGTGCATACAAGGTTAAATAAATCTACAAACAAATATCTATCGTCTTTGAAGTTCACTAAAATAGGGAATGTTTTTCTTCTTACGCGATATTTTAATGTAGTTGGTAAAGCTGAGTGATACGTAAAGAAAGAGAGAAAAAACAAACGAAAGAACTTAACGAGAAAGAATGAAAAAAGAAAGCAAACAAGAACGAAAGAAAGAAATAACGAAAGAAAGAAGCAGAGAAATAAATAAATAAAGAAAGAAAGATAGAAAGAAAGAAAGAACGAAAATAAGAAAGGAAGACAGGCAAAGGGAAAGAAAGAGACGAATCAGACACTTACCATGAATACCCAAGCAAAATTTTGATTTTGAGTCTTTCGATTAATTTTTTTACTTACTTGATTAAATCAGATTTCAATTAGGAGATTGATTTATCAACTGCACACATTTCTTGAGAATAGTTATCAAGTTCAAAACTTCGTAACTACAGCGTTGATGGCTGCAATAAAAGCTACTATCGATTGGTCAAGAGGTACATAAAAAGCGATTCCTTTAAACAGCGAAAGATTTATGTATAGACAGGATATGTAATTACCGATTTTTTTCCATGATAAAAACATTTAAAATTTTCTAAGAGTTGCCATGAAATCCATATACATATATATATATATATATATATATATATATATATATATATATATATATATATATATACATATATATATATATATACATATATATATATATATATACATATATATATATATACATATATATATATATATATACATATATATATATATACATATATATATATATATATATATATATACATATATATATATATATATATATATATATATATATATATATATATATGTATTGCCAGCGGCCATTTGTCAGAGAATGACAAAGGTTGAAAAACTTTCGTTACGTCAAGAAATCTGGAAGAAATAATCGGAAATTTTGATAACTGACAAATATTTCCTTAGGTAAAGCAAAAAGAAAAAGGCGGAAAAAAAAACCAAACTTTTCTTATTGTTTGAGAAATTCAACGGTTTCTCTCATAAGTAGATTATACAAATGCCGCGAGATACACAGATCGTTTTTCCTTGCTTATGTCTCGCGATTAATGCCCAAAATCTGTCCTCAGTTGCATTACTTTTCTTTTACATGGAATTGCATTTCTTTACTTTTTTCCTGAGCTTATTGGCGTGTTCATATATACATACACACACACAAATATATATATATATATATATATATATATATATATATATATATATATATATATACACACGTACACGAGTGTGTGTGTGTATGTGTGTGTTTTCTTTTGTGACATTCATACATACATCAAAATATCTTTGCTTTTCAGGCTCATTCTATTTTAACCTTTAACCTTTCCGAATCTCATTCACGTATCTATTCTTTCGTTCATTTTGTTCTTTTTTTCATTTCGTAGTTTTTACTTCTTCTGTATTTCTTTTTAATCATTCTGTTTTTTATTCCGTTATTTGCTCCTTCTTTTTCTTTCTTTCTTCATTGTTCTCTTTTTTTCTTTTCTTTCTTTTACTCTTTTTCTCTCTATCTTTTGTTATTTCTTTTTTGTATTTTTCTTTATATTTCTTTGTTGCTGGAAGGAAGAAAGAGGGTGAAAAATAAAATAAAGAAATGAAGAAAAAGAATGAAAGACTTTATTTTAAAGTCTTTCATTTTTCACCCTCTTTCTTCCTTCCATTCTACTCATTCTTTTTCCTCGTCGCTTTCTTTGTCTTTTCTTATTATTCTCTCTTTTTCTTTATTGTTTCTTTATTTTATTCAGCTCTTTTCTACTCCATCTTGCTTTCTTTGTTTGTTTCTTTCATTCTTTCTTTCAATAGCATAATAACGTCTATTCTCTCTTTTCAAAGCAGTGCCAGGACTTCAGTCAGAGAGATACCAATTCCATAAGTAAAACTCTTTTAATGTACAACTATGAAACAAACCAATTAGTGAACACATTGGATAGTAATGGCGGTATTTATATTCTCAAAGAGACATTTGCGCGTTTATCTAGAAAATACGTTTATCTAGAAAATACGTTTCTGGCATTCGTGGAAAGACAAAATCCTTATTAGATCGAAAAACAGCCGACAAGTGTTAGGGCTTCATCGTCGATCAATTAAAGCTAAGGCATAAAAGGCGTCATTTCTTCTTTGATAGTTATTTTATGAATACCAAACTAGGATCAACCTTAGAGTCCCAAAACCTCGTTAGGTCATGTCTTACAATGATTAATGTTATTAGTCCTGAACTAGTATATCGGCTTCATTCACTTTCCCATTACCGTAACGAGGACGTCCCCGTGTCTGTTCTGTAAATAGTTTCATGGTAATTGTTCTGAGAAAATTTCCTCTATGCTACCGAGACTTTATGAATTTAAGCGAAGTACTAGATTGGCTGCAAAGTTGCATCATTTTACAATTGATATTGCTAAGATGTAACCGTAAGTTCTATGCTAATAATTTCTTCAGTCGCACTTCTTACTTGTAGAATTCTCTTCTGGCTTCTTGCTTCTCAGTCAACTTTGATTTTCAAAAATTTAAATCTTTACCTACTGTTTCCATAATTCCTGTTCTTTTATTGTTATATCTCCTTAAATGAGTTTTTCTTAGTATGGCTTGCATCTCAGTGGCTTTATTGCCTTGCTTGAGGTGAAATAATTAAAAAGCAAATTGTTAATTGCGAAAGAAAATTAATCAATATCACAGAAATTGAACTCTTTAGAGCTCCTACTGTTTCTAATTGGTTTGTAAATGTTAAGCAGGTTTATAATCTCTTAACTTCAAGCAGGAACTGTTGTCTTCTATGTGAGTTGACCATAATCTCCATGTTCTTCTTATCTGATACATAGCGAGATTCTCTACTTGAAGCCAAGTAGCACTTTACTTGTATCATTCATTTTCTATATCCAGTAATTGCTGTCGTTCGTTAACTAGTTTGCCAGTTGTTCTTCTTTTCCTCCGATTATTTCTTTTATCCTCTTTCCTTCCATCGCCCGGAAACTTTCTCCCATTTGAAAGGTTCGGGACACTTCAGATACAAAAGAAAAAAAAACAAACAAACTGTATTTTCATTTCCTGAAGTTTCGTTCTCTCTTCTGTTTATTACGATACGTTTATCATTTCGCATTACATTTTATCATTGCTTGACCTTTTGTATCTCAAAGTACTTGATCTGTTAAACTGCCATATTTTGCTGAACGCCTTCTAGATCATTCCAATTTTTGCTTTTGCTTTTGCATCGTTGGATTTAATGGTCTACTGACAGTTATCGATCTGGAATACATCTGGCATTCGTAATACATTCCCAGACTACTTTTGGACGTTCAAAACTGATTTATTCTCTACTTTCTACCAGTTAGAAAACTATTTTTTGAATAATTTTTCTAATTTTACATTTTGATAATTTATTTTCCCCAATTTAGTTATTTCGATGTAGTGTGAGTAAACCGCTTCAACTCATTTCAGTCTTCGTAAGTCAACTCATTTCAATAAATGTCACTGGAAAATTTATACTCACAGCTAATAAAACATTTTTGCATGATCATCTTCTTGTTCTTTCTTCCGTCCTGGGAATGACGATCAACAACATCCGCGCCCTTGGTTAAACGATAAACTACGTTCAATAGCAAGGCCTCTGAGCACGAGGTTTTGAGGTGCGTAAAACTATTGGAATTGCTGGTGTTTCATGGTCCATTCTGACCCGGTGTGGTAGCACCTATGAGGGTCGCAACTATGAACAAATAGTTAACTCCTAAACTGGAGTTAAAACACTATGACAGTGTAAAAATAGGTTTTAATACAAACAATAATATTTTTAAAGGAGTTTCGTTTGGTTTGGTTTGGTTTGTTTTACGGCATATCAATCTCAATGGGTTATTTAATGCCGACAAAATTTTTAGTACTGGTAATATATTTTTCTTCAAAAATCTATTTCTGGGAATATTTTTCCTTGAAGAAATCTATAGCTGGTAATATTTATTTCAAAGAATGTATAACTGTAGTGTTCGTATTTTTAAAAAGTATTACTGATAATTTTTCCTTCAAAAAGTATTGCTGGTAATAATTTTTTTATTACAAAGTATATCTGGTATTAAAACCTATTTTTACACAAGTTTGGGTGTCAACTATTTGCCCATAGCTGGAATCCTAACAGGTGATACCTCCCACAGGTCAGGGTGAACCTGGGAACACCAGTAATTAAGAGGTGGTTCCACGCTCCTCAAAACCTCCTGATCAGAGGCCTTGCTGTTGGACGTAGTTTATTGTCTTACCCAGGACGCGGATATAGTTTATTGCCATACCTAGGACGATATTTTAAAGGAAACATTATTACCAGCAATACATTATTACTACCAATACATTTTTGAAGAGAATAAATATTACAAACAATGCATTTTTGGAAAGAAAATATTTCCAGGAATAAAAATCTTGTCGGCATTATATAAACCATTGAGGTTGATATGCTGTAAAACAAAACAAACCAATTTTGTTCGCTCTTGATTTATGCAGAAATATTTGACATTAGAAATACCTATTTTGAAGCTAATTAAATTAAGTCTTATATCTAAAGATGGTTCTGAAATGTGCTGTTTTAAAGTTGCAAAACACTGAAGCATTCACAGAAGTCTTTGTCTCATGAAACCCCATGAACTGAGTCTATTTACTTTTCCTTTCCTGTTTTGATATGGCATTATCTTAAATACACAAATATTCGAATGACAAGCTTTTTCAATTGGTTTTTATTTTCTTAGGAGTTTCCTTTCTTATATTCCGTTTTCTATAAAGAAGTAATTCATTACATTTCTGTATACATCAGTAAACATGATTTCTTTCTTCCACACTCTTTTAATCTTTCTCATATATCATCATAAATGACTTCTGGATAAATGACTTTGACCTAACTCATTTCTAAAATATTAAATCACACTCAACAATCGTTTGGTTCACCTATTCTTTCTTTTTTTACCATGTGCTACTTAAGGACATGATAATTTGGGCTTAATCCCTGTCATTATATATATATACATACATATATATATATATATATATATATATATATATATATATATATATATATATATATGTGTGTGTGTGTGTGTGTGTGTGTGTGTGTGTGTGTGTGTGTGTGTGTGTGTGTGCGTACAAAATGTAACCAATATACTAGCTGCCAAAAGAGCTAAATAAAGGTGGGAAATATTTATTACAAAAATGTTGCAAAAATAAATAGAAAATAAAAAAAATCAAACCAAGAAAGAAGAAAGGACCAAAAAACCTAACCAAACAGTAAATAACATTTGCTCAATAGATGGGCTATCCAGAGAGCAGAGAATGTTGCTACCTAAGTTACGCACTCGGAAGCTCGCCATCAGAGAGCGTGATATATATATATATATATATATATATATATATATATATATATATATATATATATATATATATATACATATATATATATATATGTATATCTCTCTCTCTCTCTCTCTCTCTCTCTCTCTCTCTATATATATATATATATATATATATATATATTGAGTCACTGTCAGTCACTGTGTGTTTATCTAAATCTAAAAATGAACACGCTAAAAATTAACCTTCATCCCTGTCATGCGCCGACGGCTTACTGGTAGAAGTTCCGACTGACGCCAATTCAGTCGGGTTTCGATCCTAGCTAGAGGCAACCGGACGTCTAGCCACACTGATGAGCTGTGAAACATCGAAACAGTCTGTCTGTGTATGCCAAATATATATATATATATATATATATATATATATATATATATATATATATATATATATATATATATATATATATATATATATATATACACAGACTTGGGCAAATTAATTGAAACTAAACGAATAATTCCGTTATCATTTACTTTTTTTGTATTTTTCAATGAAAAATGTCCCAGTGCACATGTTAGTACTTCGTATGTCAATTCCATGAAGTCGTTCTTTGCAGATTGACCACATTCTCGATTGGATTTAAATCAGGAAAGTTTCCGGGCAAGACAATGGCCTTAGGACAACTAATGGACAGTCGAGAAAATGGTGCCTAGGCGTGATAAAAATCTGCTGCAATCACGGATCACGCAATATTTTCAAGGTCAAGCAAATCACATCATACACACGGAAAATAGAGTCATATTACTGCACACCACACCTAATCTGAGGAAAAAGTAGAAATTGATTAATTCTTTTCATCTCGGTGGGTCTAAAACTGGCCGTATGGTGAAAGAAATGAAATTAATTTGCACACGGATACACACACAAACGCACACACACACACATATATATATTGACTCCTGAAAAATTAATTTCGGTTGAGCTCTGTGGGAATGAAGCGTGGGTTTGTAAACAGTGTCTATTAAAGCTAATATAGCAAGACTCTTCGGCAGAATTGATGTCACTGTGAGTCACTGTGTGTTTATCTGTATCTAAATATAAATACGCTAAAATTCAACTTCATCCCTGCCGTGCGCCGACAGCTTAGTGGGAGAATTTCCGACTGACGCCAATTCAGTCGGGTTTCGATCCTAGCTAGAGGCAACCGGACGTCTAGCCACACTGATGAGCTGTGATACAGCGAAACAGTCTGTCTGTGGATGACAATTATATATATGTATATATATAGATAGACAAGTATATTTGTGTATATATATTGTGTGTGTGTTATTCTCTATATGCCCATTGTTATTGATGTCCTAATGAAAATTTTGAAATGATTAGATTTAAAGACCATACCCATTTCTTAAATCAAAGGAATGAAGTCACTGTTAACTGTAAACATAGATTAAATTTAACTTACTATAGTGGTAGTAATATCTTTGGCGATAAGGCAATTTTATTGTAATTTTAGTACGCTATTATTTTCATCTGAGAATTCTCCTGTCTATGTACATATATTAAGGTATACGTTTATAATGTGTTTGTGTCTGCACTGTGTGTATATTTATATATATATATATATATGTATATATATATATATATATATATATATATATATGTATGTGAACTTTATAAATATATATGGGTGTGCATATATTTGTATTTGCATGTACTTGTATGCGTGTATATGGTTATCTGTATGCGTGTGTATATATATATGTATATGGGGATGTGTGGATGTTTTTGTGTATGTATGTATGTATGTATGATATATTTGTACTTGTAGTTATATGTTTGTGTATATATATGTTCGTATTGAGGGCTGTTATATATGTGCCTGTTTATATATTTATGCGCTTGTATATGTATGGGTGTGTAAGCGTATGTATATATTTTTTATGTTACTGTGTAGGTTGTTATATTTTTATTTATTTTATATGTGTGTATATATACACTTGTGTATAGCTGTATGTATGTATATGTGTGTTTATATCTGTATGTATATATGTATGTGCGTAGGTATATTTATGTATGTTTCTATTTGTAGTGATGAATGTGTGTACACATACGTATGTATGTATTTTTTTACATATTGTTATATATTTATACTCGTGTATGTGTACTCATGCGTATATAAGTATATATGGATATTTATATATATAGTTGTGTGTTTATGGTTTTTCTTTTTGTATATTAGGCGATTTTCTTTTAAGCGTTACATTTTGTCTGGGCATTTGGATTTGGTGATTTTTTATGTGTGTGTATGCGTATATATTTATTTTTCTATCAATTTCTATATATTTTGGTGTCTTTTTTTCATTATATTATTCATTGTCTAATATTTGTTTTTCTATTCTACCTCTTTGAAATTTTATCTATTGAACCCTTTTTTTCTATATATCTTTGCCCATGTAAGTTATGTTTTAATAGGATGTTTGAATTTGTTTTCTAACACATTCAAATTTGAATATTTGTTTGTGTGTATATGTATGTGTCTTTATTAATGTATGTGTGTATGATCGCATATATATGCCTTTCATTGTATGTAAGGTCGTGGACATCTATTTCCTGTTTCGTTCGTGTTTTTGCGTGTTTTTATATCTATGTTTACGTGTTTGTGTCTCATAATCTGATTGTGTTGTCTTTTGCAAGATTTCATCCTCCCCCTGCGCATATCAACACTTCAAATGTGTCTAAGCTTTAATGGAGATTAAATTTTAACGTTTATTCTAACTGAATTTTTTGGCCTTTCAATTAAAACACAATAAATAACAAAACATGTATATTTCCTCAGCTTCTTTAAATAATTTTATAATATTTAATTTTAATACAGATTAAATTTAAAATTTTGGTAATTTTTAACTTTCAATTTTATAGTAAAATTTAATATCAAATAGTTAAAATGATTTCTATTTAAGTCTAATCCTAACATTAAAGCATTCATTATTATAAACAAGGTTTGTTGTCAAGTTTTTTGAATTCTCATATACTTGTGTTTTGATCGGTCATACCAGCTAATGTAACAGCGCTTTCCCTAGCGAGGGCTGTTTGGTCGATTTGAACTTTTTAAAACACTTTATTCTACATTCAACACCATCACTTGATAAAACACCAGAAGTGTTGAAACAAAAATGGCTCTTTTTGTAGTGATTTTATAACATATTTATGTTATAATTTTCGAATAAATAATTATATTTGCTCTACTCTGTATTGAGCACTCTTTTAAGAATAGTATTTTTTGGTTATTAATATATATATATATATATATATATATATATATATATATATATATATATATTCACTGGGGGTACGGGGTGAAGTAATGGCAAGCGGCTTGGATTGAGGAATCGAAGAGCAGAATTCGAATTCCAGTCGAATTCATCACATTCATTTACGTGCTAATAACCTTGGGAAAGGTATGAATGATCTTCTCCCCCCCAGCTATGGTTAAATAGCAGGGCAGACTGCGTTATATAGCCCTGAATGGCAACTGGTATCGGAGTAGGAAAACTCTGAATTCAAAACCTGCGGAGTGTCTTTTGAGGACCTTGTGGCACGTTGTGCACCAGGTCTTCAGCCCTTTAAAAAGTATGGATGGTTCTGCACAAAAACTTCACCACTATAATCAAATCTCATGTGCTGGTGTCGGGCTCTCGGTTCCTAGGAACTGATCTGCTTGATCCTCATCAGTAGAATTCGATTATATATATATATATATATATATATATATATATATATATATATATATATATATATATAGTGATAATAACAAGACGGAGACTTTAATTATCCATTTTGATTATAAAGTTATTTCGTTAATACCGAGATGTTCAACTCTTCGGATCGACATCTCCTCCGTAAATGGAGAGAATTCACCTGACAGACACTTCTCATTGGTAGGAAGGTAGGAAGGTAAAAAAGAAAGGATGAGTAAAGAGAGGGCCGGTAGTAGTATTAGTCGGTTCGGCTACCTGAGAATTTGCTCTATACTTTTGAGTTTTAATATTGGGTTGTATTATACATTGACCGATACAGCTTGTTGTTATAGGCAGGACAGATCGAGTCAATTAATTTAGTTAAAGAGATCTTAATCCAAAAAAAGGTCGGTATTAATACAGTGATCCTTCAGCACTTGTATTATTAGGACGAAGTTTAATAGTCAGTGGAGACATTAAGTTGAAAGAAACGCGAGATGGCAATATATATATATATATATATATATATATATATATATATATATATGTATATATATATATATATATATATATATATATATATATATATATGTATATATATATATATATATATATATATATATATATATATATATATATATATGTATATATATATATATGAAGAAATATAGTTTTAAGGTGTGCTATATTTATGGGATAAAGTGCTCAATATCAGAGATAGAGCGTATGTAAATATAAATATAAAAGTGAACATTGAAGTCAACACTCAGAGGCGACAGGCTGTTTCACACTGGACGCAATCGTATGAAAATTTCTCGGACATTCAGGCCGGTAAATGTTATTTAATACCGTTTATTATAAACAGAGCATTTACTTAAATACTTGTATCTATAAAAAAGAAAGTTAAACATAAAAATGTCTTTAAATAATTGTCGGACTTTGTTCATTTCATAATGTGTGACGTCATTTGTTTACATTTGATACGCCATGAGCAGTTATGAATGTACGTAAGATATTCATGGAAGATTGAAGTTTATGAGCAGTAAATTCGACCTTGCCAACCGAACGATCGTCAGTGGCTGAAACGGTTAAGGTACGTCAGGCTATATGACGGTTCCGTATAGGATACAGGTTCGAATCCTGTCATGAAAATTTGACAACATTCAGGCTTGAAAATGTTAGTTAATACTGTTTATTATGAACAGAGCATTTACTTGTATCTATAAAAAGAATGTTAAACATAAAAATGTCTTTATATATATATATATATATATATATATATATATATATATATATATATATATATATATATATATATATATATATATATATATAGACACATTTGCTTTAGTCTGTGCCATGGAAACAATACCACTACTTGGCGAGAGACTTTACTAAATAATAACCTCGAATCTGTCAATATTTCTATAGATTTATCGCAGTCTGTGGCACTGAAGATCGTTGTTATGGCCTGGAGCTGCTGAATGAGATAAGTCTTTTCAAAGGGTTAATGGCCATATCACGTTGAATCACCAATTCTCATACGACCATCGAAGTTAAGTAACATAAAGCATGGTTAATACGTGGATAGGTAACCGCTTGCGAATACCAGTGGCTGTAAGCTTGGATGTGTGGGTGGTGTAATGGATAATGGTTAGCAATTTTTAATTGCAGAGAAGAGTTCCAAATCCAGTTTGTTTTATTATATTTCCTTGTGAGTAAATACGGTTAGGAAAGGCATGAATCCGCCACTTCCTTCCGCCCAGCTGTCGGTGAATTAGTAAGATTCGGAACACTAAACCAGTATTATCTCCCAAAGATTTTTACAATCTAGAAATATTTTCTGGCATTAAATAACCGGCAAATGG
>OZ038481.1:135291081-135323581 GCA_964036315.1 Acanthosepion esculentum | reverse complement strand
TATACAAAAAAATGACGTCCATTTTAATAGAACACACAAGTGCCTGTGTGTGCCCAGAGGTGAGTGGAAATTACATTTAGACTTTACGCAAAAATGACTGAGGTTCAATCCCCGCCCATTAAGTGAAGGAGGGCAAAGGGGTTCAAGGAATTATGAAATGGAAGGTTTTACAATTTACTACCTCTAGAAGTAGATAGACTTCCTTATCGCCCAGTTTTCATTCCTCCCCAGTTTTTGAGCAATAACAGAGATTTATCCCTTGTTTTTTCGCCTAAGACTAGGTTTCAGATTCTTTCTAATGTCTACTTCAATTCTTTCTAATGTCTACTTCAGATTCTTTCTAATGTCTACTTCAATTCTTTCTAATGTCTACTTCAGATTCTTTCTAATGTCTACTTCAGATTCTTTCTAATGTCTACTTCAGTTCTTTCTAATGTCTACTTCAATTCTTTCTAATGTCTACTTCAATTCTTTCTAATGTCTACTTCAGATTCTTTCTAATGTCTACTTCAATTCTTTCTAATGTCTACTTCAATTCTTTCTAATGTCTACTTCAGATTCTTTCTAATGTCTACTTCAATTCTTTCTAATGTCTACTTCAGTTCTTTCTAATGTCTACTTCAATTCTTTCTAATGTCTACTTCAATTCTTTCTAATGTCTACTTCAGTTCTTTCTAATGTCTACTTCAATTCTTTCTAATGTCTACTTCAGATTCTTTCTAATGTCTACTTCAGATTCTTTCTAATGTCTACTTCAGTTCTTTCTAATGTCTACTTCAATTCTTTCTAATGTCTACTTCAATTCTTTCTAATGTCTACTTCAGATTCTTTCTAATGTCTACTTCAATTCTTTCTAATGTCTACTTCAATTCTTTCTAATGTCTACTTCAGATTCTTTCTAATGTCTACTTCAATTCTTTCTAATGTCTACTTCAGTTCTTTCTAATGTCTACTTCAATTCTTTCTAATGTCTACTTCAATTCTTTCTAATGTCTACTTCAGATTCTTTCTAATGTCTACTTCAATTCTTTCTAATGTCTACTTCAGATTCTTTCTAATGTCTACTTCAGATTCTTTCTAATGTCTACTTCAGTTCTTTCTAATGTCTACTTCAATTCTTTCTAATGTCTACTTCAATTCTTTCTAATGTCTACTTCAGATTCTTTCTAATGTCTACTTCAATTCTTTCTAATGTCTACTTCAATTCTTTCTAATGTCTACTTCAGATTCTTTCTAATGTCTACTTCAATTCTTTCTAATGTCTACTTCAGTTCTTTCTAATGTCTACTTCAATTCTTTCTAATGTCTACTTCAATTCTTTCTAATGTCTACTTCAGTTCTTTCTAATGTCTACTTCAGTTCTATACTTCTAGCATCTCTGGAATTTTTTTTTTTACTATTTATTCATCTTTTCCTCAAAATGAGTAAATATGCCTGCCTATCGTCTAGTTCATACATCTCCCCGGTTTTTTGAACAGGTGTTGAGGTTTATCCGTTATTTTCTATTTAGGATTAGGTTTCTGGTTCCTGCAAATGTCTTTTTCATTTTCAGTAGTCCCCTTGCGTCCTCGTGGCATTGTCGCCTTTATTGGTGGAAATTGATATATATATATATATATATATATATATATATATATATATATATATATATATATATATATATATATATATATATGAAGAAGTATAGTCTTAAAGTGTGCTATATTTATGGGATAAAGTGCTCAATATCAGAGATAGAGCGTGTGTAAATATAAAAGTGAACATAGAAGTCAACACTTAGAGGCGACAGTCTGTTTCATGTTAGATGCAATCATCGGGCCCAATGATTGCATCTAGCATGAAACAGACTGTCACTTTTATATATATATATATATATATATATATATATATATATATATATATATCCAATATAGGAATGGTATATACGGAATCAATTCCAATAACCAATAAATACTTTTCTTAAAAGAGTGCTCAGTACAGAGTAGAGCAGATATAATCATTTATTTAAATATTATAACATAAATATGTTATAAAATCACTACTAAAATAGCCATTTTGTTTCAACACTTCTGGTGTCTTATCAAGTGATGGTGTTGAATGTAGAATAAAGGGTTTTAAAAGGTTCTAATCAATCAAACATCCATCACTAGCGGAAACGCTGTTACATAACCTGGGATGACCAATTAAAATGCAAGTATATGAGAATTAAAAAAAGACTTGACAACGATCTTTGGTTATAATAATTAATTAATGCTTTAATGTTAGGGTTGGACTGAAATAGAATTCATTCTAATTAATCAATATCAAATTATACTATAAAATTCAAAATTCAAATGAAATTATAACATATTTATGTTATAATTTTCGAATAAATAATTATATATATATATATATATATATATATATATATATATATAGAGAGAGAGAGAGAGAGAGAGAGATAGATAGATAGATAGATAGATTCTGTTTTAGTATATAGGCTAATTTTAAATAGTGACTTCCTGTTAGTCATCGAAATGTCATTTGTGTGTCACAAAATTTTGAAAATACTAGCACTGATATAAAACGTATTTGCTGTATTCGTTTATGGGAATGGGACGTTTCGGCGTCGCCCATTTCACGTCTCTGATTCGGCGTGGCCGATTCGAGATAGGAATTTTTCGGCAAAGCGACGATTAGGCCTCAGATTACTACTTCATCATTATAGTCAAATTTGTTCTCTCTCTCTCTCGTTTAGTAGTCAAATTAGTACTTTGTCATTATATGCTCGAATAGTCCAGTTTAAGAAAAAGTTTAGTTAGAGGCATTTTTATATTTAAGAAAAAGAGTAGCTGGAGGTATTTTTATATTCTATTTCCTTCAGTGCAGCTTCCTATTTTGCAGTCGTCAAAGCCCTTTAATTCCAAAATGTGAATCATTAGATCCTAATGAGTGCCTGAAGTGTGTTACTTATAATTACGAAATGAAGAAGTCATTTCTAAAACTAAATAGCTTTACTATTTAAATTTTTTTTTTGAAATACAATATTTTAAGGTTTTAATTTACATTATTCTATTAACGTTTTAATAGTATTTTTAATTTCCTAAATGAATAAAAAGTCATATTGAAATTTGAGTGTTTTCAACGCGTTTATCCTTTTTAAATTTGACGCCTGAAAAGCTGTGCAGAATTGTCCAATTATTTTTTTGACGCCGAATCCGCGACGCCAAATGGGCAACGCCGAAACGTACCAAACTCTTCACTTATACAGTATTCTACGCCTTCAGCAATTTCTGGTCAACATCAGAAAACTAAACCATTGATTAGTTTAAGCTAATGACATTTTCCCCAAAACCAAACAATGACCTTGGCAATTTGGACGCATCAAGGAGAAAGAGATAAGTAGTCGCTTTAAGTAAAATTGTGAAATTAAAGAAGAAAATAAAATGAAAAATACAATATGAGCACTGGTAAAAATGGTTGCTGAAACATTAGGTTTATGATTCCCAGAAATTTATGAACAGTTGTCCTAAGCCTGTGGATAAAGGTGTTTAGCTCCAGTAACCCAAAGATTTGTGAGCTCAATACCAGGCCACACAGTGGTGAACCAAAAACCTGGAGAACTGAGTTAAGGGAAATAACTGTGACATCTGGAAGAGGCATGATACGTGGAACTAGATCCAGTGACCCAAATATTTGTGAGCTCAATACCAGGCCACACAGCGGTGAACCAAAAACGTTGAGAACTGAGTTAAGAGAAATAACTGTGACATCCAGAAGAGGCACAGCACGTTGAACTAGAACAATCTACTTCTATCTAAAGCGTCCAGTTCGAAATTCCAATCACCTGAAGGCTGGAGTGTACAACGGCCGAGATGTTGTGGATATGGCAATGAAGACGAGAATAAGTCCGAACAATGTAAATAATGTAATCATAATACCTCATCTCAGAGATATAGACAAAATAAAAAAAAATAATTGTTAAGACAAGAAACAATAGTTTGTTAAGATAAAAAAGCAAATCAATAAGAATCATTCGTTGCTAAGAAGTAACAATTGTTGCTAATATCTAAGGTAAGAATTAATAATGTTTCCATCAGTATATACAGTTATATTGTTAGAAATGCTTATTATTTTTATTAGTGTCAATATGTTATTGTGGATAAATTATAAATGTATAAATTCATTGTAAGGATGTGTGTCTATCAAAAACCTATCATGTACAATTCAGTATTATCCTCGGTTTTAGACAGACGTTAAGTGTTTTCAATCATAAAGTTTATAGAATTTTCTTTTTATCCACATAAGTAAAATGTTATATTTTATTTACTTATGTTTTCTCATACTTTTCTAATCAATTTGTTTTCTACTGAAATACACATTACTACTTTTCTCTTTTTCACTGTCCTTTTACCCGTCATGTATGACGCATTTGCTTTACACTTGCATTTGCCTCCTGAAATCACCAGGTGACCAACTGACTGCGCATTCATAGTCGAAAGAAGTGGAAGGTTTCTATTGAAACAATTGCTAGAAATTGTAAATAGTTTGTGTTCATTTGTATATATTCGTTGGGGTTAATTTTTTAGAATTGTTATTCCCCTCCCCCCCACAGTCATTGAATTGTACATATGGGGACTAGTTAGTATTTTCATAGAGACAGTGAGGTATTATGGTGGTTGTTGTAAGAACGGTTCGTATGAATGTGGTGTTTTGGTGTAAGGAATATTGTTTGTATGATTGGGTCAATGTTTGCGGCTAGCTAAGTTATAGTTAAGACAAGATGAAGACCGTCCTTTTCCCCACTCCCCCCTTTTGGCCTTGTGCCACATTTCTGTACATTATTACAGAATAAATATTGCTAGAAAAGTCTGCTGCTAGAAAGGTCAGTTCACTGTGTCGTGCTAGACAATTGTTCTTTGCCAGAATCTGTCTTAGACATTTATAGGTCTACCAGATTCCGTGCTTTGAATATCGCTGTTACATAAGCTCAGGAGCTTCTGTTTTAGATCTTAGAGATTCTTGGTCGAATCCAAAGAAGAATCTGAAACGGTAGCAATAGCGCATCAGCTTTAGTCATTTTCCCGCCATAACGTAGCTTCATGTTGCACTTTATTTAAATATTTTCACGGTAAATGTTCCAATGAGCTATCTTTCTTGTTACCTAGTGTAGTCCTAGATTTATTCGCTCTGGGGTGTAATAGGGAGAGAACCTCACAGAATGAGAAATCGGAGAACCGTGTTCGAATTCTAGTCGAGCTCCTTGTATTCACTTATGCCCAAATAACCTTGGGAAAGTTATTAACCCATCTCTTCTTCCCCAGATATGGGCTAAATAGCAGGACCGAGTGGGTCCTATAGTCTTGGAAAGAAAACCATCCTATCGCAGAAAGAAACGTCAACCGACTGCTGGAAATTTTTTCAGTTCAATGAGTCAAGAATCAAAATAGACATGATCCCTCATGAGTGTATCACGTATGGCACTTAGCTAACTGATTGACAAGATTTACAGATACTTCTCATAATTTCACTGTCGAAATTGCTAGTTTAAACCGCAAGTTCTATGCTAATAGTTTCTTCTTTCGCAATTTTCGCTTGTTTCAGCTTCCTCTTTCCGGTCAACTACGATTTTCGAATCTAAGAGTTTAACAAATATAAGGCGCAGTGCCAATCGCTTCCTTGAATGCTGTTCTTTTATTATCCTCTTTGTTTCATTCAGTCTCAGGAACCCATTGTATCCAACTGGCTTTTGTGCACTTGCTTCGTATTTCTCCATTGATCAATATTGACGTGCGTTTTTCTTTTTAAAAACCGTCTTCAAGATCAAGTTATCAAGATATTGTAGAGGGTTTTTGCAAAATATTATTTTTCCCCTTTGAAATAGCCAATCACCATAAACTGTTGATTTCTATGCTCATACTCTTTCTCTCTCTCTCCACACACACAGACACACACACACACACACACACACACACACACACACACACACACATATATATATATATATATATATATTATGAAATGGACAAAGTCCGACAATTATTTAAAGACATATTTATGTTTATACATTATTTTTTTATAGATACAAGTATTTAAGTAAATGCTTTGTTTATAATAAACAGTATTAACAACATTTACCGGCCTGAATTTCCGAGAAATTGTCATAGAAAATATGCGTCCTCCGACAGGAATCGAACCTGTATCCTATAAGGAACCATCATATGACATGACGTGCTTTTACAGATTTCGCCATGATGTCTTAAAATAATTGTCGGACTTTGTCCATTTCATAATGTTTGAAGTCATTTGTTTACATTTGGATACGCATCGAGCAGACATGAATTTATGGGAGAAAATCATGGAGAATTTTGGTTTAAAAACAGTAAAATAGACCTTGCTAACCGAAACGCTCCGCTAAATAAAAATATCTATAAGAACACCGGATTATATATCTCACTGTTCTTTCTTTTTATTTATATATATATATATATATATATACACACACACACACACACACACTCATATATATATGTGTGTGTGTGTGTGTGTGCGTGTGTGTGTGCGTGCGTGTGTGTGTGTGTACACACAAGGTGCGGCCAAATGATTCCGACTTTATTTTTTCCCGACAGAACTAATGCTCCGTTGGCAAAATACTTTTGGTGGTTGTTGTCGCCACCTTTCCTGTGCCATCGTTAAATCGTTCGTGCCGGTAGGCCTCGTCAGTTCACGACTGTTACGACTAAGAGACCTGTAGTTCGCGTTAGATTATCGTTTTCACGCAAGATGGCCGAACGCATCAAGTAGGCCGGCCTTCTTATGCCCTATTATTTATCTTCTTCATCGATGATAATCACCCTACTAAATTCTTATGTTTATAGTCACGTTTATACAGAATAATTCATTGATCCATTTTCCTTTCTTTATTCTTACGCTGGCCCTTCTCTTCTTAACTTTATGGATTTTGTCTCTTATTTGAAGGGTTTTCTTTTTTCTGATTTTTTTAGATTTTAGATTTTATTTTCTTTCTCCTTCAGTCTGCGGATTGATATTCGTTTTCTCATTCTATTTATTGAGCATTCTCTCCAAAAATACAAAATGTTTTTTTCTCATCCTTCATTAAACATGGCTGTTGTATTCTTGCGAACTTTTACTGCAAACCGTGAGATTTTCTTAATTTCCGTCTCTCCTCGGGTCTTCTTCAACATCTTTCTTTTCCGGGTAGATCTACACGCATTTTTGTATATTGACACACTATTGTGCAATAATCCAGCTGAACGGATAGCAATTTTTTTCCATTTTCCCTAAGTAAACAAATGTGACCCAGACAGATCTAGCCATAATTGTACGACTCTTTAATCATTTTCCTCCTCGCAGATCCTAAAGTCCTAACAAAGAAAATCGATTAATCGTACTTTTTTTTTCAAAGTCAAACCATCACTTACTTTATTTTATCGTTTGCTGGTGGTTTACTCGCATTAATTATATCATATAATCAAATCAAGGCTTAGTGGCTCTTCTAAATGCAGCACAAGACCCAAGACATAAACAGAAAAAATATATTTAAAACGATCTTGTAAACACGAATACATAAACTCAGACAATTGGGAAATGATCTTTAGGAAGACAAGTCTTAAAGATGAATAGAACTTAGATTATCTGAGAAGTATCAGGTCCCAAGTGATTTAGCTTATCGGGCGAAGAATTTGCGATTTTCCTACAAAATTATGGGAGATGAAAGAGGACTGAATACTAAGCAATGAACCAAGTTCATTCCCAGGTAGAAACAGTTTTTTTCATTTCATGTCAGGGGGAATGACATGAATCCATTTCTCCTTCCAGTTATGGATAAATAACAAAGCAATTGGAAACCTTTAGGCTTGTAAGCACAAGTGAGAGATCGTTTATGCTGGTACCATGTAACTCAGAAGAAACTGAGATATGTTAGCAAAGAGATGAGTTCGGAATGTTGGAGAGCGTTATTTAACATATTTATTATGGGTATGACGATGAACTACATCTGGCAGCAAGGTCTCTAATCGGGAGATTGGAGGTTTTGAGGAGCATGGAAGCACCTCTTAATTACTGTTGTTTTCAGGTCCCCACCCTGAGCCTGGGTGGTAGCACCTGCTAATGTCTCAGCTATGATCAAATAGTGAACCTCCAATGGGTAAACTATGAAAGTATAAAAATACATTTTTATAATAAAATTACAAACAATACTTATTTATAGTAGAAATATCAACAATGCATTTGATAGAAAATTAACCAATAATACATTATATCTGTAATTGAATGCATGCACTTGCGTTCAAAATGTTTAGTTGAAGCCATAAATTTCTGTTCAGAATATTTAGATTGCGGAATTAAATAACCCATATAAGTGTTGATATGCTGCTAAACAAACTCAACCAATCAACATATCTCATACTAAAGTGTGGCTGGCCTGAAGGAAGCTTTTGTGAACTCGTGGTACAATTTGATGGAAGTGATAATGAATTCATACACTTCAGTTGAGAAGAGATTAAGGGCTATGGTGAAAACAAAAGTGGCTACTTTGAACTGTAAATACAGTAGAATCCCTGACAAAGGGACAAAGAAGGCCTTCAGGATATGAGGAATTGGTTACAAAGTTCGGATATGAGGGGTGATATTTAGATTAAAATAAAAGTAATGAAATCAGGTTTAACATTTATTTTCAATTATTTTATAGTAAATGAAACAAGCTAATGGTGAGTGAAATACAACGGAATTGATTTTAAGAAAAAAGAAATAAATTATGTAATGTTAATGAAAATTCCTTAAATTAAGTATGCAACGTATGCAAAACAAATAATGTAACAAGGATTTTTTAATCGCTGTTGCATGATGATTCTTTCTCTTATAATGTTATTCTCAACTTTTACCGCATTTCGTTTTACTTTTGTTCTTGAATTTTTTAAAATGAAATACACTTTTTAACTCTGCGTGTTAATTGCAATCACCATAGCTGAATGCAAGTTTTCTTTCCATAAAACTGACAACCGTTTCAATAGCTTTTTGAATTTCAGTCCAGGTTCCATCACACTCGTGTTTTTTTTTCCTTGTTCATTTTGACGGTGTGAACGCTGGGGTATAGTTTCTTTGGACGATTTTATATAATACAATGTTGACTTTCCTATGTTGAACTCAGCCATTAGTTACAATGAACTTTCACCAGCGTCTAGTCTGTTTAAAGTTTCAAATTCCAAAGTTATTCTTTTCCTCTTATTCCCATCATCTTTTGCATCAACACAAGCCATTAGGGTAATATAAACATAAGCAATTATCCAAAGTAACTTTCCTGAAAAACAAATTTCAAATCAGTTACATATAACGCAAATAATGCAAATATACACATCAAAATTATGTCCGGCTATGCGGAATTCTGGATATGAGACACTCCGGATATAAGGTATTCTACTGTATATGTAAAATGTTGTCAATAAATATAACCAAACTTTAAACTTTTATTAACCAAAACCAAAGAGATTTATTTTATGATATATTTAATATGGCGCATCCGGTAGGCAGAGAAATAACATTGGGAAATCAGAAACCGGAATTAATAAGCGCGTATATTCCACAATAAAGTCTTCCTCAGTAGGCCTAGCATAAAAATAAATACTGTATGTTATCCATTAATAAATAAAGATAAATGATAACATAACTATCAGAATGCTTCAGCAACGATAAGAAAAAAATAGTGCGGCAAATACAGTCAAGCGTGACAGCAGCAGTAGCAGCAGCAGTGTTAGCAGCAGCAGTGTTAGCAGCAGCTGTCTTAGCAGCAGCAGTGTTAGCAGCAGCTGTCTTAGCAGCAGCTGTCTTAGCAGCAGGCAGGAAAGAAAAAAAACATTAGGTTATGGTTCAGGATCTGTGGCACGGGATAATAGCCTGACGAATTAAAGCTCCGCTTCGTGAATTTGTGGCACAGCAATTGTAAGTTCTGAGCAGTAATAAATCATGGCAAAACGAGATCTCACTGACCATGGACAGCTGAATGGGGCACAACCTACTCTCCGTATATTAAATAAATTATTTGAGAGGATAATTTAACAAAAAATCAATTTTCGATGCGTCGAAAATTTCGTAAATGTTTGGGAATCACTGGATCTTTTATAGGTCTCATATTCCTTGACTATTGTTGCCACATTTGGTGAGATGCAATGTTATTGGTTCTGGTCTAAGAACTCGGCTTCATACATTTTCCATTGCTATAACGTAGCTTCATTTTGCGTTTTCTACAAATATTTTCATGGTTATTCTTCCTCTATGGTACCTAGACTTTATGACTTTAATCACAGTACTAAATTGGCGTTTAGATCTCATCATTTTACAATTGATATGGCTAGATTTAACCGTAAGTAATATGCTAAAAGTTTCTTCTATCGCATTTCTCTCATGTGAATCTCTTTCCGGCTTTCTTTGAGCTTTAAAAATTGTATATGTAATGTTAATCGTTATCTTCTGTTTCTTAATTCCTGCTCATATATTGTTCTCTTCCATTAATAATATTTTTCTCATATTCTCTCATACTCATATATATGTATATATATATATATATATATATATATATATATATATATATATACATATATATATATATATATATATAGCATAATGAGAAGCCACGTATACTTTCTTAACTAACCATACGTCAAAACAATCCTTATTCCCCCATAGCTGAACATTTTAATCAACCAGGACACTCATTAGAAACTGTAAATGTGTATTGATAGATTCTGATTTCAGTTCCACATACACACACAGAAAAAAGAAAAATACTGGATTTTAAAATTAAATACAAATAAACTAGGGTTAAATAAAGACTTGGGTATTTTAAATCATTATAAATAGTTCAATAGTTAAACAAAAACATTTTGTTAGATATAGTTAAAAAAAAATTTTAAACAACACCTAAAATATTACTACAGTTAGATTTACGTTAGAAATATTCAAACACAGTTGCATTACATATCACGTGATGTCCGCGTCTCGCGACGGACGCTACTGCATGTAAACAAACTTCTGAAAACAGCCATTTCTGATGAAAGATCGGGGCCGATCTGAAATCTCAAATATATATATATATAAAAAATATAAATGAATACTTTCACAAAAAAAATTTAATTTTTTTAATTTGCAACTTTTTTTGTTTTCAGTTGTACATATATATATATATATATATATATATATATACATAAATATATTTTCATTAATTAATAATTTATATATAATATAAATATATAATATATATATATATATATATATATATATATGTATGCATATATATATATATATATATATATATATATATATATATATATATATATATATATATATATATATATATATACTCATTAATTAATAATTTTGCTCTGTCTCAGGCATAGAGCTCTCCCTGGATCTTTATCCTCTTGGAAAGTCCATACCGATTATCATTTTAATTTATTATCATTATATATATATATATATATATATATATATATATATATATATATATATATATATATATATATGTGTGTGTGTGTGTGTGTGTGTGTGTGTGTGTGTGTGTGTGTGTGTGTACATATGTGTGTGTGTATGGGTGTGGGTGTGTGTATGGGTGTGTGTTTGTTATATGTGAATTCTTCCAGGAAATAACAGCTGTTCTGGATCGGATTTTCGGATTTAATGTCAATAAATAACCTTCATTTTAAGAGAAATCGATATGTAGTGACCCCAATATGCAATGGTTTTGTCTTAAGGGATTCCAAAACAGATTAGGCCTTCATTGTCACGACAGAGATTCACGAAGTCAGAGCGTCAGGGGATTAACCTTGAAAGCAATCTGATAGCCACCAGGTAGATATTCGCGCCACACGATATATCAGCGTCTGTGTTCGACATGTAAACATGGTCGACAAAGCTGTGGACGTGCACAACCACATCACATGAAGATATATATTAATCGACGAAGACCGTAGGGGAATCAGCAGTATTTGTAATCAATTAATCTAGTTAGAAAAAAAGACTTTTAACACACGGAATAATATGATGACATCATTCAACTCGTTTTCCATTATAATGTAGTGATTATCAAATTCAGAGTAATTACCGCACGAAGATATAATTTGCTTTTTTTCTCTCCTGTGGCTGGATAATTACTCATTAACTTATTTATGTTCAAGAACCTGATATGTTTATTAAAGTCTAAAAATAGAGGCAGAGCGATTTAATAAAATCCAAATGTTCGGGTGGTTAATATTTTCGGAGCCAAAAATGGCTTCATTAGAATTTCTAAGCTTTTTAAAAGTTCCATATAAAAAACAATCACTTTTTCATAAGGATCACTTTAGAACCAGCGAGAAATGTATAATAAAAGACAGTTATGATTAAGAACATTTTTGAAGGCGGAGTATGTAACCTAATGGGTTAATTTACACTATTTTTATTCGGACAATTATCCCCGTCTTTGTTATTGTTAGCCCTCAACATTAATTGCTTTGAAACTAGTCGCAAGGTATTGAGGTGGGGTGGCTGAGATTATTCCAACATGGTGTTACTACTATTTTCTACAGCCCAGTATAGAACACAAATGCTTAAATATATTAATAATTAACTCCTTCAAAATGGCTAATAAATTAGCTGACGGTTGTGCGTCGGACTATGACCACGAGAGACAAGTTGGACACTCCTATTCATCAAAGAAAAAAACTGTAAGGAAACTAGAAAAATGAAAAACAGTTTTCTTTGCCCGTAACATTCCATGAAGCCGACGATCATCCGCCCACCGACTGTCATAAATAAGTGTGCGCGTGTGTGTGAGTGTGTGCATGTGTGTGTGTGTATGTAACAAATTTAATTTTCCATTTTTACTTAAAACAAATAATTTCAAATTAATTGTATTTTGAAGTTTTCAGAATTTTAAATATGTAAAGAAAAAATATTATTAGTATTTTACACTATTTTCCACATCCTTATTGTTGTTAAGACAACATTTCGAACGTTATGATCTCCGGCCTTCGTCTGGTGCATATCGATATGGGTAACATATAGGGAATACTGAACTGAACCTTCATTAAACTCCCCGTAGGTTACCCAGCTCGATATACACTAGATGATAGCTGGAGATCACACCTGATGACGGCCGGAGGACACAACGGCTGAAGCGTTGTGATAACAACAACAAAGATGAGGATAGTAGTGTAAATATTCATAAAAATTGATAACTCCTCATTGCAGAAATTCAGATATCAGTTTAAATTCAAATGTTTTTCATTCGTTGTTTCTATTTATTTTAATCTTATTATTCCTCAACAATTTTAACAAATCGAGCGATGATGACGACACACGGTATTATGAGAGCATGCCATCTGCTGGGCCAATTCTCAAACGGACTGGCGCGGATACTCGTGAATGGGCTTATTCAATCGCTCTTCAGTGAACTCTACAAGGCGCTCGGAACGCAAAGAGTGTGTGAGTTTGAACTTCCTCTTCTTCAAGCGTGAGAACCATTTCTTTCAAGTCCTTTCTGTATATGCGCTTTATCCATACACAGTAGCAATGTCGCGAGGTATTCTCTGGTATCTTTGGAAGCTTGATTGAAAGCGAAGAAGGGCGGGTGTTGTACATGCTTATTTTTCTTTACATTACACTCCATCGTCATAAGTCTGAAAAAAGGTAAAATTCAAACTTCAAAAAATATAAACAAACCTGGTAAAGAAAAATAAAGGCAAATAACATTGCATTGAAATAACGAAGGAATATGTCTGGAAGCCCAATAATCATATCGAATCAGCAGTAACCACTGCGTTAATATTTAACTCACATGCGACATAGGTATTAAATAATGGAACCTGCATATCTGTGGGTTTATAATAATTCACATAATCTCAGTCCAGGAGACAGTGCCGCGACAAGCAACACCCTATATTCGACTGAGAATTAAGGTTAATCACTAGTCCCTCGGTAAGGTAATCTCGAGGTAACTCGGCAATTTTCGGCCTTTGGTCTCATGTACTCTTGGAATGTAAAACCAACGTTGTGCCATTTCTGTTCGATTGTGCGTAAGGATAAATCCATGTCACTGAACCCGCATTTGTATATGAGTTTATACATATTATGGACAGTCACTGACGACGGTATCTACGAGGAGGAGAGGTTGGGTTCATTTTTAGCACTCGGAGTACCCCCAAAAGTAAATCCTACTATAATATACAAGATTATCTTCAGGTTGACGTACGAATCTATAGCAAACTATTTATTTTGCATCACAATTTTATGTAATATTTGCACACAGTATAATTAATTTAATATTCTGTATTGTGAGCGGCCTCGTACACAACATTCTAAATATATATTAGATTTATCGAAACCAAACAAGGGATATACGTTGGGAAATTTCTACCGTAGCTGTTTTAATGAGTGATTTTAGTGAGTAGGGTTTGTTTGCTTTCCTTCTTTTCAAAACTCACTTGAAAAAAAAAATCTGCCGTTTTTCTTTCAATGGAATATCACTCTACAGTTACGGTAAGAGAAGCGTAAACATCTCACCCGCCAAAGCACACTTAGTAATTATTACGCTTAGAACAAGTCTATTTAAGTGGTAGGAATCAAAATCGAAAACTATAACGGAATGGTCTACTAATTTTATTCAACAAAATAAAGGGAAAAAATGGCAGCATTATGAAGAACACCAGGGGATTTAGAATCAGTGATCATCAGTAATGAATTATGAAGAACTGCGAATTTTGGAAACAAGCGAGAAAATTGCCAACTCTAATAGGATAGGCGAAAACAGTCTGCAAATCAATAATAATCAAATTATAATTATTCAAGCGTCGTGGCACTGACTAGAGATTTAAAAAAATGAAGGTCTATTTCTATTTGATTTGAGAACAGCAGCTTCGCGTAATAGACAGCTGTCGTAATATGATTTTCAACAGAGATGTTGGACCAATGAGCGGAATGATAGTATACACTATTCAAGAAAGGAAGAAAGAGGATGTCTACAATGGAACGAAATACCTTGAACCCCATTTAAACACGGTCTCGATTCTCACTAAGACAAACCTTTTCACGTATCTGTGTAGATATACTGTCGCAGATTATTTTCCTTTCTACATAAGCACTACATCGAATACATACATATATATATATATATATATATATATATATATATATATATATATATTTTTCACTCTCGCGTGGTCATGTGTGACGTCACGAGCTGCGACGCGATTTTCGCTTCCGCGTCTCGTATATACGAGTTTGTCGTTACTTTGAAATTTTTCATGCAGCAAGGGTGGACTATAATTGCTGTTTCGCCCGTGTTTTGTTTGATATATTGAAATTGTCATCTTTTATAATGGCTTATGTAAGCCGAAAGCTTAGATTTGATTCAAACATGTGTCAATATGGTGTTTTCCTTTCGTCTTTCAACGATAATGTGATTAAGCTTATCAGACAATACGAAAGGAACTTACTTAAAATAAATAGACAAAACTTGTCTATATTATTTAATGAAACATGCATTAATGAAAAATTGCTGCCGAAATATATATATATATATATATATATATATATATATATATATATATATATATCCATGTAAAATGAAAACATATAGAATCCAATTCCAACGTTAGCAACATTTAATTTTAAAGAGGGCTCAATACAAAAATAGAGCAATATTCTTCTTTTCAGGATATTACAGCAAAACATTTTTTTAAATCGCTCCACAAATTCAGTAGGATTGCCTTTGTGTAGCGTTTTTGATGTAATACCCTAACAGAAAGTATATAAATATTTATATATATGTGCGTGCGTGTGCATGTGTATGTGCACGTGTGTGTGTGTGTGTGTGTGTGTGTGTGTGTGTGTGTGTGCGTGTGCGTTTGTGTGTGAAATAAACTGTTAGATAACGGCAAAATCAGATAGATAGATAATGATTAAAACAAAGTATTTAACCTGACATCTTCAAGGAACAGTGAATAGAATTATTTGAAAAAAAGTTTCATATTTATTCAAATCCTAACGCTGGTGTGATGTGCGCTTTCTCCTTTATCATTGCTATAATGGAACGAAGTCTCTTTTGATGGGTTCGATTCTCACCAAGATAAATCTTTTCACATATCGATGTAGGTCTTCAATAGTTCTCTTTTATATCGCTGTACACTTGTCGAATATTCTTTTGCTTTCCCAGAATAATGCTCGTTTTTTTTAATTTTGGATTTAATGTAACTATAACAACAAATAAATTTCGAATTCATTGTTTGTCTTGATAAAATCGGAAGACGAGACGCGTCAGCAAAAACTAAGTGTTTTTTCAATTGTCATTCTAATACCAATTTATCTTATCCACAGAATTGTTCTGGGAAATTCTACTATATTGTCGACATGGAAAACAAAAAACAAACTCTTAGTATAAAGGAAGTTAACATTAGCCAGAAAGTGGCTTACGCAGAACCGTCTCTCTTTTTTTAAATTTTGGATTTAATGTAACTATGACAACGAAAACATTTCGGTTTCATTGTTTGCCTTGATAAAATTGTATGACGAAACGCGTCAGCAAAAAACTAAGATTTTTTTTATAAATTGTCATTCTTAACGCAATTTGTCTCATACACAGAATTGTTCTGGGAAATTTTAACATATATATATATATATATATATATATATATATATATATATATATATATATGTGTGTGTGTGTGTGTGTGTGTGTGTATGTATGTATGTATGCGTGTGTGTGTGTGTCTGTGTGAGTGTGTGCTTGTTTCCTTTTCTACTTTCAACTTCCATCCATGTAAGCGGATGTCATATGCTCTTTCCTTTGAAATCGTAAATTCAATCGCGTGTATATTATGAATGCATCGAGACATTCAGGTTTCTCTTTTGATTCAATCACTTATGCGAAGATAGACAATGTTGCCATAGAGAAGGTCAGCCTAAAATTCAACGTGAGATATATACTGATACTCGAAAAAGGACATTTTACTTTGAAGTAGGAAGTACATACGTTGCTGGATTAAACGTTTCTGAAAATATGTCTAATCAAATCCTGTTAATCGACTATTAGAATTTTACGTTGACTGAAGGACAAGTCAGTATAAGGGTCATCAGAATGAGAGCGATGAACTCATCTTGGAATGTTTTTGCTCATTTAACACTAGCATCTACTTCCTGTCCTTATATTAGGATGTCTCGGAAAATAGTGCATTTTAATACAAAGGATACATAAAAAAAAAACAACAAAAAACAATTCGAAGTTATAATTTGTTAATATTGTGCAAATCAAGGAATAATCTTTATATATGATTAATACAAATATAAAATGTGTCACTCTGCTGATTGATGTTACATGCAGCACTCCGACTACAGAGATTTGAAACCTCATGTCGAGTGGAGCGAACGATCAATAAAAGTTTCGTCTACAAAACCCTGTAGTCGTAGTGATAGATATGAGATCCATCAGTTAAGTGACAAATTTTGATATTTTTATAAAACGTATTAAGGTTCGGTGATATCAAACAGTTTATTAAAAAGGCTGACTTGTACTTCTCATTTCCTTACACTATCTTTATTATCGCTATATATGTTGTTGTGGATTCCGGGAATAGAATCCTGCACAAATATATAAACAACGCCAGTAATTGAGATAGAAAGATAAGTGTATTAAACGTAAGAATACAGACTTGAAGTGAAGATTAGGAATGCGGGTTAGTAGAAAGTATATGTACAAGTCTCTGTAAGTGAAGCCGTAATTATCTCTCTCGCTGGACTCTCGTATAACTCTCTGTGAACACCCTGTGTACTGTCCCCGTATCTCTCACTCTGACTCAACGTATCTCAACTTGCAGGCATTCTCTCTGTATACTTTGGACGAGTCCATCTTGTGTACAAGCGGTCTGGCCCACAACATATATATATATATATATATATATATATATATATATATATATATATATATATATATATATATATATCACATAATAATTCATCGATTCTAGAAGAAGAATCCTCAACAGAATGTAGAAAGCACTGGACTGCCGTTTCGTCTTTTTTTTTTTGACTCATCAGCAATGCGCATCCACTGCAACGAATTAGGATTATCTGCACTCTATTGAGTTTAGTTAGTTCCCTCTACCTCACAGAGGTTTGCGTTGTATCGTAATCGTACTGGTTCGATTCTCCGTAGTGGATGCGCACTGCTGATGCCCCTTCCCCCAATTGGACAAAACGGCTATCCAGTGAGTTCTGCATTCTGTTGAGGATTCTTCTTATCGATTCGATGAATTATTATGGGAAATTATTCAAATCTCAAAAAATTTATATTATGTATTTATGCACATATATATATATATATATATATATATATATATATATATATATATATATACGTGTGTGTGTGTATATAGTCACACAAAAACATAAACATATATATCATTCATTCATACATACATACATACATATGAATAAAGACAAAAGTGAAACTTAAGTTAGCCGACTTGCTTCGCCCTCTGATGGACTTCATCAAGCCAAACGTAACGATTTTGTTTCAAAATCTTTAAATTTAAGAGACGCTCATAAATATTCATCAGGTTAGCCGAAAGGGTTAGGTAAATTATGGAGGATGCTAATTGACGTAACTTAAAATCTAATAAACGAAAGTGAGTAACTGATGTTGTAGTGTTGTATTTTATTATGCAGTTAATATTTAAATTATTATAGTCTGGTATGAACTTATGTATGGCATATTTTAAATAACAAGAGGTTATGAAGTATGTCATTTCTGTTGGTTTGGGAAATATATAATTCTTTCAGGATTGGGATATTAGAAAACCCAGGATGCAGATTTATATTTTGGTAAGATTACATAGCGGCACTCAAAAGAAATTTCCGTTTAAGTTACTTTCTCTTTTAATAAGTATGGCATTCTTTAGATTAAAATTTGTTTTTTTGAAAATTATTTTCATGTATAACTATGCATTTAATAAATTAAGATCCCTTTGTGCGTTCTTGGATACGTTTTTAAATTTCTGCAAGTGTCGCCAATGTATTTTTGAAAAAGCAGTTGTAACAGTTTACTTTATATATACTGTTTCAGAATTATTATTTTTCCATAATGACTAGTTTGATGTCCCTATGGTTGCATATCATCACAAGTTGCTTATTTAATATGCATTTACATTTTTGATACCCTTAGTAGAATAGTAGATCCCCCAAAATAGGCCTATACTGTGATGATGAACTCATTTTCATCCCCAATAGTAATGGTCCACTAACCTCGAAGATCCAAAAGAAAATTATTAGGATCTTTAAATTACTATGATTTCGAATTAAGATTTCCTCTAACCTTAAAACAATTCATTATTTAGTTGGTTATTTAGATACCCCCTTTAGCCTCAAATAAAATGTTTAAACCATACCATAAAGACAATGAAACCAGCACCTATATTAATGTTAATTCTAAACACCCAAAAGCTATTGTGAATCAGATCCCTACCACGGTTAACACTAGGATTAATCGATTGTCATCCAACGTAAATATATTTAATGAAAAGAAAAGATTATATGAAAAACTCCACAAAAAAGTGGTTTTAAAAATAAATTGTCTTACCTAACCTCTATAAATAACACCGCGATATCTGAAATGAAACGTAGGCACAGAAAAAGAATATATATATATATATGTTTTGCCCCCCCTTTCTGCAAACTGTCAAATATTAACATCGGACAGTATCTGGAAAATAAAAAAAGTTTACATTGGCATTTCTGCGGGGAAATAGAAACAAAGATTGTTTGCACTTAAGCACTCATTCTCAAATGTGAAACTTAAACACCAAACAGCTCTAAATTGGGAATCAATGACGAAAATTTACACCAACAGATTGTTTGGAAAATTGTAGGCTCTTCAAAAACTCCGAATAGCTATAGAGATAGGTGAGATTTATGCTGAGAAGAAAAAATGAAATACAATAATGAAAGCCAATTACTGAATTAGAGGAATGAATTAGTTGTCAAATGTCGACATAAAAACAAATTCAAATTTCCATAATATAGTTTTGCATTAATCAGCTAGCCAAAATCACTACCCGATTCCCATCTCCTCTAACTCTTCAAACGTCGACATAAAAAATAGAAAATGAAAAGAACAAAAACAAAGAACTAATTCTAATTCCTATAGTGGAATTTACCTTATTATCTACTCTACGTTACTCATCTCCTCTATCTAAAATCGTTTACCCTATATTGATTATAATTTATAAAACTAATTCCCTTTTTGTTAATCGCTACATCTCTTTAACTATAAATTCTTCTAAAATTTATTTTTGAGTCCATATTTAATTTCTTCTTAAATTTTAAATTTAAGTTAGAAACTTGTAGTTTCCTCTAATACACAAATTTATCGTCATAAGGTTAATATTCTGGGACTTCATTAAATAAAACGATTCCCCTTTAACATAGATACACACCATCTTCTTTAACCACTATCGTCTAATTGAAACAGTGAAAAAAGTAAATTCTCTATTAGGATTTTTCGGCAAATTAAACTTTAATTTGACCCTTTAAGTTCCAAAATCAATTCCTCACAGTGAACTCCTACTACCGCCTACTTCCTCTAACCATATATATATATATATATATATATATATATATATATATATATAGTTTGAAGAAATATATACCGTTATATGGATATATCTGTGTGTGTGTGTGTGTGATTATCGTTATGTGTGTGTGTGTGTGTGTGTGTGTGTGTGTGTGTGATTATCAGTTTCTCAAATGCGAAAAAATTTTTGAAAGAAAATTTTGTTAGTTTTCTTAATATGTGTGTGATTATCGTTATTACGCATCATACTGGAGTCGGTCAGGGATGTAAGTTCGTTGAAGATTTAGTAATTCATTGAATATATATATATATATATATATATATATATATATATATATATATATATATATATATGTGTGTGTGTGTATATATATATATATATTCAATGATGTGTATTCAATTATATATATAAATATATATGTAAGCAATATGTGGATGTAGATCCGACGGTATGATGAAAATGTGGAAAAGACAAAGCAAAATCCGAATATGTGAGTTTACTGTTTTTTATTTTGTTTTTTGTTTTGCTGTCAACGTCACACGTTTCGGTCTCCAATAAACATGTCCTGAAGATGGTCTATTAGACCGAAACGTCTGACGTTGACAGCAAAACAAAAAACAAAATAAAAAACAGTAATCTCACATATTCGGATTTTGCTTTGTCTTTTCCACATTTTCATCATAAATATATATATATATTCAATATGTATATATATATATATATGTGTATTCAATGAATTAATAAATATATATATATATATATATATATGTCTCTGTGTGTGTTTGTGTGTGTGTGTGTGTGTGCATTTAGGCAGCATATTCTCAAATGCGAAAAAATTTTTGAAAGAAAATTTTGGTAGTTTTCTTAATTTTCTAAGGATACCAAGAAATGAATGGGTGAACTTGAAAGGATCACGACCAAAATGTATCTACATGATATGTTTAAATGATTCAACCAAACCTGTTTACACACACACACACACACACACACACACACACACACACATATATACATATATATATATATATATATATATATATATATATATATATATATATGTGTGTGTATTATGTCTTTCTGCTAAAGTTTATTGCAGTCATTCATTTATTCTTTCATTCATTCATCACTATTGCTCCTGAGAAAAGCTAGGATTCCCCACTTCCTGAGCATAGATATTTTTAAACAAACATTTTCTCACTTGTAGGCTAAAACTGTTTTGTTAGGATCGGTGCAACAGATCGAAGACAACTGCTTCCAAACAGTTTATTTATCACTGAAGTTGTACTAATATTAAAAAAAAACTCTTACGTATACTATCAACTTTGACAAAAGCCATTCAATACATTTAAAAAAAACTCTCTCGCATTTATAAATAAGCTTTTATGACGAATACAGCAAAACTCTGAATCCAGGCAGGGAAACTGCTGGCGAATTGACTGTAAGATTTAACATACTATTTTGATAAGAAAGGAAAATGAAATCCATCTAGATCACTTGCATTTTTCTTAGATATATTTATATATTTCAAATATTTGTAGTCTCGGCAAATACGTCTAGCACATGTTTGTATATATGCCTAGCTTTCAAAGAGAATATTCCCCACTAGCGAATCTGATATGGAGACGAGTCGACACCACATATGCATTGCATCGGTCAGATTTATTGATTTCTAGGAGGTGAATTTATTGATTATTTCCTTGCTTTACACTATTTACATTTTTCTTTCTCTCTCCGTGTATCTGGTAGTATGCACCGCGTCTCAGAGTATATAGCAAATTTTAATTATTCTTAATCTTAAGAAAATGAACTAACGGATGCAAGGGAATATTTACAGTATTAACGCGAAAGCCCTTCAACATAATATGTATAAACTCTCGTAGCCTCCATATCACTATTAGGCTGGTGCCACCAATTTAAGCATTTTATTGGATTTTCCAATTTTCACATTATTAACCTGATTACCGGAACCCCAAGACCTTGATCTAATTAAAAAGTATAATTAGAAAAAAATTATAAAAAATAGCACACTATTTACATTATTCGGACTATTGTCCTCATATTTGTCGCCATGTTTATTTCAACGCTTCGGCCGTTGTACACTCCGGCCTTCTTCAGGTGATTGGAATGTCGAACAGAACCCTTTATTTCGCTCACTGGGGTAGACTGTTCTAGATTCACATGTCATGTTTAATGGATGTTAACAGTTATCTCCTGTTAATTCCCCTCTGAAAGTTCTCCACTGCCTTAACCGTGTAGTGAACTCACACTCTTTGGGTCCGGTCTAACCAATGGATTTATCCACTGTGCCATGTGTCCTTGAGCGTACAACAGCCGAAACGTTGTAATAAATATAGCGACAAAGATGAGGACAATAGTCCGAATAATGTAAATAGTGTACATAATACCTCATCTCAGAAATATTGACCAATACTGAAAGGCCGAAACGTTGTAATAAATATGGAGACAATGATGAGGACAATAGTCCGAATAATCTAAATAATGTACATAATACTTCATATCAGAAATATAGACAGATACTGAAATGCCGAAACGTTGTTAATAAATATGGCGACAATGATGAGGACAATAGTCCGAATAATGTAAATAGTGTACATAATACCTCATCTCAGAAATATAGACAGATACTGAAAAAAATAGTAGTTGGACATAAATCTTGAAAACTGTTTCACTGTAATGAAGATAAAGTCAGAAAAAAGATTAATGGAAAATGAAAGATCCATGATCTGAAACTAGATTTCGTAGACATCAAGCCTCTGATTTTATGAATCGATTTTTTACTTCATTGCAAACACAGTACAACATACAGAATAGAATTCTAAACTACATCGCTGCTATTGAAACTAATCTAAGCATTCATATTCGGAATGCTTGACAAGTTATAAATCATGCTAAAATCGAACGACGGCCCTACAATGTTCTTCATCAATTGATGATTTTTTTTCCCTTCCCACTTTCTCAAGAAGTTCCGGGAGTTTTGTTTTTTATGTTTGCCGTCAAATCTTTTAGGATCGCCTCGTAGAGTAATTCCTGTAAGTGGTGACCTAAAATGACATGATCAGTAAATACTCTGTCACTATTCAACCAGTCATGTGCCATACATAATACACGCGTAGATTTTGATACATGACTAACGAGGCAGATTTTTCCCGCAGTAGGTTGCCATTTCTTTCTACGCTAGACCAGTTACCATCCAAGGCTGTCCTGCTATTTACTCATATTTACCAGCTCTGTCCTGCTATTTAATGACAGCTGGGGGGGGGGGAGAAGAGGATTCATACCTTTCCCAAGGGTAATAGTACGTAAGTGAATGTAATGAATTCGACTGGAATTCGCGTTCTTATAAGCAATTTTTGTACATCACGAGATGTTACACTACTTTTAACATTTTATTATATCCAAATCCAAGACCTCTTCTAATATATTTATTTTTAATTTTATTTACTGTTACATTTTTAAAAAATCGAATTAATCACTGCGTTTCTAAGTAGATATGGTAACGAGTTTTCCTTAGATGCTTTTTACAGTTTTTCTATTGATGTTCTTGTTGAACGAAACGTTGACAACAGAATACAATTTGAAATAACCAAATAGTTTTCACTTATACCATTTCATGTACTTTGTTCGAATCTATCATATCAGTCATTTTATCGGAAAAATGATATATAAATAAGTTACCTGATATCGAATGCAGGCCGATAAAATGTGTATTTATTTTCCGTCTAAGTTATTCAGATAGTCACGAATAAAAAGGTTCTTGCTTTCTGGAAAGGTCCAGTTTTTTCCCCTGAAACATAGATTCACGTATGCCTACAAAAAATCGCATATGGGTCATTTTATTTATTGTTAATAAATGTTTCTCAAAACAGTGGTTTAAATTTTCCTTCTATGTTTTCATCGACAATGTTCGTTTAAATATTTCCTATAAGTTTCGTTGAAATTGATCTGTTATTTTTTGAGATATGTAAGAAAAACCAATGTGTTAAATACTTTTGCCACCCACTGTACATATATACATGTATGTATATGTATGTATATGTATATAAATATATATATATATTTGTGTGTGATTGTGTGTGCATATATATATATATATATATATATATATATATATATATATATATATATATATGTGTGTGTGTGTGTGTTTAATGCTACGGCAATTATTAAGTTACGTAGGGACAGAAAAAATAAAGATTATAGAAGGCGTGAGACGAATTGTTACAATTTCAGTGAAACTATTATCAGCATTTCTTGAAAAAATCTCCCGAACCAGACACCGTAAAATGATGATTACAAAGATAAAGAAAAAGGATTAATTCATCTACAAATTATTAACGCCATTTTATTTCTGTCCTAATAGATGTATTACAAGAGAAACTAAATGGGTTAAATACATAAAGTATCGAATCTGGTTTATAGATAAACTGAATGTTCAACGTTAACTTTCATGATGAAAAGAATAAAGAATGACGTACTGGAAGAAGTTCAGGAATATATTTATTCCGGTTGGATGATAACATTAATAAAAATGAAATATGAAAACAAAAACGATAGGATGGTAAACCTTGTATATAATGGATACGCTAAGAAAAGCACACTGCTGACATAATTAAAGAGTAAAGTGTACAATGAATTTATAATGTCATCTAGAAACACAAAAATATCGATGAAAAGTCCAATGCTAGAGAAAACTGAAAGACGAGGAAAACAGATCAATATCGTTTAGAAAAAAACAGGCGTAGAAAAATCGTGATCGGCGGGACATATCACAAGAAGAAAGGCTAATAGATGGAGCAAAAGGTTGGTTGATATCCAACATCTCAAAATTTAGTAGGAAAAACACCGACAGAAAATGCAATCAGCAATGCGATCGTCACGTTGAGGGTGTTCTAATGAAATTACAGCTCTCGTTACCTCGCCCGACTCACTGGTCATTGCAACTGGCTACGACAACGGCTTTTCGTTTTCCAGAGATATAAGGATTGTTGATAAGCTAATCACTCAGACACAGTCGTAACGGAAATATATCACGGTCGTAACGGAATTATATATATATATATATATGTATGTATGTGTGTGTGTGTGTGTGTGTGTGTGTGTGTGTGTGTGTGTGTGTGTGTGCTGTTTAATAAAAGGGTACCTATGGAGGACTCTAAATCATATAACGTCTGTCCTTATAAACAAATTTGAGTTAATATTGTTCTTGAATTTTTATTTTATTTAATATAATAATAATACCTTCAATAAAAAATACTTTCAGTTTAGACGTTATTTTTATAGATGCAATTATTTAAGTAGATGCTCTGTTTAAAATAAACTGTATTAACAACATTTACCGGACTGAATGCCCGAGGAATTTTGTAGAAAATATGTGTCCTCCGACAGTAAAGGAACTTGTATATTACACAGAAACGTCATATACCTTGACGTGCTTCATCATTTAGCTACAGAGGAAGCGTCTGGTTAGCAAAGACAACATTTTCTATGAAATTTCCCGGACTTTCAGGCTGGTAAATGTAGTTAATACTGTCATATATATATATATATATATATATATATATATATATATATATATTAAAATTGTTTGTTTTCTTTAAATTAAATTAATCACTCTGGTTTAACTGAGCTCTCCGGATTTCATCCTCCTTGGGATTGTCCATACGGATTACCAAGATTTACATTACTTTATTGTATATATATATATATATATATATATATATATATATATATATATATATATATATATACATATATATATATATAAATATATATATATATATATGTATAAATAAAAAATAAAAAACCGGATGTAGTAATAAGACACCATTATATAGAAGAGGAGTATGAAAAGCCCTGTTTTCATTGGCTGACGCTGACTGACATGTGTCAATAAGAACGGTCGAAGTCCAGCCTTACTAGTTTGGGAATTACTGTTTTTTGCAATGTCGCGGTGCGTAGCACGACGCTTTCAAGGAGGCGGCCTGTTTCACCTAGAATCAGGTCGGGGTTGCTGTTGGAGCCGATATGATGCGAAACCCGAAATCGGCGATGAGAACAGTGCATCACTGAAGACCACCCTTGATGCATCTAAAATTTATGACTTAACTATATATATATATATATATATATATATATATATATATATATATATATAATGCTTCATTTAAGATCGTTGCGGAACAGACACACTACTACGACAATTTTATGTGCCAAGAAAAGGGGTGAGTGCAATCCAATATAATTGAGAGGCGATGTAATAAAAATAAATGATAAGAAATAAAATCTCGTTCAAAACTCACGAAGCACCGACTTCTTTCGTCGCTCTTCGACCCCTCTGTTATTTCCCGTGTGTAAATTAATTTAGTTTTGACATATGGCTTCAAGTACGGCGCAGCTGTTAGGATTGAAGTTATTACTAAGGGATGAGCTTGTTAAATCTTAACAAATATAATCATTGGATATATATATATATTTTAAGCGTATCACCCCAAGCAAGGCTGGAGGCCACTATCACGCATGGGGTTATAGCAGGGTTGGAGGAAGAGCAGATAGGAGTGGTAAAAGAGAGGATGTGGAGAAAGAGAAAGACAGTGGGTCGATCAAGGCATATATATATATATATATATATATATATATATATATATATATATATATATATGTGTGTGTGTGTGTGTGTGTGTGTGTGTGTGTGTGTGTGTGTGTGTGTGTGTGTTTGTGCACTATTAAAAACAATTATTTCATTTTCAACGTAACACCCTACCGACAAACATTGGGAACACCCATGGGGATAGAGGATTCGCCAATTTATGCCAACTAGTCATTGAATATGATGAACTAAAAAGCTATGGCATAATCTCTGAAATCTATGGGAATGACTTCAGTTGCAACATAAAAGAAAACTGGAAAGTATACATGACTGTTTCATTCTCTGGAATAAAATTCTGGATGAACTAAAGACTTCATTCAAAACATCCATTAATAATATAAATCCGAGCATCTAATTCACTATGGAGTACGGCAACAAAAAACTTCCCTTTTTAGACATATTAATAACAAAAACAAACACTAAACTAGAAACCGAGAGATACTTTAAACCGAATGACTCTCGACAATATCTTCTTTTTGCATCTTCTCACCCGAAACACACCCGTAACAACATCATACTCAACCTAGCCAAGCGGATATGTACAATAGTCTTGAATACAACTACAAGAGACCGCAGACTAGAAGAGATGAAAAAATACTCATCAAGAGAAAATACCCACACACTTTGATCGACAAAAGTATTGAAGAAGCAACACAAATTCACATGCACACACTCTTAGAAACAAAAGGTAAAAAAAGAAAAAAAGTCATCCCTTCTATGTGAACATTCAGCCCAAAGAAGACAGAAATCTACACCGACTAAATCAGCCAATCCTACTAAAGGACTAAAATGAAAAGTCTGTTACAAAAATATCATAAAAAAAGAAACGACAACCTAAATCACTAAAAAAGATATTAACAAGTGCAAAACTTCACAACACAAATAAAGATCCTCAGGTGAAGAAATGCAACCGACGACTTTGCGGGGTATGCAACTACATATTAGAGGGCCATGAATTTCAGTTCAAAGACGGATCAAAATTCGGCTCAGAAAATTTAATATACATAATTACATGCAAAGGTTGCCACGAGCATTACATTGGCCAAACCAGCCAGTCACTCCAGAAAATGATGACAGTTCATCACCAACAAATTAGGAAACCCACACCAGAAAAATACCCCTTAAGAACATATAGAGAAATGCGGAAGACAAAATCTACAACATTTTAGTGTTTGCCCATTGTACTAGTGCGATTACAGAAACATTAAAAAAGGCGGATTAATAAGGTAACATTTTTCATCAACAAATTCATACCAATACTTAATTCACTGCATAAATAGATTCTGCCAGATTCTCCTTACCATAAAAGAGATTTATAACCATTTACTCCCCTTGATTTTCAATTTGTCATTTGTTCAAAACTTTTTGAAAAGCTAACCGAAACCGGTTAAAGTAAAGAAATACTTTTTTTTTAAAAAAAAGGAAGACAACCAATTATTTTTCTAAGAAAGAATTAGTGAGTAACAAAGTTTTAATTTTTCTCTGTAAAAATTCATATCTTATAAATAAATATCATATTAAACATTAGGTGCCTTTTTTGTCAATTCTCATTTTAGACTATACAGTAAGATTTTGTACAGGATATTTCTAAACAATTTTTTACCTATATATATATATATATATATATATATATATATATATATATATATATATATATATATATATATATGTATGTACTTGTGTGGGTGTATGTATGTGTGTAGACATGTCAGAAGAAAGGATAACGCATTTTCTCCTCAAAAACATTATTTACTCACTTTTATTAAACATTGAATTATGGCGTTTCTTAAAGAGCTTGCCTGGCTTCATATAATTAAAATTTCATTCATTCAAAAAAGAATTAAAAAAAACTCCTAGACATTGGCTAATAGAATGGCCGAAGGCTCTCGAATATATAGAACATTTAAACAATTTTTACACACTTTATATCCAGAAATGACATGCATGCGAACACAATTTTTTTTAAAAAAGGCACTCAATCCCAGGAGCTTGTCCGTTGACTTTAATGAAAATTCTATAAAAAGAAGATTGCTTCCCATATATATATATATATATATATATATATATATATATATATATATATATATATATATATATATATATATATATATATATATATATATATATAAGGTTATAATTGTTGCAACAAGAGTAAAATGTATATTTTTAAAAAAGGAAAAAACCGCAAAATATTTTTGGTTATAATGTAGATTTGTTTTAGTGTATATATTACATTTTATTCTTCATATTTTCGCAACACGGGTTTCTGGTCTCTTGAACTTCTTCAGGCAAATTAAAGGAATCAATTTTTAAAGGAATAAAATTTCTTCATGTTCTTTTAATATTTCATTGTTCATTTTCCGTATTTGTAGTGAGCCTTCATCTCATTTTTTCGACTGCTGGCAAAAGTAAATTAAAAGTGCATAAGTGCTAATAAAATCATTAGGTTTGATGTTGGTGATAGCGATGACAAATGTTTCGATGACAGATGACCCCCTATCCACACATCACCCCTGAGACTATCAAATCTATTTATTTTTCTGTGTATCGTGTGTTCGTGTGAGCGTGCGTGTTCCGGGTAGCTTGCACAGGAATCAGCATACACACATTCAGTGCGATACCTAGGCTTTGGATATAGTTTTTGTGGTCAAATTCAAAAAGTGTTGTTGTTTAGAATCAGGGCAATACTATTGATAATGAAGTCCTTAGTAAATCTGGCATGTAGTGTTTCTGGATGTTTTGCAATCCAGAATGAGATTGCTTGTTTACCTAATTGATGGGATATGTTGCTATACAGGTTACTGATGTCAAAGGTAGCCCTAAGTGTTCCTGGATCAACTTTTAGTGGTATGGAGTTAAGTATGTATATATATATATATATATATATATATATATATATATATATATATATATATATATATATATATATATATATATATATATGCGTATATATGTATATATATATATATATATATATATATATATATATATATATAGAGAGAGAGAGAGAGAGAGAGGAAGAACATAAGGAAATAGCTACATAGCTAAAAAATGATAAACATATATTTGCCAGCTATTCTAGAGAAACTATAGACAGTATATTAATTATTTATTCGAGAATTATAACATAAACATGTTATAAAATCACTATAAAAAAGACATCTTATCAAGTGATGGTGTTGAATCTATATATTGAATATATATATATATATATATATATATATATTTATATTCAATATATATATATTCAATATAAATACATTGAATATATTGAATATATATATATATTGAATATATATATTGAATATATATATATTGAATATATATATATATATATATATATATTGAATACATATATATATATATTCAATATATATATATATATATATATATATATATATATATATATATATAAAAGTGAACATAGAAGTCAACACTTAGAGGCGACAGTCTGTTTCATGCTAGATGCAATGATCGTGGTCCGATGATTGCATCTAGCATGAAACAGACTGTCGCCTCTAAGTGTTGACTTCTATGTTCACTTTTATATTTACACACGCTCTATCTCTGATATTGAGCACTTTATCCCATAAATATAGCACACGTTAAGACTATATTCCTTCATATATATATATATATATATATATATATATTTATTCAATATAATTATATTGAATATGTTGATTATATATATTGAATATATATATTGAATATACATATATTAGATATATATATATATTGAATATATATATATATATATATATATATATATATATATATATATATATATATATATATATATATATATATATATTCCTGTATTAATCGAGAAAGTGAGCTCACTCTCGTAGGCAGTCTTTTTTTACAGAGAGCGTGGACATATAAATGAATACTGTAAATTTAAAGGTTGTTTACACAATCTGAATCAGTACTTCTTTTATGTATGTATATATATATATATATATATATATATATATATATATATATATATATATATATATATATATATATATATATATATGGGCTGGGAAGTATAAATTGTGGTCCAAATTACGCAAAAATGAAAATAACATTGACTTCTTATTTTAATATATATATTTACCAAAATGATACAAAAATGTCTTGCAATACTAAAGATTAAATTTCAGTAAAATCGCCATTGGCTTTAACCACAGTCTCCAGTCGATTTCGACATCACCTGCAACTCTCCCGGACTGTCTCCTTGTTTCATTTGTTGAATGCTGCCATAACCCTTGTCTTCAGTTCAACTTTGGTGTTACAAGCAGTGTTGTTGATATCTCGCTCAACAGAGCTTTATACATAATAAAAAGAGTCGTAGTCTGGGAGTCAGGTGGCCAGATGTAAGGGGTGATGTAGTCGTAGAAATTGTCTGATAAGCCATGACTGTGTTTTTCTGCTTGTGTGACATGATGCAGAGTCCTTTTGCCAGGCATAGGATCCTCCAGCAGTTAACATCTTGACCCAGGGCAGCAATACCTTCTCAAGGCACTTGATGCAGTCATCCGAGCTGATTCTGTGCTCCTCATCAACAAATACGTGAGTTCTTTTCTTAGAACAACCACAATCAGTTTTCCGAGCTGTCGTACCTTAGTAATAAAATTTAGACTCGTCCAACTCTTTTCGAAAACTCTGAACTATCCTCAGATTGGCACCTAAACACTCTGAATTGTCCGGATTGGATGATTCGGTGCGAATGCCAAGCAGTACAGCTTGATGCGTCCAAAATTCTGGCGACGTGATATGCGTCATGGTGTTCTTTTTTGCCCAAGTGACTCTACTGTTCAACTGACAAAATCTAAAACAAAAATTGCGTACACGTATAATTAAATTATAGACTGGCGACAATTTACACATCGCACCCTGTTTCTGTGTGGGAATATCTGTGTGTGTGCACGCGTGGGGTGCGATTGAGAAGAAAAGACACAACGAGATATCTTTCCTCTTAGTCACTGCACAATACTAAGCTTCTCAAATAGAAAATAAATCTGTTTTTAATGTGATTATAAAGACTCGTTTTACAAGACCCCTTCTGCAAAACATAAGGAAAATGTATAGCCATTTCGGTGCGTCTGTTAAGGTGATACCTACTTTATTATCGTCATTATTGCTTGATATTCCCTGCTTTTATCCTGCATTTCAAGTTAAACTATCAACAAAACGACGCCCTAACTGATTATTTCACTTGAAACCTCACCTCTAATTATCGCCTCAATAAACT
>OZ038481.1:135281081-135286081 GCA_964036315.1 Acanthosepion esculentum | reverse complement strand
GTTTACTCATTGTATTTGCGAATAGATTTTTCAGACAAGTTAGCTAATTTCCACAACACCGTAGGAATCTACTCTCACTAACGACTTAATTAAGTAGACGTAAACAGATGCTCGTTTATGAGATTTTCTTATCAGCCAATGACAGGGCGGCATTTTAATGGCTGGAAGTATTTAAATCTGGTCACGATGACCTACTGAATTTAATTGCATGCATTAGTATAGGAAATGGAAAAGATTTAGTACGCATCATGGTCATTTGTGCCAGACGAGTGGTTTTGCGTATGTCAAAAATCCTGCTAATCTTCTAGAGCCATTCTGCAAATCATTTGTTGTGGTTATAAATGTAAAAGAAATAAAAAAAAAAAAACAAGTGAGCGACAATGAAAATTAAGTGAGGGAAGAAATGCTTTGTTGATGTAAGATGTCGGAGAAGCTAAGAGAAATGCAATCTTTAAAACAGAAATATACATAAGAACGCCTTTGAACACGGTGAACCTTGCAGCAGATGCGGAACAGCAGAAGAAGTCAAAGCCGACTCTCATTCCTGTGTAATACAAACAAAACAAATTAAGTTAGAATTCGTTATGGGCATATAAATTACAAATTAGAGGAATGGAAAAAAGATACCTGGTTGATAAGTCACGATTCTTCCTACGACATTCGAATACTATATCCAGAATTCATCTAGGCATCAAGTATTCATAAAGTTATTGGTGGTCGTCGTCGTTATGGTAGTAATGTAATGGTATGGCTAATATTTACTGTAATGGTATGGCTAATATTTACTGTAATGGTATGGCTAATATTTAATGTAATGGTATGGCTAATATTTACTGTAATGGTATGGCTAATATTTACTGTAATGGTATGGCTAATATTTAATGTAATGGTATGGTTAATATTTACTGTAATGGTATGGCTAATATTTACTGTAATGCACATTATGACCCTTGTAACCAATAACAGATCGTTTAAATACCACATCCTACCGCGGTATTGCGCCTGACCCGTGCCGCAATTTGTGACTGCCGAGCGCTTATCCATTGATGGGGGGGGGGGGGGGGGGGGTGGCACTTACGTACCGTGTCAAAAATGAAAAAAAAAGTTCATAAAACACAGCAATAAGTTTTCTTTGTCAAAGAGGCATCGAGCGCCACGGGTTTCAATTCCATAGAGTAATTTCGCGATGTGCTGAGAAGGGAAATTCAATTTCTATACGAATCTTGAAGAATTACATGTGGCGATAAGAATAGTATGAACGCAAATTTAAAAAATGTTCTTCTAAAATATTATCGAATCTATGCCAAGAAGAATTAAGATAGTTGAAAAGGGGATCTAACCAGGTACTTAATTGTAATTAATAAAATGACTGCTAATTATATATCTTCGTGTATTTATTTATCTTTAACAAGAAAGCGAGTGGAACTTAATTTAATGAAACCATCGAACCGAGTTCAAATATTAAAAGGTTTACATTATATTCAGTTAACTCTAATATTCCTGGGTAAATTCATTTCTCCCTTGCCTCTGTCTCATAGCCAGATATCTAAAAAGAAATATCTCATCATTGGTATGTCACGGTACTTGACAGAGAAAAAATAAAGTTAATAATTACACTCATTTCTATCCTTACTTTATATTCAGGCAATAGTAAGACTGAGTAGCTGTTACACCCACTGTAAACCATGACAGGAAATAGTTGGATCTAAGAGCAAATGAAATATAAGATAGTCTTAGCTTTCAAACTGTGGTGGGTGCCCTTTAATGACTATTTGAAATGGTGATTTATGAAGAGCTTGAAAGGATGAATGTCTTTGTTTTACATGTCATATTATTTATGTGACTTTTGGCAGCCTAAGCTATTTTGTAAGTTCAGAACCTTTCAGTATATGTTAATGCAATTACAATAGATTTTGCTGGGTGTTACTGGTTGTAACATGAGAGCACCTCTCTTTAAAATTATTTAAGACATCGGATTGCTTTACAGCTGATCTGGTAACTTGACAAACGGAACAGATATAAGTTTATCTAATGGTCCTGTCAATTTTCTCTTCAGTTTTGTGTTCACTAATCATAATGAAAACTATTGTACTTGGAGCCCAAAAAATAATCTGGCCTTGTACCTGATAAGTGAACGATAAATAAATAGTTATATGTAATGCAGATTTGTAAGCTTCAAGAAATTTTATGTGTTTACATGCGGGTTACTGCCCTCAGATTTGTTGTTACTATCACAAAGTTTCGACTGTTGTTCTCCCCGGCCTTCATCAGCTGTATGCCTGTCCAGATAAACTACAGGAAGTTTCGAATTGAACTCTATATTTAATCAAAGTGGGTTACCATTCTCTTTCGTCTGTGCAGGTCTAGGGATATCTCGTTTAAACAATATTTTCGCTCGAGATATCCCAAGATATGGAACAAGAATAATCTACTCACTAAAGAGTTCAGTTCGAAGTTCGCTGTAGGTCACCCGAATCGACATACGCCTGATGAATTCCAGAGGAAATAACTGTCGAAACATTGTGATAATGACAACAAAGATGATGACAATAGCCGGCATGTAAATAATAACTCCTCAGCCCGGAAATCCAGACAGAAAAAAATACGTAATTATCATACAAGTATCACTTCGAAAGTAATGACTTATTTATTTTTGTTAATGCCCAGGTCTCTTGTACCACGGTGATGGTCCAAGGTAGAACCAATGAAGAATAACTCGAACACAGGTATGGAATAACACAGATATATTACAAACAGAATATGTACAAAAGAAGTAGAAGTGTTAGTAATAACAATCAGGTTAGGTTAGAGAGAACTATGTTGTCTCGACCAGTATCACTATTCCAATGTCTTACAGTAATCGTCTGACGCAACCCTGTCTCTGACTGACTCACACTGCTGCTTCTGTGTCGATATTTAACAACACTCCCACGTATGTCGAATGTGGCACAAGGCCGGTTTAATGTGGTTTCCGTAGGCTCAGCCAAAAATATACCCATTTACAACCCGTATACACGAATTTAGGGACTGTCTACCTCCCCGGACGAAGCTTTGCCCTGCGGCAAAGCCTCGTCCGAGTTCCTCTTCGCCGAGGTAGAGAGTTCAACAGCAAAAAACACTGGCTCCCTAGCCGCTGCTGCTTCTGTGTCTGCTGCTCCCTCTTGAGGCGCAGTATTTATGAGGTACGGAACAGTCTATTAATATTATGGGTAAGTTCCCATAACAATTTTCCAAGAAAATACAACCTATAGAGGGAGAGTATTAACACGGTTGTATTGAGAAATGTTTCCCTTAAAGAACACTGTTTTCCCACTTAATCACCGCCATTTGCCCCGGCGATTAGCAAAGGTCTACATACTAATCTCGTAAAACTCTATTTTCTCATTAAAACACATTACTCTCTGCCTAATTGTGCTCACATCCACTGTTTGGTTCCTGTAAATATCCAGCATTCATTTATTATTATTATCAATATTATTATTATTATTATTCAATACTTAGTTATTGTTATTTGTAATTTAAATTATTGAAAAGAAATAGAAAATCAGTTAATTTATAATATTAATGCTCTGTAAATTTACATTGAGCACTATTTTGTAAAAATAAAAATATCAATAAGAACACATTGGATTATATATCTTACTGTTCTTTCTTTTAATTTATATATACATACATTGGCTCCTCATCAAAGTCGAGCACTCTGAATATTTATTTTTAACAAGGGAAAAAAATATGGAGAAAATAAATTTTGGAATTTCTCTGAAGAACATTCCTAATACCAACAAAAAGGAATATTTCGTTATATTAATGCAAAAAACAGAGGAACTCATACGAAGGATGAGATGGAGAGCTTACTTCTTCCTTAAACGGAATGACTTACAAAATAAAAACAAGGAGATTTACGGTTTTAACAGTAAAAAAGCAGCACTGTTTATTCATAGTTTGTCTGGTTTCGAAAATGACCTTTTCGAAATAATAAATAACATAAATTTCCGTGAAAAGAAATGCTACTTCCAGAAACACCTCGATAAAATAGTAAAAGACATTAACACAACAGATAAAATTTTAGTAAAATCTGACAAAACTGGAAACTTCTATAAAACAACCACAAAAGACTCCAACGATCTAATAAATGAGAAATTAAATAAGAACTGCAAAAAGGAGAATAATAAAGACCTAAACAGGGTTGATAATATTAATACTAGCAGTAAAAGAAATCACGGATAAACTGAAGATCAGTGATAGAGTAGCTCAACTATATGAAAGGGAGTGCTATATAAACTTAAAAGACCACAAACCAGATTTCGAAACTAGTCCGACGACAAGGATAATAAACCTTACAAGACCTGATATCGGAAAAAGTAGTAAAATGATCCTTGAATGTGTAAAGTAACAAATTAAAGGAAAATAGGCCTGAGACTTTGGATTAATACCAAAGACGTAACAAACTGGTTTACTTGTATAAAGGAAAAAACAACTGTACACTAATGCAGTTTGATATTGAAAATTATTACCAATCAATATCTAAAGAACTGGTCATGAATGCGTTGGATTTTGCTACCCAGTACACAGATATTACAGAAGAAGAAAAGAACATTATTATAAATGCGAAAAAATCGGTACTGATACATAAAGGAGAACAAAGGATAAAAAATTCATATGAACACTTTGACATCACAATGGGATCACTAGACTCAGCTAGTCTTCCAATCTCATAGGTCTTTTTATATTATACAATCTTACAGCGCACCGTGATATTAATATAACTGACATTGGTTTATACAGAGGCGATGGTCTCATAGTTATTAGAAACTCTACTAACTTCAAAATAGATAAAATTAGAAAGGTATTATATAAATAATTTAAAAGCATGAACTTAAAAATTACGGTTAGCACTAATTTTAAAAAAAAATTAACTTCCTTGATATAACATTCGATTTAAAGAAAAATACATACATACCTTCTAAAAAAAACAATACCAATCCTTTATATATACACCC